>CM062208.1:20345000-20895000 GCA_031216445.1 Lateolabrax maculatus
AGAAGCAGATGTTTTTTAACACAGTTGTTAATTTTTTGTACTGATGATTCAAGTGAGTTTCATGCTGATCCAAGCTGTAGAAGTGCTGCAACTGTGAGTCACGTAACATTGTCTATGGGGAAAATGATTGGGATTCCTCCCAATTCACAACTCTATATGAAACATTTGGAAAGGATTGTAAATTGATCTATATTAGGCATGTGCAATCAGTTTGATGGACTTTATACCATTCGCTGGTGGTTATGAGTTGTGGAGTGCAGAGACATGAACTGTGAATATGAATTAAATACAAAGTCAGGTTATGGTTCAAAGTTTTATTTGTCACGTAGTCAACATATTGTGCAGTGAAATGCTTTGTTGCCACCTCCAGTACTGTGCTTGACAATACAAAATATCAAAAATTCAAAATTACAATATATACAACAAGAAAATTTATAAACACAAGACATATATAAAACACAAGAAATGTATATACAACAGTATAGGATATATGTGGAGAAAAGTGAGGTAAAAAATATTAAATATTAAAATAAATATATTGAAAGGTGCAATATTAAAGTGACGCAGGGGAAGGGTGGAGGTAATTGTCAGCAACATTAGGTGTAATCTAACAGGAGCCCTGGCAGTGTCTTTGTTCAGGATTCGGGTAGCCTGAGGGAGGTAGCTCCTCTTCAGCCTCTCCTTCTTAGCCCCATGACTGTGGTAACACTTCCCTGACTGTTCAAAACAGTTCAAAAAAGACCCTTTGCTCGGATTGCTTGAATCCCTTAACGCTCCTACCAGCTTGGTCCTGCACCACCTGGTGTAAATGTTTTGTTGGCTGGGGAGTGCACTTTCGGTCACTTGTACCACTCTCTGCAGGGCCTTGCGGTCCTGTTGGGTGCGGTTGGCATACCAGATGGATGTTCACTGACAATAAACTCTCCATAGATAGTGCAGGTGTAGAGTGTTTGATTGTTTGTAAGGACATCCTTAGATTCTGCATCCGTTGGAGGTGATAAATGTGCTCCTGTGCCTTTTTAATCAGAATGTTTGTGTGGACAGACCAGCTCCTGGGTTAAGGTGGATTAGGTGTAGCGACCCACCCTAACTGCCTGTGGTCTGCCTGTCAGGAAGTCCAGGACCCATTTGAACAAAGTCGTGTTAAGTCCTGGGTGCATGAGCTTGCTAATGAACCTGGTGGGGAGTGTGGGGTAAATGCTGAGCTGTAATCAATAAACAGCATTCTCACATAATTCCCCTTCTTGTTGTGCAGGTGTGTAAGAGCCGTGTGCAGGATGTAGGTTATGGCCTCTCCATAGGTGGTTGACGCTGTCTTGTAGTCCTCCATATTCCCGGAGGTCAGCCCTGAATTAAAAGCAGCAGTGCGTCCCTTCAGTGCGTTGCAGATGGATTTTATCTACACTTGGTTTCTGATTTGGGAAGGTCTTAACCGTGACTACATGCACAGAGTCATCCACTAGTTTGCTGGTATAAACCAAGGGCAACCTCCGTAAACATGTTGACGTTATTAGAGCTGGCCAGTAGCATGTCCTAGTCCACATCTCTTGCGTGACCAGGCCATCCTGCTCGACTGAATGAGGGAAATGGCGGCTTGATAAAATTTCCAGAAGGCTGTGTCCGAATGAGCAGTTTGGTGCTTGAAAACCTCTTGCAGTTCGGATTGTGCAGAGTTGCTGTCCAATTGGGGAGGAATGTAAGCAGCTGTGATGACGACTGTGGTGAATTGCCTTGGTAGACAAAAGGGCCACTTGACAATCAGGTATACCATGAAGCACACATAGTCTCGTTTACCAAATTACAAAGAACAAAAACATATTTTCCCAGTTCATTATTTATTTGTTGACGTTTAAGATAATTTAAGAAACTGTTTTCTGCTGAAGGTAAAGGGAAACTACTTTACCATGTCTGTGGATTATCTTGACTAATTTTGATGGTTTATTTTTAGAAAAATGTTGGTATTGAGTTTTTCCAATGTATTTTTAAGTGCCTTGAACACCACAATCAAGATTCCATTTACCTCCATTGTATTCAGTGGCAAACATCTCGGCGGCAGAGAGCAAATTAATCAAAACTACTAAGCATAAAGTAAGCATTGTTATTTATAATTTGATGACAAGTTATGTTGTGCATTGTCTAAACTGATTAAATGTACCAATAAAAGGAATCAGACTGTTTACAAAGAGGCTATTAGCTCCACAAAGAGTATGAAGGTAGGGTTTCAAAGTGTCACAGTTACCTTGCTTCTTATTCATACAGTTTTGAAGGAAACCCTCTGGCAATAAGCTACCCTTCTCTGCTCCCAATCCCTTTATCTCATGTATTTTCATGTACACACTCATTTACCATTTACCAAGTTTTCTGCTTCATTGCGTTGGCACACCTGATACTGTCAGTAGTGATACACACTCTACCTGCAAACCCACTCCACAAATGCAAAACAAAGACATATTTTAATAGTAAAAACAACGCAGAAATGGAAAATCACAAAGAAAAGTGGCCAGCAGTACAAAGTATAACAGCCCCACTCACCTTCTCACAAATGTCGCCGCTTTGCCACTAGAAGTGAATGCGTACTAATGGAGCCGCTAGCATGGCTGTAGACTGTTTTAATTACGATGAGTGTACTACAACTTAAAACATTTTGTCTCCTCTTTCCTCCACGTCTCAAAAAAGGTGAAATATAAAAACTAATTAGCAGAAAATCATATTTGTAGATCTTATTAAAAAAGAATTTGTGCTGTAAATTTGTCATTAGGCAGCGGCAGCAGCCAGCAGAAAAATAATGGCATGGCACCTGGAATATGATGCATCATATAAAGGACTTATGATGGCTCTGCAGCCATTGAGAACACATCCCATTATTTATGCAGAGCAAGAGGCAAACTGAGGCCAGAGTGGGAACATTTAATTTCTCAGCTGATCATGGAGACAGATTCTATTTACAGCCTGCACATGTGGAAACTGAAAAAGATGGAGGGGGTGAGGACAGAGGAGCCAGAGAGACCAACAGACAGAGGGAACAGTCTCAGGGTGATGGAAGGTTTTAATCGGTCATTCTGACAAACCTCATTATAACCACTATGGTGCAAAGCCAAGAAAAATCCTCTTGTTAAACAAATAGCACTTTCTCACCTTCACAATTCTTAGTAAAAAAACTGTATTTGTGGTGTGGCCTACTTGCCTGTAAACAGACACAGATATTACGGCTGTATGTGAGTGTGTGATACCACTATGGCAGCGGTTCTTTGGTCCTGTTCCTATACATTGTGTACGTATATGGTAACAGGTGTGATAAATCCTTATATTTCTGTTGTCAGACAGACTACCTTACCTCAGAGAGAATAATAATATATAATAACAAAATAGTTTCATGTATTAATTTGAAGGCTGATACAGTCTTTTCATTGCTTCACAGAGATCTGATGTTTTTGTGTGCCGTCATTCTTAGTTGCTTCAGTGACATGCATGTCGTAATTAATGAATTTTATTGAAGTCTGTCTCCATTGCACTTTTTTTTTTAACAACTATCAACTTTTGTAACTCAGCAAAGCATAAAAAACTTTAAAACTTTTTTGTGATATTTGGAGATTTTGAGTTTCCACTATGTTTTTTAATTATTATTATTTTTTTATATGTAGGTAAATGGAAATTCAATTAATGCACTTAATGGTAATGTGTCTCTTAAAGGCCCGGCACACCCATGGCATACCCGTACAGGTGATATCACAATTTTTTTATGCTTGGAGCTCTTCTCAGGAGAGTGTAGGAGTTCACCAACTGTTACCCTTTCTGCATGCATACTTTAAAGAAGGTTTGGTAACTGATCCTGCAGGGAGATTGGTTCACCACAATAGTAATAAAGCAGGTTACTTTCATGTCTCAGTGATTTCCAACAGCACAGGAAGTTATTGAAAATCCAGTTAAGACTGCCACCTCCAAAGTCACATCTGACTGCCTGAATAAGGTAAGTGTATTGCCTGCCCTCCATTTAGTTTATATGTGCATTTAATCTTTAAAATGTTCTTTAGAAAACCTTCACTGTGTGCGCCACCAGTTGCTATTCATTTTATTTTAATCATAAATTCACATTTAGTTCAAATCAGTTGCCCTATCAGTTTTTGCCATAGTATGCTCCAGTTTTCCTTATGCACTCATGGAACCTTGTCTGCTAACCAGTTTATGAAATATTAGTTTCATTATTGAAGTACACTAAGTCAGTTATAGTATAGTTACTAGAATTTATTGTATATTATTCTAATACTCTATGTAATATAATACATGGTGGCATGACTCAGGAGGTAGAGCAGTCATGAGGTTCTTGGTTTGTGACTATTAGCACACTATTTATTGCATATATTTTTCCATTTAAGTGTGTGGTCAGAGTGAGATGTGTGAGGTTGAGACCAGATGGTGATGCAGATGAAGTGTCCATCAATACAGCAACATTATTGAATCCCTGAAAGAAAAAGAAAAAAAAAAAACCTAGGGGAAAAAAACTAATTGCCTGACCTTTATCGACTGCTTTGGAGGAGACACAGACCAATGTGCACCATCCCTCGTTACATCCGCATAATTAACGTCAATCGATCTGGCTCCCCTTTTTCTCTCCCCTGATGTGGGTGAATGTGCCAAGTTGGAGAGTGACAGCTGTCGTGCAGAATGACACAAGGCAAATTCATTAGTCATCGAGTTAACGGCAAAGGGAGGAGGACAAGACAAAGAGAATCCATTGCAATTCACACAAACCTGGGATGTCAATCAAAAGCAGTATTGACTATCGTTATTTAAATATCAATGGCTTTGTCCAGCGCATTGATTTTGTTGTGTTGTACATCTTTTGATGTGTACTGGCCTATCAGATGAAGTAAAATGAACATGTGAGGACACAATTTAGAAAAGAGCCTGGTCTAAATGAAAACCCAAGACTGACTTAATATCTGAAAGAAAGCATGTGAAGCAAACCTTCACCTGAAAAGAGGATGTTCAGAATGTTAAGAGTGCTATACTGTTGTACTTTAATATGGATTATTATACTTCCTGACCATATTGGAAATCTAATATTTTATAAGATGAGAAGTGGCCATGCAGAACTTCATCATTATGAACCACTTGAAGTCAAACTTTAAACATTTAATCATAATAGGGATAAAATAAAGTGCAATGCATGCCTCAAGCCTCCACATTGCTCCAATGTCAAAAATGCTTATCGTGTTGAAAAGCCTACCCAGAGCTTAATCCTACATTTCACCACCTGAGGGGAAAAACAGCTTTATTTTCTCCCAGGAGCCCAACTGCTTCTTCACTGTCAACCCCTCACATGATTTGCATACACGGTCAAGAGGTCACAGACTCAGCGGCATAGTCTGACATTTTAATTCTGTGCAGACAGCCAGAGTGTGTGCCCTAGTGCTTTCCTTACCCATCTTCGCCGCCTTGTCTGAAAGGGGAAGTATTCCCAAACTTGGTCGGTATTCATCAGTGATGTGAGGCACAAACAAACTTTAGTTGTACGGGTGACATTCATTTTATTATTGCTTTTGAAGATTGCAGCTTATGACATATGTAAATGTTGTTACCCCCCTCATCATTCCCACCTGTAAATAATTGACATTATGCTGTTGTGTAAAGGTTTTGCCATTGCAATTGTTGTTGATGTAATTCACTTAATGTTCTGGGCTGTGAATATATAATGATTTGTGTATGAGCAACAACTGAATATGGTGGTCAAGGAAAACTCATCTTACTCTAAGTAAAAAGCCTACTATATAATTTATTTTGGTCTCTGTCTGTGGGCTTGTGAATGATTTGAGAGGCCAGCACTATTAGGAATAATGTTTTTTTACATTTTACAGTTCACAAAGTAGCCCCCACTGTCACTGAAGCTGTAATCTGTGTATGTGTGTCCACATTACTCCACCCACCTCCAATTCACAATCGTTTCATTGAAAGCACTTTGCATAGATGACTTGAGGGGTATATGGAAATGACACAGAGCTCCCAAGAATATGAAGGGCAGTAATTGTCTACATGGCATGTTGCTTTGAAGGTCCCAAATCATCCCTGTTGCATAACTGCCACTTTCCTGTGGATAGAAGCAATGCCTAGCGGTGACAGTGTTACTGCAGTGTGCCTGTGGAGATTATTATAGTGTCAAACCGTGTTAAGGAGTAATTTATGCTTAGTAATGTGTTGCAGTAACATGATTATAATTTTTAAAAAGCAAAGTTTTGGGGTTGTGTTACAGGAGTGGATATTGTAGGGAAATCAAATGAAATACATTGACAGTGAATGGTTTGCAGATGCATTCATTGTGAAGATTTTGCACTGGCAGTGATTTAGCACATAAGTCTATCTTTTTTTATTTGCAAAAACAGTGTATTTACTGGACACATTTGTTGTGAATGAACAAAAACTCTTACTGTCTGGGAAAGTGCAGGGTTTCCTTGTTAAACCTTAGCTTACATCATGTTTTTGAAGTGTGTTCAGACATGAGTATTTAAATAAAGTAAACACGACATGTACAATACATGTCGTGTATTGAGAACTCCATCGGCATATGAAAACTGCAATATGGTTTAATTTCCAAAAAAGAGCCAGCTAGTGGGTCTTGAGTTTAACCTGGCATTGCTAGACTAATTTGCAAATGCGTATTAGTCTGGAACCTCTCAGTTCATTTTGGATTTCCAAGGAGCGTAATCAACAGGAGGAGACAACCAATCAGAGCAACATAATGCCTATATTTCCTATAAACATAAGTTTAAGTGCAATTGTTTGTTCTTCTATTAGAGACAGTTTACTGTGCAGTACGTTTAATACTGCCGCGATAACCGATTCAACCAAACGTTCCGCATCAGCAGCAGCCATCTTTGTTGTCTACGAAAAAACCTCAGCCATCGTATTAAACCCGCCCCATGTTAGATAAACAGTTGTGATTGGCTTGACACATTCCAGTTCGGGTGCAAATCTGTCTTAATTGGAACGGGGGTAAGACGTATCTGCCAGAGCAATAAAAACATGGTTCCAAGGCTACCTTAAGTTGGGATTTTTTTTGTCAAATGAAATGTATCTCATTTTATTGTTTTTGCTGTTCAATCAATTTTCATTTGGATTTGGAGATTATTGGGGATATTTACTGTACCAAACCTAACACACAAGAAAACATAACATATCAGTTCTGTCCTTTAAGTGTTCCATTAAGTGTTCTCTGCCCCGTCTTACAGAACTAATGACCCCAGTCCAATGTTAAATTATCAAAGAATGATGAACAACCATTTGCTCTATGCTGTAATTTGCATCCACACCAGTAATAGGAGATCACATGAATAAACAGATAAATATGAGCAACAGTTCAGACTGCAGTTTTTTGTTTGAGATGCACCACAATCCTTGTGAAAAAGACCAGATCCCAGTATCTTGCATATCCTCATTGCAGTTTTCCACTTGTGCATATGAGCTACACCTCCAGAATGAACTGAAATAACAATCAGTGTGAATGTGTTTGTTGATGTCCATGTGGTGATATGTGATCTATTGTCACGTTTTGAGACATGAAGAAAAATAATTGTGCTCAGATCGAAGAAAACATGTCAAATATTGCTTCTGGCAACTAGCAAAGGAGACACAGAGACTGTCAAATCTCCATTTGCCCCCCGGTGAGGATTTATAGCGCCCAATAACATATGTGCAATATTTGATCTCTGTTTTTGTTTTTCACATACGTTCAGCTCCACGTGAAATGTGCCATGTGCCCATAATTGCAAGTGCTACCTAGTCTTGAGGAAAACAAAGGAACGCCTCACAGATGTTGTCTCCTGGGATGCTGGCTCATTTGATCAAGGCTTTATTTTGCAACCACATTTATTTCATTATTTTGTAGTCTTGGAATATTATTTATTTTGTAGTTACTGCTTTGACTGCTGTGCTGGATATGCTGGAGTGACACCGTGTGCTTGTCAGTGCTCGTTAGCAAAGTTACACCATCTTTGAGCATATTGAGGGGACACACTCCAATGTGGCATTCTGTGGATGTGCCATATCTAGGCAACAGGCAGTACAACAGGACAAGCATTACAGGCCATTATAAAGTGACAGAACCTATAAGTCAAAAAAAGATCAAGCAAACATGCTGCAGCTGTCCAAAAACACATTTCGTGTCAGACTTTATTTTATAAGTTTTTATATACATTTTATTTTGGTAATTATTGCCATCAATTATTTTCAACATGGTCCTGCTATTCTTTGATTTTATAAGCAAACTAACAACAGACTTCAAGGACTGCCTTCTTCAACCTACGTAACATTATAAAAATCAGGCATATCCCGTCTCAAAAAGATGCAGAAAAACTAGTCCATGCATTTGTTACTTCTAGGTTGGATTATTGTAATTCCTTATTATCAGGCCGCCCCAACTAGTCTCTAAAGACTCTCCAGATGATCCAGAATGCAGCTGCACGTGTACTGACAGGAACTGAAAAAAGGGAACATATTTCTCCAATATTAGCTTCTCTGCACTGGCTCCCAGTGAAATCTAGAATATAATTTAAAATCTTCCTCCTCAACTACAAAGCTCTTAATGGTCAGGCACCATCATACAGTGATCATATATAGAGCTCATAGTACCCTTTTACCTCACTAGAGCACTACGCTCACAGGATAGGGATAGTTGTGGTTCCTAAAGTCTCTAAAAGTAGAATGGGAGCCAGAGCCTTTAGTTATTAAGCTCCTCTTCCGTGGACACCCTCTCCTCATTTAAGAGTATGTTGAAAACATTCCTCTTTGATAAACCTTATAGTTAGGGCCAACTCAGGTGAGCCCTGAACCATCCCTTAGTTATGCTGCTATAAGCCTAGACTGCCGGGGGATTTCCCATGATGCACTGAGCTCTTCTCTCCTCCTCTCCCTCTCAATCCGTACGCATTCTTATCCCATTAATGCACTAACTCTCATCTTTCTCAACTCATCTTTAACGTAGTTTTGTGTTTTTTTGCCTTCTCACTTTCTGCAGGTATTTCCGCCCCTGGAGCTGTAGATTCTGGATCTGTGATTGCCGGCCGTCTACTGCCCCCATGTTCCTTCTCCACACTCACTGCTGCAGTTGTTATTATTATTAGTCTGATTTGTTGTCTGTCTTCCTGCTCTCTCTCCCCTCTCTCCCTCTCTCCTCTCCTTACAACCCAACTGGGTCGATGCAGATGGCCGCCCACCCAGAGCCTGGTTCTGCTCGAGGTTTCTACCTGTTAAAAGGGAGTTTTTCCTCACCACTGTCGCCAAATGCTGCTTATGGTGGGAATTGTTGGGTCTCTAAATAATATTTCGTACAGTCTAGACCTACTCTATGTGAAAAGTGTCTTGAGATAACTTTTGTTATGATTTGGTGCAATATAAATAAAATTGACTTGACTTATCTGTTTAAAATTTGTAAATGCAGAGAGTGTGGGCACTGTTTAGAGCACCAAGATTCAGGCCTTTATTGTTATCTCTCTCATACAGACAGCAGGCTATTTGAGCCATTTTGTTAACAAAATGACCAAGGCGCCTCCCCCTTGTTAAAACGCAGTCAATTTTTACAAAGACATTTTAACAAAATACATATCTGCTAAACACTCACTGAGAACATTTTATGAACTGGTTGTTTGTTGGACAATTGCAAGCTAAATTGTAGTGCTTAAGGTTAAATGACAGAAACTACCTGGTCAAGGTAATATTGTGGTCAGGGCTAAATGATGAAACAAACAAATATGATAGGATATAAATGAAGCCGGGGGAAATCTGCTAATCCTACATTTGTAACTTTCCTATTTATGTTTTTATGCAATTTAAAGTCAGTAACAAGTTCTTTTAATTATAACAGCTTTAGTTTTCACTGACTGAAAGAGCTAAAGGATTTATTCAGATAAGTACCTGTTCAGTAAGTAATTAAATTAATTTGAGGTTTTTAGTTCTGAGACAAGTAACAAAGTTACAAACAAGATACGTTGGCTACAAATGAACTATTGTGTCGGTTCAGGAGGTAGAGTGGGTGTGGGGGAAATTGTCAGTCACGATTGTTTAGAAAGAAGGTAAGAATCTAGACAGCAATTTGACTACAAAGACTTAAAAATGATAACTTTCCAAGACCTTTTATGTGCATTATTCAAACAATTCTCACGGAAAACACGGTGGAACGAAATGCTTCGTAAGTAGATTGAAATAAGAGATTTCAGATTCATATTTTAGGAGCATCACAGATAACACCGCCACTCTCTATCTCATCTGAAACAACCCAGCCATAAAATGATGCCGTTCAATGGGCCATTATACTCTAATCAGCACCGAGGAGCTGAGAGTCTTTTACTCCAAGTGTTAAACTCACCTTGAATGGAAAACCACACAACAGAAAGTAAATTACTGGCAGCTTTATATATATATTTGATTTGCATTTTTTTCAGCAATGTGAACAAAAGCCAAACATTTCCTTTACCGGTTGGCATATGGTGTCAGAATGAATCAGCTCTTATGCACAATAAATTTGACTGCATCTTCAATGTGTGTGTGTGTGTGGTTCCTAATCTTCGGAAAAGGACAGACAGCCTTTGTGTAAGTCAGAAGATCTTTCTTCTATTCTCGGCTTTCTGCTGAGATAAAAGACATGTATGACTGATCTTTGAACAGCCTGGATGGGCGGATGCGGTTCAAGTTCCAGGGATTTTTACCCGCGGGGGCTCAACAGGAGTTTTATGGAAAAAAAACAAAATACAAAGAATAAACTTGTTGTTGCCGTCTCTTGTAATCTCTTCCTATCTCTCCCTCTCAAAGTACTGAATTGCAGTTCTACAGATTTACAAGTTGTATTGTTTTTCATAGGCTACACTTAACCAGCAATCTCCAAAATCCCTGGGTTCAACTAAATATTTGGTTTCTTTAGATAGATAGATAGATAGATAGATTACTTTATTCATCCCCGAAGGGAAATTAGGTAATTAGTATAAATGAAAATACTAAAGAATTTTTAGATAAAAAAATTTTGGAAAAATCCTTA
Source organism: Lateolabrax maculatus (assembly GCA_031216445.1). Taxonomy (NCBI): domain Eukaryota; kingdom Metazoa; phylum Chordata; class Actinopteri; order Acropomatiformes; family Lateolabracidae; genus Lateolabrax; species Lateolabrax maculatus. The sequence goes on from CM062208.1 coordinate 20,356,021, forward strand.
AGAATTAAGTGTATAATTACTGTATGTTGATAATCTGTCTGAAAAAACATTATGCTCTGATGGTCATTAAGTGCATTTCCACTTTTTCAATTAGTGCAGAAACAAACTGGAGTGGACATGCTGGAAAATAAAACAAAACAAAAAAAAGAAATGTTGCAATATCGCTTGAGGTAGAAAACTTGGTGTGTGTTAACAGACTTAGCAAATAAATCATGATCTACGTGAAAGTATGGGACTTAAGATGTCTCTCAAGCTTCCACCAAAGAGATAAAAAAACATCATATCTGTGTGGAGCAATAAATACATTACAATTCCGTTCCTCAAATGAATACATGAAATTAACAGAAATGTTGTTTTCGATTGACTGCCGCTTGTTTCATCACCTCACCTGATGCAGTGGTTTAGTGGCACTCGACCAGCGCACACGATTTATCTGATTGTGCCTAACTCCCGATATTCACATAAAAGTAGTAGATGGAAACACACTTTAATTTGAGTTTTCTTTTGACAATTTTCTGGAAGATCCACTTAAAAAATGGACTATATCTGCATGGAAACTTGACTAGTATTTGCTATAGGCCAGACTTGTTGGCCTGTTGAAATGCTCATGGATAGAATGAATACATTCCTCCTCACAACTGGTTTGAATTAGCCTGACATGGTCCGGAGACAATGAATGAAGAACAAAAAGAATTAGGATAACGCTGTTCTCACGTTTAATCAGGCTGGAAGTGAATACATATGACCTCATCGCAGTAACGTCACCCAAGGGAATACATTTGTTTCGACCTGATGACATGGTCGGTAGATCTGCGCATTTTCTTGGGCAGAAAAATTTAGTTGATTGTGCAGGTCAGAGGTGACTAGGTTCCATCATAAAGCAATGAAACGAGGCTGGGGTCTGAGGCGCCCACATCATTTAAATTCGGAACGTGTTTGATGAGCCCTGACAGACTGTGGTCATTCCTGTGGGGCGAGCGGCTATTGTTGCCAGCACAGATGTGGAGGGAGTTAAACATGAACATATGGTCCAGGAAACCACACACAGGCATGCATGCACGCCCGTGCAACGGCATACGTACGGACACATTCATTCTACCTTGAGCGCACGCAAACCGTGGTTTCAGAGGGACTGGGAAAAGGCCATCCTGCTGTGCCGGGCTCCCTCCCACCTGCTCCTCTGGGAACAGGAAATATGGATCTCTGGAATGGCCTGTTGTTCCCCTCTGTCAGCGTGTTCCCCTCACATATATATATCACACGCCTCCTGTGTTCCTGTGGAGCAAAATGAAAAAGACTGACGCGGGCGTGGAAAATCATAAAGAGAGGAAAAGTGGGCGACTGAAGCAGAAGGGGAGGGAATTGGACTTTAGTTGATCAGGGGAGGTAAGGAAATTGGCACAATGGTAGAGGACAGAGCACAAGGAATATGTAAAAATATAGTGCAGAGTGGGCGGAGGGGTGTCAACGGGGATAAAAGTAGACTTGGTGATGAGAAGAATTCAGATGAGGGCGTGCTCGCAAGTTCAGCTGTGAAAGCCCTCTGTATTTTTCTGATGTTGAAGCTCGAGTTTGTGGCACCAAAAGGAGTGTTACGCGCAAAACAAATAGACGCAACAACAGAAAAATACATCTTGCATCCATTTATTGTAAGAGATGATTGTAGCATTTCACTCTTTCAGATCGAAAAAAAAATGACTTGAGGTGTGTCGCCATCATAGGGCGTGAAGAGAGGAGAAAAGGAACACGGGGTCAGCATGAATAATCTGATCACGGGGCTTTTACAATCTGTAGCAGCGTTCGGCACCCTCTATCCTTACACCCTTGAGTCAGATAAGGAAAAACTCCTGAAAAAAAAAAACGTTCAATGGGGGACGGGGGGGACAGACTACATGTATGCACAAGAGGCAAAACTCAAGGACACCATTCACACAGTGGGAGAAGAGACAAGGACATCACTCCCACATGGGGAGAGAGAGACAGGAGGTGAGGCCGTGTCTCTTGGAGGACAAAGATCCAGGTCCAAAACGGAAAAGAGTCACCTACTGTACATCCAAGGGAGAAAAAGAAGTCACGGGATGGTTTAGATGGTTTTTTTATGTTACGTGATTTTTCTATGTGAAATCAGATGTGTTTCAAAATAAGAGCGTGTTGTTATCCTTTGGTAAATACAATAAGCAGTCAAGATAAATACAGAACACAATACAAAGGATTGAGAAACTTTGTAAAACCTGACTGGACAAGTATTGGACTGGCATTACATTTTTTCCCACCTTTTAAAAGACAACACAAGCAAATGTTTGGTTTCTTGTGCACTGGGCGTCTTTATAGTCCAACACATGCAACTTTACATTCTGTGTTGCTGAAAAGCCATGTCATGATGTCTCAGGAACAGGGTTTTGTTAGATACAATGTCATCCATCCATTTTCTTCATACCCGCTTAATCCTGCACGTACATGGGAGAAAGAGAAGCACCCTGCACAGGCTGCCTGTCCATCCCAGAGTGTTCCTGGGATATTTTCTCAACATGAATGCACTTTCTTTATATAGCACCTTTCATGCACAGAATACAGCTCAAAGGGCTTTACCTTTCAGCAGCAAAAACAAGTTTAAAACCATACACAAGGAGGAAGGGGGTAAATGAGTGTCAGTATTTCTAAAATAGTTTCTTTGGAAAGAACAAGCAGTGCATTTAGAAAATAGAAAATAAAGAAAAAAGTAATCTACTAAAAAATGAGAGAAAATGATAAAAGAACAGGCAGCTACTAATTATAGTTTTGAGTTGTAATTTAAAACTTTCCATTGAGTCAGCGAGTCTAATATTTAAAGGCAGAGTGTTCCATATTTTTGACACATTCACAGGTAGCATCCCCAGAGGTTTTTGTGGTGACCTAAGAGATAGTTAAAAGAGCAGCTGTGGAGGGTCTTAAGGTTCATGGAGGATCATAAAAAGAAAGGGAGTCTGTGAGGCTGTTTAGTGCCTTAAAAGACACAGACTTCTTAAAGATACAGGGAGCCAGAGAGAGCTAGAGTTAGATGAGCCCTCATTTTATTTTTTGTTAAAACCCTGGCAGCAGCATTCTGAATAGTCTGTGGTTTTGCAACGACTGCTTTTGGTCAGCCAGGATATAAAGCTTCACAGTAGTCAAGACGACTAGAAACAAAAGCATGAACAAGCTTTTCAGCATCGTGCACGCTCAGGAGAGGTCTCACCTTCACTATATTGTGCAAATGATAAAAAGCTGTTTTTTTTGTCACTTAATTAAAATGGGCTTTAATTTTGAGGTCAGAATTTAAAATAACACCAGGGTTTCTTAATTGTGGTTGTGTCTGCAAGGCCAGATGTTCCAGTTTTCTGTGGACGGCACAGCCCAGTTATCAAGACCCCCATGCTTTTTCTGTCTTGCAATTTGGAGCTGGGCAGGAAACGTAATATATTGGGTTTATCAGAGCTCATTACTAACAGTCAGCTATTTACATATCCAGCAGATATGGAACAACATTAGTCTTCATTTGCAGTCATGTTTTTTAGCTTGCTCTCTCTCGCTCTTTCTCTCTCTCTCTCTCTCTCTCTCTCTCCTTGGCTCTTTTTTTGAATCCACTATCTCCAGAGGGAAATATCTGACTCTTTAGCTTCTAAATGCCTCACTGTGTCAACCAGCTAGCCGCTGTTTTTATTTTAATTTTCTGTTTGCCATTCGGTGCTGGACAAGTGGCACAGAGTTGGCTTATGAGACCTTTGTATCTCAGTTTTTGTTTAGTTTTTTTGCAAGCAGCTGCCTGCTGCCACTGAGAACTGTTGATGAGAGCAGAGCAGTGGGAACCCAAAACAAGAGCTAACAGAGGGAACTAAAGGGGAACTGCAGAGGTAGGTGATAACTTTCTGTGGGTTCGTCAGTGCAAGTGCATGTCACACAGGGATTTGATCCATTGTTGAAAAATTTAAATATTGATTAGTGCAGCTTTAAGAAATATGAGAACTGGAACAATGAATTATAATAACTTTATGCATATACACTGTAAAAAAAATACCCTGTTCATACTGAATTAACTCAGTTCCTTGTCTAAAAGCTTAAAAATGCTGGTTGTTAGTTTGGTTTAGTTGCTCTACATCTTCTTTGTGTGGTGCAGACTCGTACCTTCATACTAGTGCCTGTAATAATACTGCTTTACCCTGCAGCGACTCCGTAGGCAATTTCTGTAAGTAACTCTTCTTGAATCTGTCTCATTACATTAGAGTTAAACATGTTGCATTAGCGCAGTAAAACAAACATTTCTTTTTATTTATATTTGTACTACTCCCAGAATACTCTATGTGTGACTCTGCATGTGGCTTAAATGAGTAAACTCTTTAAACCAAACTGACAAAACAATTCTGCACGACAAAAGCCTCCACAAAAGTTTTCTTAATTAAAGTGTGTCAGTGTTTGTTTTATGAATCTGTGTGTCAGTATGAATTTGCAAGTTTCCAGTAGACAAAGAGGAAAAGTGTTGATCTTCTGATACAGAACAGACAGCACTGTTGGTGAGGATGCTGTCACTGTTTTTTATTCTCTCAGAAACTATTTGGATATCTCCCGGGGACGTTTCATAACCCCTGGGTGGTGAAAAAGGCACAGAGGTGATGTGTTTTTTGAAGCACTTTGATCTTAAAACACTAATCTCATGATAGCTGTTACTGTAAAGCTGATATGTCTTAAATCTGCCATAAATCAAGGGTTGGTAACAGGTTGGTGGCAGTTTTAAAATTTTCTTCAGGGGTTTTTTAGATCTTTTGTCAGTTGCTTACAAGCAAAATAGGGTATGAAGAAAAGCACATCCTGTGGAAAAACAAGAACTTCAGCAATTAATACAACAGCTTGAAAGCAATATATATTTCCTTCAATGTGATTAAAAGTAATGGCAACACTGTACAATATGGTGCACAAATAAGCATTTATCAATGCTTTTTGCAGTATGAAAACCAATTAACATTCCACAGACCAGTGTGTGTGCTTGACTGTAAAGTGGGTGTAGCCCATGGCAGCTCATGCACCTCTATAAGCGTTCATCATTGATACGGGCGGTGCCTGGACACACATGCCTCACAACTATTGGTACAAGGTGCTCCCATCCTCTTCTCTTTACAAGTCTTAGGACTTGACGTCCCTGATCATCTTTTACTCCTAGTATGCCAAAGACCCACTTCCAGAAGTTGCCTTCGTCAATAAGGGCAAATTCTCTGCCATCCCCAACCATTTGCCTGCTTTTTCTTGTATGCCAACTCATAACAAACTTTTCTCAAAGATCCAGCAATGCAAAATATCCATACTAGTAGTTCTGAAACACACAAGAGGCAGGAAATTACTTGACAAAAATTTTGACATTGATTATAATACATTAATTGTTCATTTAGTCATCAAATAAAAACATTTGCTGGTTCCAGCGTATCAAATTTGATGATTTGCAGTTTTTCTCCAGTTTATATAAAGTAAATTGATTTTTTTTTTTTTTTTTTTTACTGTGAAGATTTTAGTTTGGGCTCTGGGAAATCTCAATGGGCATTTTTTTTTACTATTTTCTGAAATTGAATTGACTCAAAAATTAACTGATTAATATATATATATATATATATATATATATATATATATATATATATGCAATGCAAAAGATATAATCCGTAACTGTTTAGTATTTATGCTTGATATGATTAATCAACTAATAGTGAATTAGCAACCAATTCAGCTCTACAGTACATCACAATTCTGACAGATTTTGCACTGACCATACCCACCACAGCAACAGCCAAGCGGTACAGAAGTATCTGCTGTCGTAACACCGGACTAAAGAGCAGCTTCCTCCCTCCGGCTGAAACACTCCTTAACTCTTCCTCCTCACTTTGCCATAAAATGTAATTTTTCTTGTGTTTTCTTGCAACCTTGTGGTGTAGAATGACAAATAAAGGAACCTTGTACCTTGCATAAGTGAGCCATGGATGTGACTTTGAAGAACAAAATGTTAAAAAGCTCAGTGGCACTGAAATCCTGTAATTCATCACTGAAATATGAAGCCTGCTGAATTCATTAAATTAATTAAATTTATTTTGAATTATTAAATGGTTCTTTTCAACAGCAATGTCAAAAATAAATCAATATGAAGCTACCTCGACCTCGGCAATGTAGCCTTGATAATAGCTTGACCAGAACTTTAACTGTGAAAATGCTTTAGGAGGACTGAAGAACTGCACCTTTCTATGACTGGGAGGTTGCAAGTTTCTTTCTGTCAGTAAAGACTTTAATGCCCACATCGAGTGATTCTTTTAAATTTAATAATAGACTTAAAATATTCTATTGGCTGAAGCACATACTCATGGAAAAAGACAAAAAAGTTCTGATTTTGACTGTAAACACTTTGTAACTTGAATCTGTACTGCTTGTACACACTGCTTTGTGTAAAATTACAAAATATCTTCAGTGGTCGGCAACAGGATAAAAGATATGGTTATTCAATTCAGCCTTTTATAAAGATACAATTTTGTGTTTTTCATAAATTGTATTTATGTATTTATTGTGTATTTATTTACTCTTTTATTTGGTCAAACATTTATTAATTCACTCCACAAGTTCAAATACATGGAATTGCACCCACTCTGACATTAGTTACAGGCTTTGACAGCAGCAAAGATATACAAGATCCACCTGAGCTGAAAGGTGTTCAGCCACCTGGCGAAAACATCATCAAGTCTACAGGGGATTATTTACCCGGATGAATGAGATGAACCTTCACATGACATGCAGGCTGTCAGGTTTCTACACTAACTCTGACAAATGAGAACAATGTATCATGCTTGATTTTGCTTCTCCGGAAGTGTGCAGACAGAACAGAAGTGTGATAACCAGCAGAGTGAGCTGGGGATAGCATTATGCCAATGATGCTGTATGCTTTCCTTTGACACTGGAAAGGCTCATTATGGACATACCACTGCTTTTAAATGGGTTAATTAAGATTGTATCATTGGTAGCAGATGATAGCATGAAAGCAGCCATCAGTCTAATTAAAATGCTTAAAGCCTTGCATTTGCCAGCCTAATCACGCTACCATTATTGGTTTGTGCAGCATTTCTGCTGAGCACTTCAGTGTTTGTGCTGTTGGTGTTTAAATATGCATCTTCCTGCTCCTATTACTGTTCTGGGAATTTATAATTCTAGCTCTGGTATACATTTCTGTCAGTTTTATAACCCAATTCAGCATGAGAAGCTGAAAATAATTGTAAACCATAATATGGTCATAAACAGCATTCCAAGCTGATTTGTTGTTCTTCAAAGTCTTCCTTTTCACATTTCTCTTGACTGCATTGAAGTCACAGAACAATGGCTCCATGCTGGGACCAAAAAGTTTACTGCATTTCTGTGGTTGACTTAGTTGAGTATTACTATACTATATACATACATACATATATATATATACACACACACACACACACATATATATAGTTGTATAAAATGTGGTATAATGCATAGCAGATTATATGCAGTGGATATGTGGAGAAATATCAATATGCCATGCAATATAGCCAACCACAGACTATAAATAAATTGCTGTTGGCAGGTTGTTTGAAAGTTTCCACCTAATCTCATCATTATCAGTGAAGGTGTTACTCTTATCCATAATCAGTGTCAGCGTATATAGATCTGAGCAGGAAGAAAATGAGAAACTTTCTTCTACAGCTGTCTGACATACATTGACCACTATTACACTATAACATATCTCCACCCACACAGAACCGGATCAGCGGGTCATCTTACTATTCACGATTGTCATGGTGAGTGATCAGAAGGCATGAGTATGCGTTTTAATAATATTAATAGCACACCAGGACAAGTTCCTCACTGTGCTGTGTAAATCCAGTAATTCTTTCTTATAGTTATCCATTTCATCTTCAGTTTCTTTCACATCAGATCACATAAAGAGTAACTAATATTCACTTCAAAGAGACACAGCTATCTCTGCAGATAACCTCCTCTGCTCACTTTTGCCTGTGAAGAGCTCTGCGTGTCTGTTTCTCCTTAAGCATACTGCACACTGCTTCTGGTAAAGGCTGCTTCTGGGAGAAGATGAGATGAAACTCAGATAGGTAGAAGTCAGAGAGAAGTGGAAAGGAATGAATTAGTTGAGATTTGACATTAATATCACTTTCATTTGCAGACATCTGAGGAGTGTTTAAGGAGGGTGTGAGCAGAATCGCAAGTAACATCTTGAACATGAAGTTTTCAGTCTGACAGGCCTTGAGCAGGAAAATAACTTTCATCCAGGAAATGTCGAAGGTTGACAGCGTCTTCCTCAGCGTTTGACAGGAGGTTAGTGTTATGTGAAGCACAAATGCCCCAAATCCTCACCAAAATATTTGTGATCTCTTTTCCAGCTCTCCTGGTGGGTAAAAAGGCTTCTGGCAGCCCACATTCTCTGTAAAATATTTTGAATAATAGCAACACCCTCCACCATCCTGTGGCCATCTGTTCACAGAGCCAAAGAAACAGGTTTCTCTCTAACCAGGGGGTAAATGCCATTCAATATCAGTTATGATCAAAGAGTGGCAGGCTGATTCTGGGCCTCCTGGTTGACCATGTGCTGGTAATTACATAGAAACTCTGGCCTAGTGACTTTGAGCTGAGACAACAGCCATAGGGTGGAGGGGCTATGAGGATCAGAGAGCAATAACAGGGCACATAAGATCTTCTGGAATAAGATTTTTTTGAAACGGTCTTGATGGTTGTCACAATTTCAATAGTTGCACTGAAATATGCAAGTAGAATAGATGAAAAGTGTACCGGTTGGCACAATTTGGAGCTTTGAATTCCGATCCACTGCTAATTCCCACTGTTGGCCGCATGCAAACAGCCACATGTCTCCTGTGATGCACATGGAGCCACCAGCTGTCTCTTTTGACCTGCCGGGGGGGAGCTTCGCCAGGAAGGTAAAACACATGCAGAGGTCCACGTCCCTCAGCCCCCGACCCCCTCCGCACGGGCATTACAACCAACCAAGTTGCAAATGAATCCCTCATTGGCTTCCCACCGGTGAACAATGTCAGTTGCATCCAAAAGAGCACCGAGAGACACAGGGACGCCCTCTGACTTGCATTTTACTTTCACTGTAACTTCTGTTTTACAGTAAAAGGTTGCACAAAAGCGCTGGGTGGTGCTCGGCAGTGTTACTGCTATAGGCTGAGCAAAGGAAAGAAGACTCTGACACGACATTGTCAAGCATTTTTCTAAACTGCTTGTCCTGTTAAGGGTCATGTGAGACTAGGGTATATCCCAGCATAGAGATCACCAGACTATAGCCCCTTTCAGCCCCTTGTTATATGTAATGGCAATTTTACATGTCTGTGCCATGTCTGAATGAGCAGTCAAGTCAATTTTATACAAAAGTCATGGTGGTAATCTTACTCGGTCGGACCTGGAAAACATCCCACATGGCACAAGTCTGAATACAATGCTATCACATTAGCGTAAATGGCCCTGTTTTAAGTTTGCAAGGGCAAAGCGGTAGGTTTTGGGCACCCATAGTGTGGGTGACTCCTAGTGCACCTGCTATTTTGGTTGTATGTGCAGCAGTGCCAAGTGCAAAAGGGGTGACATGGTGATTAATATTATAATATCCTCTCAACCAAGTATGAGAATAGCAGCTCAACAAATGGAAAGATGCTTCTCCAGGGAATTATATTGTTGTCTGGATGGTGCTGATGACACATGATCTAATGAGTACAGTGATGATAGGAATAAATTAAAAATATTCAAAATGTTCAACATTGATGTGGTAAGACAGCAGCATTCTTTCTTATATTAACAGACAACAGGTTTATTTGTAAAAGCAACAAGACAACAAGATATTGTACATCCAAAATCTGCCTCAAACCTCAAGGCGTTCATAATTGGGTTGCTTTGCACCGTGTCTGAGTACGTGCCTACGAGTCTACTCGCCCGCCACTCACTTCACATTAGTAATATTGACTACAGTCATCATCTATGTGACATTTGTTTATGTTGTCGGTACCGTGTAGTAAAACCCCACATCCCAAACCCTTACAACAGAAAAGCGGCGTCACATTATAATCAGTAGTCCACTTCCACTTGGTTTGGTACAGTAGTTTTCACATCTGATGTGATTTGTACCTGAGTACACATGAACCATACTCGAATGCATCTTTTCAAGTGAACTCGAGTACAGTTAATTGATCTGTGCCTGGGTACGGTACAAAGTGTTCATGCTAATCAAACAAACTGGACTACCCTGACGTGAAAGCCTCCTCAGAAAACATCATGGTGATACTATGTTGACTCTTAGCCACCCTACTTCTCTAAAAAGTTTCCTCTGCATATTTCATGTTGGGTTAGTCATTGTTCACTGCATTTGCTCTCCCACATTTGTATTAATTATCAGTAATATTGTCAAGACTCAACAAGCCAACATACTGTAACTATATTTCATCCATCATAAAGCCAGGGATTGACATAGTTATCCTTGTCTTTTGTCTATTTTCTGTAAATACATGTAATAACTACATATCTACTACTTAAAATGTTACACACAAATACTAAATAAGATATCCCACAGAGCCACTGGCATGATTGTAGCTACTATGTAAGCCTGGCAATATTTTGTAGCACTGTTTTTTAGTCAAAGACCCATTCCAGCATGTTATGCAGTACCTATGGAAGTTCATCCAAAACTCACTTTAAATGGCACATTGGTCACCTTTGTTCTATTGTGGTTACAATGGGCTATTTTTCTGTGATAAATTCTCAAAGTAATTAACCCCAAATTACCATACATAAGCACCCCTGAATCTCCCAAATTAATCATAGTAATCAGATTCTCTTCTTCAGTGATGCAGGCTTTTGTTTTACTCTTTGTGCCCTTAACCTATGTAATTAATTTTGCCATAATTTTTCTTTGTTAAATTCCCTCCGACATGCCCTATTACACTTGCAAATAATTGTCTGGATGTCAAGACTCTGCTTGTGGTTTTCAACAGAGAAAATACAGTCCTTTCTAAAACTCTCCCCCTTTGTGGACATACGACTATGAGCTCCACTTCATTTCGACTTAGTGATGCTGTCTGCAACTTACTTTGAGGTATGCACCAGACTAAAATCCCCAGATCAGGCTGTGGGTTTCAGCATGGAACAAAATAAGTATGCCCAACTGGAGTGTTAACAATGGCCTGACCTTTTTCAGGCCTCAGTTGTTACTACACTTGGCAAATGGACTCAAATGAGAGGCAAAGTCATTACGTTGACTCCTGCCAGAATAATGGTAATGAGAGTTTTGAAGGAATGCTATTTTTTGGTAGACCTATAAAGACCACATGTAGAAAAATGTAAAGGAAGGATGAAAACAAGAGAGGCAGATATCGAGAAAAGTAATATTCTTCAGTATTTAAACATTGGAAAAAAATATATGCAGCTTCCCCTGGACAGGTTTTGTTATTCTAAGATAATGCATCACCTCAGGGCAGGACATGTCCTGTCTGTCAGTCTGCTGGACGTGTTATGATAATGGTATCCTCCTCGAGTAAAAAATAACATGCCTGACACAGAGGTCAAAAATATAATATATTTGAAACAAAGGATGGCCAGGTAATATTCCTACCTAAAGGGGCATTTGTAATGCTGTGGATATAGAACATTTAAAAAAAACTGTGTAGTTTAGGAGATGATAGATTGTGCTTTACTGAGCCATATGCTGTATAATGTAAGTATAAAGCACAATCTCAGTTAATCACTTTTATAAAACTATTAATGAAGTTAGAAATGAATTAAATTACTCTCTGACATCTGCTGCAGGTGTCCCAGATTGCGTTTTGACCACTAAATAGATTAGTCTGACTCAGATTTGCTCCTATTTAAACACTCTGCCAATTTTTTTTTTAAATGTAATCACTTGAGTAGAAAACAAGGTTTCAGTGTTTCTCTTAAAATACTTTTTTTTTTCAATTTTCTCCCATCTTGTGGGTGTCGAACGAAAATTGCATCATGAATGTAACTACTATTCAGACTTCAAGTCAAATTTATTTTTTGCAGACATGCAATCCCTTTGGCTAGTCTCAAACACTGATTTCAACACCCACTGAGCTAAGGATGCTTTCAGAATTTATGCTTTAGCTTTTCCAAACACCTTTACAACTTTGCATCCATTCATTTTTGAGCGACAAAAAAACAAGAGCTATTCATCCTCTAATAAGGTAATGGTAATGCACTCTCCAAAAAGTCTCTCTTGTCCACCACTGAATTAATTTGCTTGTATCTCAAGACTGAAGGACCATTTAACAAATCCCCTTCTGATTCTAAGTAGCTCCTTAATGCATTGGTCCCTTCTTGGTGCAGCCATTTCCAATTAATCCTTCTGCATTATGCATGATTACATTAAACAATCCAATAAATTGATATGGAGTCTTTGGCTACGGAAGGACTTTGTTAATGGATATAAAATGGAGTTACACCACTCTGGGATGATTCATTATTTCACTTATTGTTCCAAAAGGTAACATGCTAGGTCTGGGTGACACTTTTATTTTAGTTGGCCATTTCACCACACATCTCCACCTTTATGTTTGTGTCAATTAAGAGTCAATAGTGGAAGGGTATTACTTAGTGCTGAATTAATTCTATTAACACCCTCCATATCAATTAAGTAAAGCAGTATTTATCCCAGTAGTTCCCAGTAAAACTACTATGTAGATAAAATGTTTCCTTCCTATTGAGATGTATAACTACTACAAATGCTGATGATTCATCCACTCCACATTTTCTCCCCAAACCCCATAACACCACAAATTGTTATACACTATACAAAAACGGAACCAGAAACTAAATGTAACTTGCTAATTTGTGAGCTTCAGATGTATGTGTGTGTGTGTGTGTGTGTGTGTGTGTGTGTGTGTGTGTGGGGGGGGGGGGGGGGGGGGTTAGCTGTGTCCCCCTGTTTCCAGTCTTTATGCTAAGCTAAGTTAGCTGGCTATAGCTTCATATTTAAAGACAGAGATTAGTGTGGTGTCAATCTTCCCATCCAAATCCCGTAGCAGTTTAGAAATGGTGTTTCCCAAAATGACTTATTATTAAGTGCATTGTCATACCCATCCAAAACAACCTTTGTGATCCCTGCAACGTTTTGAGTTCCTTCTATTCCTTTCGTTGTCTAATGCTGTGTGTAAAGGCCTTTTAAGCAATATTCATCCTTGTTTTTGAGCAAATTGTCTCTCTCGCCATTTTGGCTTCATTGCCCTTATTTTTCACATCTGGTGCAGAAGATTGAGTCCAAGCATGCCATTAATTTTAATCAGCCTTTGCGAAAGTTGAAATATGCACAGGCAACAAAATGTACTTGGTAAATCAGTATTAGCTTAATTTTTTTTTTTTTGGTACAGGTAGCAAAAGGGATTCTGCACAGACAGAAAATATGTTGTCTTTTGTGCACAGGTAAAATAGGATTTAAAAACTGAAAATGTCAATTGGACCTTTGACTGCGACCCAAAATCATGAACTATCACATTATACATATTCTCTTATTATCATGTTATCAACAGAAAGATGCAGAGAAGAATAATAGAATACAGAGAATGAATACCAACAACTGTGTGGAGACTTGACTACCACAAAGTATCTCCTCCAAGCCGTCATCATGAGCACTCCTGCTGTCTCTCCTCTCATTATACTGCCCCTGTCTCTCTTCAATCCCCCCCCACACCACCCCACCCCCTTCCTACCTCTCTTTGTCTCTTCCTCCAGGATTGTCAACTTCCTTCTTTGATGCACATTGGCTATTAGGGTCTCATAACTGTCAAGAAACATGTGGATAGCCTGGAGCCTTGTTCACAGCTGTTCCCTCCGTGGTGAATCCAACTCAGTTCCAGCAGCTCTGAAGATATACTGCAGACAAAAAATACAGAGGTAAAGTCCGTCTGATGATGTATAAATGGTGAGGAGTACTGCAAGTGAGACTCAGCAGACCTCAATAATTGCATCTTGTAGAGAACTGGACTTTGAAAACTTGAAAATACATGAAAAGCAGAATAATGTCACTGGTTTCATCTTACAAGTAATGTCATTAGTTACCAGGTCGTTTTGAGTATCTGGATGCATCAAGAGCACCACACTTAGTTGATATTAAGACATATTGCCCTGGTCTGACAAATGGTGGACACTGTACAGTCTAGATGCATATCCTCTTCAATCGGAATAAGCAATGAGTCCACGTTACAACAGTTGCATTTAGAAATATAGGAAAGAATAAAAATACTTCACATCGCAGATTACTATGAATGTACTGTTTCTTGTGTAAATGTGAGCTATATTTTGTAGCCCGAAATATACAGGTATATAGGTATATATAAAAACCTAACTATAATGTATGCTTTCAGAAGTTCAATGCAGAAAACTACTTCACACTAACTTATTTTTTTACCTTTCATTCACCCCCTAAACCCCTGTAGCTCATTATTCTTTTTCCTGCTTTGCTTTATTATTCAATTAGCCAACTGAACTTTGGTTAGAATCATCAATCAGTCAGCCTAATTAATCCCTCTCATTTGTTTCATCCAATCACTAACCTGTGCACTTTTTATAGCTAAGCTGTTCTTTTATCTTTTCACCTGCAGCCATAATGAAGTGCCTCATATAAATATTACAAGTATAACAATGGTACTGTCAATGGTTGAAAACCACTGCTATGATAATTGAAAAATATTTTGCTTTTTATATTTTAAAACTTGTAGAGAAATATCACGGCACCAAATGAAAAACACAGACAAGTTTCAATATCTGAAACACTTATTTGTAAGTGTACTCAAATGTTATGTTAATGGTTCAGTGCATTGCAAAAAATATTTTGTATGCATCTACAATAAGGAAAGTAGGTCTGAGTTTAACTACAAAATAACCCCATCCCATAAATATGTTTACATTGTGAGAGGGCGACATTATAGCCAACCCTTGTTTACAACAGACTGTCAATTACAATGCAAAATAAAAAATGATGGATAAGTTGGCAAGCTTTAGTAAATAACTGTAAAGGGTTATTGTCCAACATCTTACCACTCCAAAAGCTGTAAATGACTGGTCATCTGGTCAGACACTATGTTTTGCTTAATTTTGTATGTTGCGTTAATGCATGGCCAAAATGTACCGCTTCTATGCTCAAACTGATTGGTTCCAGATTAAAGTTACATTCAAAAACAAGGCAGTGTCTTTTTTTACAAAAAGAGGAGAGAAGGCTGGGAAAATGTGGACGATATTGTCTCCCCCTTTGGAAGGGAAGTTCAGTTTTATTTCTGCAGCAGTCTGAGCCGAGGCTACTTGGTCACAGCGTGTAAAATACTATTCCAATAACATTACACAACAGCCATGTGGGAAATTGGATTGTGAGATTGACATCCACCCAATTGTCCAACAGCCAGATTTTTCATTTTTCTATTTTTGTTATGTACAGTTCTGCATTTATATAGGATGTACTTTTATGGGAATAAGAACATCATACAACACTACCAATACACTGATAGACCACACAATAGCACATAAAATAGGGGTTGAGGGGGTAGACTAACAGTACAGTACCACATGATCAAATCTATAATTTTGTTATTATCTGTATTGGTGATCACCGGACCTGTAAGCGGAACCAAGTTTCAACATCCTCTAAGATCATATCAGCTATTGTTCCATACCAACACAAAAAAATTCAAGTCACCAGTTAACTATTACAAAGCAACTTTATGAATCTCCCAACTCAACAAAATTGTTCATTTAGCAGCCACGTTGCAGATTGTTCAGATAATCAATCAAGCTTTTTTCTGGCACACTAGGCACAAAATTCGACATGATTTTAAAATGATTCAGGGGCTCAAATCTGGTTCGATTCATACAGTGTCCACCTGGAATATTGTGAAAGATCTGCGACTACAGCTTCCATTGAGAATCAACACCCAAATTCGGCAGCTTGTTCAGCTTTCAGCCACTTTCATCCCATTGTTTCGGTCTGTTGGTTCAGTCCCAAAAGCTCCAGCATACAGCCTCAGACAAGCTGCCTGTAACCTACCTGCCTCATGTGAAATAACAGAGAGGCAAAATAAATGAGACTTAAACATCCAGCAAACCAAAGACCCTGATACATTTTCTCAAGAGAAGCTGAGAAGCAATTAAATATTGGGCTCCCATTCATCAGGTGGCAAGAAGCAGAACTCCACAGAGATGCCCATGTTGTGTTGTGTCTGCCTAATATGCATGTAATTTGTTTTTTGCCACCATGTTAACCATAAGAATTTGATAAGACAATAGCATATCGAGGTGTTGTGGTTGTTAGTGTCTTTCAATGAGTTGCATGCTTGCACGTCCCCGTGCACCCTCAGTTTTCGTGCTCTTTCAATAAGTCAGAAAATGAATGAAAGAGTTGCAGTTGAATGAGCTGAGTCTGGCTTTCAGGGACTCTCTGGAGCACCCGGCTCAGTTATGCCTCAGTGTTACGGCTCAGCACAAGGTTCATGAGCTGGTCAACCATGACAGCCCTGTCCGTTTGTTTCCATCACTTCACAGCTTCTGCAGCTTTATTAAGAAATCGTATCAATTGCATCAGTGCACCGGTTTTGAATAATGGACTCTGCCTGCCCGGCAGTTTAAAATGCAGGAAACAGCTCTCTTTGACCTGGCAATATATTCCCTGTGCTTATGGGGGGATCAGCGGACAGCCTCATTCGCATGTACAGAGCGAAGGTTTCATTTTGTTTATCTTGTCCGTCTTCATATCCGGCGGCCTATCAATCTATCTACGGCTTTAATGGCCCGTCTGTGTATGTTTAGTTGACCATCCATCTGGCCTGACACGCCGTGACTCACACATTTCTGGGCTGATTCATTGCCATGCATGTGAAAGAGCATGTCCACATGACTCCTAGACGTCTGGTGATGGAGGAGCGTCAGCAGATTATTTTCAGATGTGTTTGTTTACAGTTTGGGGTGGTCGAGTGTGTGAAATCTTCACAGACATCATAGTTTTGGGAGTCTTTTGCTAAAACTGTTTAAAGCCAGTTTGGAAGATATTGTATCGTGCACTTAATAAATAAATAAATAATGACCAACTTCCTTGATAAAAAAAAAATAAAATTGTACTCATTAATTTTATACAAAAAGGTCACACACCATAATTAAAAAATGGAGATTTTAGTCCCATGTGGTACAACACTTGAGATACTTACATGACATATGTCCTCACGGGAGCAATCCTTTCAACATGACTTTATTAAACTGCTAATTATCAAGTTTAATTTGGACTATTTTCACTCCGTTGCTGTGAGGAACATACTCTTATTTCTGTCATGTTGTCTATATATATCTGTATAATAGTGTCTTATATTTGTGGATGTTATTTTAGTATGATGTGTAATTGATGTACAAAAGTGAGAAAAATTTGGATTTAATTATTTTGAATATGAGGACAGATTGTGATCTTTCCTTTCATTCTGCTGTGCTGCTGTCACACCAATCCCCGCCAGAAGTCTTTGTATTTCACATGCTCACATGTACAAAGCTGATTACAAATCCAGTTTCATATACTGTACAGCATATATGGTCAGCAAATGGGCTTTCTCCAATAGCTGAACAAATCAAACTACTAGCAGAGAGTACCCCAGTTACTGAGGTGCACTGAAAGATGCTTTCCACACAATTACCTCTTGGTCTAATGTTATTTTAGCATCAAGGCTTGTGGCCTTTCTTTTATCAAGAAAAGGACACGAGTAAGAAAAGAAGAACTGTTTAATTCAGATAACTTAACTGATATTAAATCAGACAGAATGGGCCAACTGGAATGGCTTTTTTACACCAATAAAAACATTTTCTGGCTTAGGTCCTTGAAAAACAATTAATGCAATCAAACAGGCTGATTGCATTCATGAATGGCAATAGATTCAGATAAATTTCCATCTGGCTTTAAAGTTGAACATAGCGACGCAGATGTAATGTTTACTGTTTACTGATTACCTGTCTCAAGCAAGTTTCTTGTATGTGCAAGTTGATCTTTTGTACTGTAGGAAATAAATGGACACCAGTGGCTCTGACTGGAATGGAAACCAGTGATTCAAAAATGTTGGCAAACACATGTGAGTTTGAGGACGTGACTAAAATCAACTTGGTGAAACCTCTAGAGTTCAAATTAATTACAAGAACCAGCTATGGGAATAGCTGCAGGGTCAGACGTGAACACAACTGAACACAATTGAACACACTCACACGCTGTCAAAGCTGCCCAGTTAAATATTTCTGCAGTATCGTTAAACAGTAAGTGGGTTCACTGTGCTGTTAAATGTTTGGCTCTTCACTTAGTGTTGCACAATTTCGCAATTTTGCACAGCAGAAAAACACATGACATTGGAATTATATAGACACAGAAAAACAGTTAACACGTCTTTAAATAGTTGTATCATTTTCTGTAAGACTAAAATGTTTTACTTAATGTAATCAAAAGTTAGTTTGGAATTAATTAAGTAATAAAGAGAAAGGAAACAAGCACAAGTGGTGTGCATAGGGATCTATTAACAAAAAAAGAAAAAAAAATGAATGACTTGTTTAAAAAATTACCACACAGTTTGAGCCATAAATCTAGCGTCATTATCATTGTAAACTGCACGTGTGTTGTGGTTAGATGGAAAGTAACAGTCACCAAGGAGGGCGGGGCTTAGCACATGGTCAATTGCAGTAGGACCAGAAGGAGGTCTCAAAAATAATGTTACTTAATTAACTCACAAATATACATTTTGCTTGATGTGTATGCACGCAAGTAATCCCATTATATTATGGCAGGAAATGTCCCCATACTTAATGTGTCGTTTTCTGTCCCACACCAAAAGTGTCAACTGTGACACATTCATTTCAAAGTTTCAGTCAATTGAGAGAGCTGGCGATTGCCCCCAGTGAGAGAATAGCACCTGCCAAAAGGGTAGATTAACATTTCAATTCGAGGATACACAACGTCACAGCAGGTTCCTACTTAAGATTATTAATAACAGTGGTAATGTTAATAAAGAAAGTGAATTAAATGGGCCCTAAGGATCTGCTTTTGATTGCGTGTAATGAATTCTGTGGCATTGGGGCTAGCTATTGTTCTGCTTAATGAAAAGAGAAATGATTGTGGATGGGCCGAGGCACAGAATAGATTAATAGATCACACAGAAATGAACTCAATTTTGAGAGTCGTAATGAGCTGTCAGTTTTCGGTCCAGCACTGTGTAACTTCTGCATGCAGCAGCAGTCGTGGTGGGTGGACCAAGACTGAGGGAGATGGAAGGAAAAAAAGTGACAGGGAAAGACAGAAAATGTTCATCTGGAGGTTAAGATCATTTAATGAGCACTATTGATGCAATAATTAGAACAGCAGCAGGCTAATGAAGTAATTAATCGCTAAATGTATTTTCACTTTGTCATTTAGAAGACATCTGTTAAGTTACTTACCTAGTGGTAGGGCTATTATCACAAACGATTTGTTGAAACCTAGAAAAGAACAGGCTTTAAGAGGATTGTCTAATTGTATCAATTAAAGTTGCAGTGAAAACTAACAATTGTAGTACTTCTTTCTGTTTTAAATTACCCTCTATCCTCTATATTATAGTATTTGTGCCACTGTTTTGCTAGTACTTTGATAAGTGCTATATAAATAAAGCAAAAAATAATTACAAAATAAATCATTTCCAGTTTTGGTAAGAGCTCAAACAGATGAATGCAAGTACAGTTATTAAATGTGTAGATACATTATTTTTACATAACATGTTATTTAATGAATGTCATATATTTTCATAAAAACAAGTATTTTTAGTCTAACTTTCACAATTATCATACATTTACAAATAACTGAAAGATGTTGGCAGTGAACATTTTGCAGGTAAGTGCAAAAAAACAGCCTGTGTGATGCCAAAGAGAGAAAGTTAATGGTTAGAAGTTAAAGTTTTTGGTTACCTGCACATTAGCATAAGATGACACTATAAAGTTTTTGTCGAAAACGTGTTAGCAAACAAAAATTTAATTAAATCCAGCAGACACGGTGTATATTCATTTGAACCCATGTCTCGCTCTTCTTTTTTAGAAAACAATATCTGGCTTTTTAGCAGCAACAAGCTTCATCATGTGCACCAGCTAGTCGTAAGATTTGACTGCCATACGGTGCTGGGCAGTGGGTTCCTATAGTTATTTGGTAAAAACAGAAGCAAGCCAGAAAAACAAGGTTGATGAGAGCCGTGTGACTGTACCAAAACAGTAAAGTTGCCAAGCGTAAAAAAAAAATCCCTTTCAATGCACACGGTAATTTGATCAGATAAAAATACTGATCACTGCAGCTTTAAGTTACTGAAAGCTTCAGTATCCTTTGTGATATATGGACCAAATAGGATACAGGCAACATTACACTGCACTTTCCTGGATGTATGCTTTGTTTTTTTGTTTTTATTTTCCATGGCTGCATGTTAACTGACTCGAGGACACTGGTCAATAAAGTGGTTAAGGAGACTGATCAACTCCCAGGTTGGATGTCTGGATGTCTTTTCAGTGGTTTGGAGTCCATCCGTCTCCCAAACCACAGTCTTCTTTAGCATAAGCACTGTGTAAAATGAGAAGTCACCTCAGACAAGGCCATTGGGCTAAGTACGTCATTAATGTAATGTAATGTATCCCTATCACATTCTCGGCAAGGCAAATCAAACCACATACCTTCCCTGCTGGAAAAGGAAAAAGGTCAAGAGAACTACCAAGACGTCCCGAAGGTGAGTTTTCAAAATCAGCATGTTGAATAAACCATAAACCTCAATCCAATGCATATCTCACAGAACACTTAACACCTGTCTAACACTTATTTATCATACCTGCCATCTTGGTCCTGAAGCTCACTCAGATAAAACAGAAATAAAATATTCACAGCTGTTCTTGTGTAAATGTGCTCTTCTTTCTTCTTAGCTGATAAAAACATTGATTATTCTGAGGATGTAAGGTATGTTATCAATCATAAAAACTACCTTAATCTAGACATGTATTAGTGAGATTAGCCAAAGATTCTAGGATTGATGTATCCATGTAATTGTAGTATTTTATTATTAGTATTTATATTTTAATTTCTATTTGCACTTTTAAGGTAGGCTTAACAGTAACAACAGCTCAGAATATAAACTAATAAAGTATAAATATATATATATATATAAGATGAAATGAGAACCAATAATTCAAAATTAAATAAGAAGAAGAACTGGGTGGTTCTTAACCAACTTGTCAGGTTTAATACCACCACTTGCCATCAAAATGTGATCACAATGAAATAGATTAGATTAGATTAGATTCAACTTTATTGTCATTACACATGTACAAGTACAGAGCATCGAAATGCAGTTTAGCATCCAACCAGAAGTGCAATAAGTAGTAAGTACCAATATACTGATTATAAATAAGTATCTTACAGATTATAAGTTAGCAACACCAAATACCAGTTGTTTATTTACTTAGATAACAAACTTTTGATCTGCCTTGTCTGTTAGTATGACAAATTATAGATGCTATAAGCCTACCTCAGTTTCCCGGTGAGTTTAGTTGCTAGGCAACACCTAGCGAAGCAGTAGTCCATTTCACAAGGTTGGGTCATGAGTTTGAAAATCCTGAAAACTTTTTGAATTGCCTTAAAGTCTTAAATATACTCAACCTACGAGAATAAAGCACGGTGCAGCATTTTGCTATGCACATTAAAACTTTCCAGTGGATATTGTCAAGTAGCACTTTCTCTCTCATACAGATCACCAATCCTTGTCTCTGGCCCTCTCACAAAATTTACCTGCGACTTCTCAGTTTTGGCCACATTTCCTCAATTTCAGAAAATATCAAACACATTTGAAATTAAATTTGAGGTTCTCACTACACAGCTTTTTTAAATTTTTTTTTATTAATTGGTTGCACAAATAACCCTAGTTCCAACGTCTTTAGCTCAAGGAGCACAGAGAAGTCCAGATTCTTTCCTTCTCATTATAAATTTCAGCTTCAGCACCTTGAACACGTCTTTATTTAGTGAGCAGTGATCTTAACTATATATATGTTTCTTACTCAGTAGGAATTTCTGCTTTTGGTAGCCATCAACCCAGCATGCAAACTAGATCTTAAGTTAATTAATGAAGGAATGGTACACAGTTCCTTCTCATTTTTCATTTGCAGCACTTTGCTACAGCAATTAGTAACTCTTACATCCAGAACATTACTGTACCAGCTGCTCTTTGCCATTCTGACAGCCTAATTGGGATTCACACCTCAAACCTTCTTGTTCACAGAGACTCTTTAAGGAAAGACTTCTTAAAACGATTTCCTATATAAAAACGTATCGCATGACGTGGGAGTTGCTCTTAGGGCATTTAGCTATTCCAGGCTTGATCTCTCTCAAGACATCTTTGGGTGGGTGTAAACTGTGCTCAGTGAGAGAACGGTGCTCTTTTGTGTTTACCAGGATCTGTAACCAAATGGACAATTAGCAGGTTTTGGGGAGCAGATTAGTGTTTTTTCACAGGGGATTACTCTAGCTGATTTTTTTGCAATTTGGCAGCTATTTGGGTGGCAGGGAAGGGCCCGTTCTTGTGAGCTTTTTGGATAATCCGCCTGAAAATCTTGAAGGAAAGCCAGGGAACAAATTGAGCAATACGTCTTCTTTTTTTTTTTGCCTTTCATTAGTTATGGAAGTTTGCATTTTAGTGCTTTCATATTTCACTTTCAGCTTAAAATTATGAGATTCTGTGCTCTGTGTGTCTTAAAAATCAGTTATTCCTGCAAGGTTTCTTGTTCATATACACACAAAAACCATTGTACATGTTTTAAATGCTGATCTTCTGAAGTACGAGAAAGTCTTTGTAAATGAAGATCATGTGTATTCACATGTCACAAGTCTCTGTGAATTACTCGTGGATTAATGGCTAATAACACCCTGTAGGCCTAACGCAAACTTTTTTGACTTGAACGTGATTTTTCTTCCCACCTGGGTTTGGCTGAGACATAGATGTTTTCAGCGTGATCAATAACAGATGCATCTCACTCCCACATACCATGGTTTCTGAGGATGACTCAAAAGAAAGTAATACATAACTAACCCTTGGTGTAAGTGTCAAGCTTGCGCTGTCACTGTTGTCGTGGCTGTGGGCAGCTCGTGGGCACAGCATCCCCCACACTGTCTCATTCTCTCCGACAATCTCTGTTTAATGTTCTCTTTCTGTACGAGTCATCTTGAAATGTCTTCTGTGAGCTTTGCTTTAGTTTTTCAGTCAGCTCAAGATCTGCTACCATATACTTAGCGGCCTGAGGAGGCATGGTAATAGAAAACTGCTCACCCTGTGCCAGCCATTACAACTTGCATCACTACTATAGCCATCTGTACCATAGAGTAGTATAAAACATAAACTACCATATTTACAGTGCTTCTAAATTATTTATACAATATTGCGTGAAATAAACCAGGAGATGTCACTCATATATTAAACCAAATCATATTTATATATAATAGAAAATAGTTGTTCTTAAAGCACTGGAGGTGTATTTTCTGTTTCAAGCTTCTTCTTGATAGCAGGTAGAAGAGTTAGAAAACAACAGCTGATAAACACCAGTTGTGCCAGCTGACTGCTCAGCTGCATCAATTAGGCTGATGATGTTACAGGCCTAAACTCTTTGTAAGATAGAGCGATCAATACATATCAATACTCAATACTCTCAGCATCGTGTTAACAACTGCAGGTCCTTGGAAGCTTTTAGAGCACTGTTCAGAGAAGGATTATACATACTGATGGGAAATGTTTCTCTAAGGAGTAGGATGTCCCAGTATTTTCTTTGGACTTTCAGTTGTTTCTGTTTGGCTTGGCTCCTCCATTGATTGTAAATGGCTGATTGAACATTAGAGATCACATTTTCACTGATAGTATGTCCACCTTTACAATAGAGAGTCATTGTAACAGAAAATACTGTGGGCTGATACGTAATGTGTCTATTTTTGGCAGCCTTCCTGCTCAACAGTCCTTTAGTAACCTTCACCAAAGTGCTTTTGTGGCCTAAACCTAGCCACACATGGGCCTCAGGATGTCGACCCCCCGGTCTGTTGTGTTAAAGTCCTGCGCTTTGTACACCCACCGTCCATACTGACCACCACCCCACAACTTCCATGCCATACTTAAATGCAACGCTTTCTACAGTAGAATTTAAATAACTGTAAAATGATCTTGGCTCTATTCAAGCACCATTCACTTTTTGCTGTTGAAACAAAAAAAATGTTTTACAGAAGATAAACATGTAAAGGATTTTTCCAAGCAGGCCATATTTTCCTTTGCAATAACTTATGAAAGCTTTTGTCTTGTTTACTTTGAAAAACAGAAGCAGCATTCTTGTCAAATTCTTCCTGGCAATACATAATGTCCGATGCCTAATATCATGTTAAGGCTGCCAATCCCCATTGTATTATTTGTTCATGGTAGATACAAAAAGTATATATTGAATATGATATAGGAGAATGTGCTATGCCTTTTAACACATATTGTCTTGCTTACAGTATGCTAAACAGTTAACATGCCCCTTTGTTGAATCACTGCATTCCTTGCTTCGTGACTCTCTATTCTGAGATGTTGCCCGCTAGCACTGTGAGTGATAGCCAGCAGTAAACAAGTCCCATCCCCAGCCAGATAATAGTCTTCCCGGCTGTGTGGATCTTACAGTTTTTGGGGGGAACGACTCTGCTCCTTGCTGTGCCAGTTGTGATACTCTGCCTGCACTTTCCAACTCAAACCCCGTGCAGAACCCCAACATTACTCCTTTCCCAAACACATCATTTACCCCCCAACACCCCCTATCCCACCAAACCCCAGCAGGTCCTTTATTCTGCTTACCCACCAGATGCACATGGCTGCACATACACACAGCTTGGCACAAATTATGCAAAAGTAAGCTTCACAAAAACCCTACTTACATATGCCCGTGTTCAAATGCATGCACACGCACACACGCACACACACACACACACACACACACACACACAACTTCCTGGACTAATGTTCCATCATTGCTCTCCCTTTTCAAGACACATGGGCTCAGGGCTTCTGTGCCTTTTGAAAAAATATAAGTGAAATGAAAGAGACAAAGCCATTATGAAGGAGGAAGTGGCATGCTGTGCTATTACTCTCTCTCTTGATGTGAGGAAGCCATAAGTATGTTTATATTTGCGCTCTCGTTCAGTTGCCCCGTAGACAACCACTTTTTGGAAAACTGCCATCCCGATTGCTTGGCTGTTCATTCATTTGTCTGATGAGAGCTTCATCCTCCTATTTTGCTCCTCGTGTTTTTTTTTCTTGTCTCTGATGAACAGATCTCATAAAAACCTTAAACAGGCTGCATTAGGGCCAGCACTGTTAGGTCCCTATGAATGGAAGAAAGCAAGACGGACAGTCTTACAGCTACAAGTCGTAAAAGGAAGGAAGTATGGTTGACCAATCACTGCGGTTCATCAGTAACTACAGTGTACAGTGACTACAAGTATTTGTTTTATAGCCTAAGGGGCTCAGGTTTATCTGTCTCATCCTTACACTTTGCTCATATTTAATCCCTTACATTTGGAATGTTGACTAGAATTCAGAAACCAAAGCATCGTTTACAGTAGCTTTGATGGAGGCCTGCCCTGTTCTTCAGGTATGATTGCGGTCCCTCCCTACTCCTTTATGTGGCTAAAATACATTTTGCTGCTGACCCCATCAACAGCCTTACATTGCTTAGGGTCTGTGTTGGTACACCTGCCTGCTTCCCCAAACTATTCCTTAACTAATCAAGGCTATCCCTTTTTAAAAGTTGTGATAGGATGGAAATGGGCTGGCTTTCTGAGCATGGCAAACGGACTGAGCAGTATTGGGCAGCGGCTCTGCATGGGCAGTGTGGTAAAGGGGAGGCCCCGGGTAATAGTGAGGAGGAGGTTGTAGGTGTGATCATTTGCATGAACATTCTATTTGTCTCTTGGCGTTCCTTCCTCTGTGCCTGTTGCCGACTCTCCTCTATCTCCATTTGTGACTTCATCCAGGCATCAAGACTCTCTTTCTCTTGCTGTTGGCACAGCTGCTCTGCTTGCATGAATTCATCGTACTGTTTCTTTTGCATGTTCATAAAGGCACCATAAAGGCCCCTCACACCAATCTTTTGCCTTCCTCTTCCATCTGTTGTCTGCTGCTCTTGGGCTATAGTCAGAGGTCTCAGTGAGCGTCTCGTCTGAAGTGCCTGTCAGCATGAAAGTATGAAAGCACTGCATTTTTGGGGGGCTATTTATCCTCATATATGCCCAGTAGTGGAATAAGTATTCAGATCCTTTACTTAAGTAAAAGTAGCAATACAAAACTGTGCAAATACTCCACTAAAATTCCTGCATTCAAAACTTTACCAAAGTATGAAACAAGAATGAAAATTTGCGATCTGAAAAGCAATTAAAAGCTGTCAGAAAAGTGTAGTGAAGTAAAAAGTACAATATTTGCCTCTGGGATGTAGGGAAGTAGAAGTAGAAAGTTGCAAAAAATACAGCACTTCAGTAAATTACATTCCACCACTGCATATGCCGTCCTACGTAGCTCCAGTTAGTTTCACTGCAACATAACAATATTTATATTCTTCTTTGGCATTTTCAACTGGAAAATTGGATTTTGATGCAGACAGGTTTGGGCTGTCTCTAGAAAACCTTCTGCAGTTTTCAAATGCCAGCTGAATAGGCACTACTACACTGTTTTTTTTTTTTTTCTAGTTTTTTTAGCATTTATTTCGTTCATTAAACCAGAGCGATCCCTCCGTGGCCATGTGTGAACGGGACAGTCAAGTAGTTATTACGTCACATTCAAAATAGCAATCCACTTCCGTGTTTTAGTACAGTAGTTTTCAAACCTAATGCTAACTGTACCCGATACCACCTTTATAAGGAAGCTTTCACATCAGGGACCTGGACCACAAAGTCCAGTTCGTTTGAGTGCGAACACTCTGTACCGTACTCGACACCAACTTTTAAGTGGACTCGGTTCATTGATCTGTGGATCAGTGAATTGATCTGTGGATTAATGAACAGTGGAGTTAAAAAGTTTACCACTTAAGAAGTTGGTTTTGAGTACGGTTCATGTGTACTCTGATGTGGATCACATTAGGTGTGAAAAATAGTGGAGAAGTGGTCCCAGGCACGGATCAACAAACTGGGTCTGGTACACAGTGTTCAAACTAACCAAACGAATTGTGGTCAAGGGTACTCAGATGATGGAATGTGCAAAATATTAACCAATGAACCAAGTGTTCACAGTTTAAAGAATAGATTAGAAGAAATAATAATCCAAAAATGTGCATTAATGTAAAGCAGTGAGTCAGATATGGAGACTTTGCATTAATGTATGATGTAATGTCTTTGTGTCCAGGGTGGGAGGCGCCGGCCGCAATCGTACAAGGTGTAAAGGTCCTATAGAGATTGCAGAGAGCAGCTAATCGCCTTCTCAGTGGAGCCAATGATACGCTGCAGTCTGCCCTCGTCCTTGGCAGTGGCCGCAGCGTACCAGGTGGTGATGGAGGAGGTTAGGTTGGACTCAATGATGGAGGTGTAGAAGTGCACAATCATTGGCTTTGGCAGGTTTGATTGGGTGACGACGGTGCCCAGGAAGCGGAAAGGCTCCAGTGTCGACTGGGGAGTCTCACAGGATGATGGGAGCAGGTGGGGCTGGGCTCTTTCTGAAATCTACAACCATCTCCACTGTCTTTACAGCGTTCATGTTCACCAGAGGATGAATTGTAACAATTTTGGGGATACCATAACATTTCATCTAGCGTCATCATTAGGTCACATTTTATGTATATAGCTCAAAATCACAAATACCATAATTGGCCTCAGGGCTCAGGGGCCTTACAATCTACAGTTACGACACCCTCTATCTTTGGCCCCTCGATTCAGATAAGGAAAAACTTTCCAAAAAAACAATTTAACTGGGGAAAAAATGGAAGAAACTGTGGGAAGAGCAACAACGGAGGGATCCCTCTCCCAGGAGGGACAGTCATGCAATGGATGTCGTGTGTACAAAACAAACCAACAAAAACTTTAATTTGTTCAATACTTTGGTTTTTGAACAAATACTTGCATAGCTAATGAGATTCCCATCAGCCTCAGCTGTACTTTGTGCTCAGTGATAATTAGTTAGCATGTTGGCATGCTAAACTGAGATGGTGAACATAAATAACATGGTAAACATTAAACCTGCTAAACATCCATTTGTGTAATTAGTCAATATGAGCATGTTGCAATGTTAGTTAGCTCAGAGCACTGCTGTACCAAAGTACTGGCACAGAGAAGGACGGCTGTAGACTTACAGTTTTTATGTTTGTTTTTGACTAAACTTTAAACAATGGTTGCAGACCAGTTTAGAAAAGGCTCATACGTTATTTTTATAAGGAAACTAGAAATTGTGTATTTTATCCTTTAGTTTGGAGGGCTTCTTTGTCGTGGGTTAGATCACAGATTAGGTGTGCAGCCCAAACTATGTGTACAACTGACGACAGGAGAAGACCCATACATATGCACAAAAACACAAACCATGAAAAAGGCACAATGGAGAATAATACTTAAAAGCTTTTTTGGGCTCTAGTGTAGGAGGTGCTGTCATAAGGGTTCACCAGAGCCATCTTTAAATAGAATTTAATGGAGCGTTTTGTGTCAGGAATGAGCCTAAACAGCATCTTTGTCGCAGCCCGATGTGGTGAACGGAAGGAAAACAGAATGTTTTATATCCCCTCGCACAACATCTGCATATCAAAGCTCCCCATGTTTTGATATCATTACAATGTTTGAAGTGGGCAAGTGTGGTGGGATTATTTGATGAACAAATCATTGGGACTTTAAAATCTGATGTCAGGTATTCCAGATTTTTCTTTGGTCTTAAGCGCTGGTTGCAGTGTTAATTTGCATCACAAAAGCCTCGCTCACAAAGCTCAAACAAACTGACTCATTAGAATTACAGTGGCAAGAGCCAATTTAGTGGGAGATCATGCGGGGAGACGCTCTTTACACTCATGAAAAAAATCCCTGCTTCTTGCAGAATTCACAGGCCATTACTAGACCGGTTGAATCCATGTGGTGGAATTTAATATAATCCTTACCGGGGATCAAAAGCAGTACAGCAGGAGTAGTGAATGTTCTGCTTGTATGACAGGTATACTGTACCAGGAGCTTAGTAGCACAGTATAAAGAATATAGTATACATAGAATATGTATTGTATTTGTAAACTCCCTAATGTTACTGTGGATATGGAAAACATTTCCTTGTTAACGTCATTTCTTGATTTTCAAATCCAGAGTGTTGGACAGGAGCCAAAATTGATAAAAAATCTGTTACAGCTCAAAATTTGGTAGTAACTAACAACTATTTTCATTATCAGTTAATCTGAGATTTATGAAGTGCAAAATGCCCATTGCAAGTTCCACATGCCCAAGGTGGCATCTTCAAATTGCTCATTCTTTCCAACCAACAGTCCAAAACCAAAAGGGATTTAATGTTTGATTATATTGAACATAGAAAAATCAGCAAATATTCACACTTTGAGAAGCTGGAACCTGTAAAAGTTGTGAATTTTTGGTAAATAAACACAATTAATCTATTATCAAAATTGTTGGTGATTGATTTTCTCTTCATTGACTAATCCGCTGGTTCCAAACCTTTTTGACATGCACCCAAGGACATAGGTTTTGATTCAACAGTTTGTAGTATAAATAACCATTATACGTTGTTCCAAGCCATCCTTCTTCTTCTTCTTCTTCTTCTTCTTCTTCTTCTTCTTCTTCTTCTTCTTCTTCGTCTTCTTTCAGCTGCTCCCCGTTAGGGGGTTGCCACAGCGGATAATCTGCATATTTAATTTGGCATACATTTTTACACCGGATGCCCTTCCTGACACAAGCCTTCCCATTTATCTGGGCTTGGGACCGGCACTAAAAATGTACTGGCTTGTGAATCCCTCAGTGGCTGGGTCATAGCTGGGGATCGAACCAGCAACGTTGCAATTAGTGGACGACCTGCATTCCATGTCATCCTGACACTCACAAATCCAGGAATTCAATTCAATTAAACAGCCAAAAGGCATTTCAGCGCTTTTAGTATCTTAACCTTCCCTGGTAGATTGCTTAGACCGCTTGCTGATATGTGCACCTGCAGTAATCACCCTCAGGTCCTTGCAACTAGACCCATACAGTAATTATCAATCATTTATCTCCTTCTGAACACAAGTTTATTTCACGAGGCTCACAGCTATGTTAAATCATGAACTTGGCTGAGAAATCTGGCGCAGACTCCTCTTGGATGTGTGCCAGGTACTGAGGAAATTGAACAATTATTAAAAAATGTTATGTTCGGTGTGGGAGTTGGAGGGGGATTTTCCTTCCACCAGCTTCATTATGTGTGTACATATCTTTGTGTTAGTTTCCTTGATTCTCACCTTGTGAACCAGAATAACAGAGAGGGCCTTGAGTGGTGGTTTTTACTGAGCCCTATTAATATCAAATTGTCTATAAACTATAATTAAGGCTGTAAACATTTGTGTATAATTACTCAAAATATCACTTTTCATCCTTGCTAACATGGCTTTGCACTTCCAGAAGCTGCATTTTAAGAAGAGGCCAGTGTTTATGTAGAGATAAAAAGGAAAAATAAATGAATGGGGAAACATTATTAATTCTTTAATGAGTATGACAAGGATGTGCATCATATGACATGGCCTTCAGTCATCAGATCTCAACCCAAACAAACAACTATGAGAGATTTTGGAGTGACACGTTAAGCAAACAAGTATTTCTTGACCGAGCGGAGTTCCTCAGTTGTGTTTCCCAGCACCCGGGCATTGTGACGCAGATGCTTGCCCCCTGAAGTTAGCTACGACTTTGCCCAGGAGCTGTGAAGGAGTCCCACCCCCCCACCCCCCCTCTTCCCGACCACAGTCTGGAGGCTGAAGCGTGTTGTGTCAGGTGCAGTAGTCTGTCACACGAGCATTTGTTAAAATGATGCCACACCATACCCTAAAACTTACCGCTGATGTAAAAGTGAGACAAGGCAATAATAGTATTGCTCAGATCTTTTTTTTTGTAATTATTCTGATAAATGCAGCGGATGTGAAATAAAGCATATTTTAGATTGATTTTCCCCTTTTAACAAACAAATAGTTGAGAGTTCGTAACTGCTGGATGTGTGAAATGTTACTCAGTCATAATGGAGGATTTTCTGTTTACTTTTGAGTCAAATGAATTCACAAGAGCTCCCCTGTGAGGACGGAGAATCATATGCACAAGCGCATTTAATAAGATGTTGTTTATCAATTGTCACCTAGGTGATTATAGCAATGATCGTGATATTGATTTTAGGTGATACGGCCCAGCCCTATTGTTCACCCCTCCAACAGAGTTTAAGAATAAAATCTATGCCAGGTAGCACTGAAGCTGTTCTCAAGGCTCCTCGTGTCCAATTTCTGCTGACTTGTCTGGAGACATGCACATGAATATAATGCATTCACACATGCAGATGCTCTGAAGCTGTGTGATTACAGTGCCTTAATAAATTCAATGCTCTTGGCACATGTGAGTCTACAAACGGAAAGGATTTATAACACTAGGAGTGTGGCTCTCATGCACCTTAGAACCAAAGGCTTCTTGGAAGCCAAATGGAGAGGCGATAGGGCACAAACAAGACAGGAGGAATGTATATGAGAAATGTCTAATGGGAGTATCTGTAAATAGACCTTGAGGCTTGATTTTCTCGCGGCTCCGGTGAGTAATTTAGCCCAGACAGAAATCCATAAAAGTGACAGATGAAGAAATGATGAGGAGTGATGCCTCTACCTGTATTAAAACCAGTGAACTATATGAGGCCTCTCCATTTATCATCCCGGTCTGAAAAACACACTGATAAAAGCTGTGCCAGAGAGAGAGCCATGGTTAGTTTGAATGTATTGAATGACCCACAGCTGCATCAGATCACTTAGTATCCACATTTATATTAACTGAAACATCGTCCACTTATCAGTTAGGAACTTTTGAGAGAATTGCATAAGTTGTCCTTTTGATGTGTATTGTTTCATGTGGTGAGACGTCTTATCAGAGTTCCACTTGTCATGAAAACACTGAACTGAATGGATCCAGAAAGACTCTCTTATAGACCGCACAGTCATTTTGACATTATTGGTGGATAATTAATGCAATGTTGTCTCCTGAAAATGACTTTATATACTACTCTTTACAAACAGCAAATAAACATAATGCCAGCAAGATTACAATTTTTATGGAATGTATTGGCAAAGTTACATTATAACTCTCACTGATGATTTTTATTTTATTTTATTCAATGTAATACGACTCACATTTAGCAGCCCTCTGGATGCTGAAGGGGAAATACTGGATTCTACTGTTTAGCTCAAGGAACTCTTGACCCCCCCTTGACTGCTGTGCTGCGGCTAACAGAAGAGAACAGCAGGCCTGGGACCCTGGGATTTTGCAGAGGCCTGAACCCTGCGGCACCCCAGCAGCAGCCGGGTCCAGTACCTCCGAGGGTCTCCCTTCAATTAACGCCCAGCTGTTTTCTACAGCAGTGTGGGGATCAAGGCCACCTTGGCCCTCCTCTCATACTACATCTTGTGCTGACACACCTCACAGTCTAGTGAATTTATGGTGTGTGCTTTTCAAAAAATCATTTTAGACCAATAACCCATTTGTTGCTGATGGTGTCGGGCTCAACATTAAAAAGGGAATATTTTATTTACCAGCCCTAAATCATTTACAATATAATATGCAATAATATTGCATATTATTCCCTCAGAGCTGTAATTAGTTGCACCACTGCTACAGAATATTTTCATTATCTGTTAAAAATTGGTGATTGCATATTGTATTTTAGCATTTACCAAAGATGGACAACTCTGGAGAAGTCTACATCACCCAGTGTGCAAAATGTGAAGTAATAAGAGGCCAGGAGAGGAGTCAGGCAGTATGAGTTAAGGAGCTTAGACAGATGGGACAGGCTGGATCACAGCCATGTAAGGCCTTGTAGGTGAGGAGCTGCATGCCTGCAGTGCAGAGGAGGACCTGACCTAATTGACTGATTTAGTACAAATTTCTATACCTAGTTGCCAAGACTCGAAGCTTTCACATCACAGAAGGGAATGGTGGGCAGAAATGGATTCAAATAGGCAGGGAAAGATGGAATCTACCAAGGACGCACTCATGTCTGGGAGTGTGGTCACAGCGTCAGAATTTAGCACCAAGCAAGACTGGATCCACGGAGTAAGTGGTTTTGCTTTAGTGAATACGGCATGCAGCACAGGGAGCCAGGGTTGTTTACGGGTTTGGCATCGGTCAAAGTATTTGTCTCGGTACCCAATGCCGGTAACTTGACTAACCACAAGTCTGGCTGTATTTATTCACTAAATGGCTTGTCATTTTCAAAATTTCTTTGAGGAAATTAACTTCAGCTTACCATTTTGGAAACTACTTTGATTGTTTAGATATATTTAGTTCATGGAGATTTTTCTTTAGTTTGCCCAATTCAAAATACAACAAAGGTTTATGGAAATGCTGTATTTCAGAGGAAGCTTTCTACTCTGACAATCTACAGCTTGTAACACAGCTAGCTCTACAGCAGCAGTCATCACGGTGAAAGATAAGGCTCTCAGATTGGGGTTTGTCTGAAATCAAATTTAAAAGACCTAATTCCCTTTCTCTCTTGGTTTCTTGGTATCGTCCTCGCCTTTTCTCAGTGTCTCATCCTGACATGGATCAGTGCAACAATATCCCAAACACCCTGACAAATGTCTTGTTGGTAATTTTTAGCACAGCCTGGAGATAAATGGGTGATCGTTCTATCTCTGATGTCATCTGCAAACAAAAAATCATCCTTCAGTGAGTCGCGCTGGGAGCGTTTTGATTGACAGGTGTGCCCAGCAGGGGTTTGTCCTGGGGGCTGGTTCTTTAATGTTTTCTCACAATCTTGATTGTTCTTTTTTTCTTTTTTCTTTTTTCTCTCTCTCTCTCAGGTGCGGAGAGGAGGGAGTAGCAGATAAAAAAAGCAAAGCGAAAGGAAGAGAAGTGTGCTCTGCATCTCTAAATCCCACTTCAACATTTTCTCGACGCAATTCCTCAAAAGAGAGAGCCTGATATTTGACTCACACTTGTTCGTAGCCATCTTAGTTGAAGTATTCATTTGAAAACCATCGCCCTGCAGCTGTCACAGCTGTGATTTAGTGTGCCATGCCTCTATTCAGTCGGGTTATCCAATTACGTAAGTGGATTCTTCAAAATCACCAGTTAATCATGGGTATTGTCCCTAAAAAGTAACACTTTAAATGAAATATCAGGCAAGAAGACAGTCTGTCCTTATTCTTCACTTTTCAAATCAAATACACCATTACGCTCTGTCCACAGGCTATAGATAACTTCAAACAGCTTTTGTCCTTCCAGTGTCCACAAGGAGACAGGGCCAATGTTGTAGCCAGCGATGCAGGGTCACAAAAGACAAGACAGCCATACTTTTCCTATTATCTGCCTTTGCCTTTCCATGCTCCATCGGAGAGTGTGGCTCTCACCGCGGAGTCCTGCCACAGCTCCCATCCATCATCCTCTCCTCGTCTTTGACCGTGATCATCATCCTCCATGCTTCCTTTAGTCTGCATTTTTGAAGAATTATTTGAGCTTTTCAACATGTTATTCTCTTGATGAGCAGGATAACTCACTTGAAGAAAAACTTTAATTTTATGTGCCCATGTATTCATTCTCACCCTTGCCCCTCTTTGAAAACATGTTATTAACTGATGAAGTCAACAAAGACATGCAGTGTCAAAATGTCAGACGCTCACCCACTTCATCTTTTAACTACTCTGTAAGTGCAGAAACACCCAACTCATTTTCCAAAAGTCTTACAAAAATGTAATTATGAGTTGAATTGTCAGGGTCATTGGTCAGTAAATAACGTTATAAAACCAGCTGATATATTAAAAGAACAAATAGGAGCCAGATAGAAAAACCAAAAGAGTTTCGTTTGTTCGTCATTGTGCGGCCACTGAAGAATACTGTACATAATATAGCTGCCAACACAGTAAAGAAGCAGACTGTTCAATCAATCAAGGGTCACAAAGGTACGTTTGGTTTATATACTTACTGTGATAGTTCTGGGAGCAGGAACCTGTTTCTGTAGACAGCTACCTTTGTCTTTAGCTTTCCCGGAGTAAATAATCTGTGCCGACATGAGCTCAGTCACCTCAGTCAAGAAGCTCCGCAGTTTAGGGCCCCATCCGGGAAAGCTCTGTCACCCTCTGTAACAAGGTGAGATGTGGGAACAGTTGGAAGGGCTTTGAAGAGGATCTGAGGGCTCATGGGGCGTTAACAAGGAACAATATGCTTTACTGTGATATTTATTTATGTATGTTTATTTGCAGACATAAACTCAACAGGCTGCTGACTCAGTCGCGGTTTTAGTCTCCGAGGTGTTAGGATAAATTTATGCTGTTTAGGCATCTTTTGCCTTTATAGTGTGCCCAAAAAGTACTCTTTTGAAAAGTTTGAGTATCTTATTTATCATAATCAGTAGGTGTTGGAAGAAGCTGATACAGAATACATGTTTAAATGGGATGTTGCCCAATAGAGTAACTTCAAAGCGGATTAAGTATCTAGATGTAATGGGGGGCAAAACAGGCTTTAAGGCAATGTTACTCATTAAACCTCTGCTTACCAAGCTTTAATTGGTGGCTTGCATGGCAGCTAATTATGTAATAATGGCCATACTCTAATGCAACAAATATTCAAAACAACACCATTGCTCATCCAGTATATAAATATTATATCTGTTGGCTAAACTGACCACTACCCAAAGTCTCTTGCAGTGTTGCCAGTTCCGCTCTGTGTGTGGCCCTTTGGAACACAATGTATTGATGGAAAGTTAGATTCATCTTAGGGCTGCATTAGTATACTTTTTCCACATTTTAGAAACATCCATGTGCTGCATTCTGTATTTTATGTGTGCTGCTGTATTGTATTTGGGCATTTGAGTTTGTGGTGTCAAACCACTCTGGCAACACTGCTCGTTCATTTAAAAGTTAGGCTTCTGCAAGCAGAACTAACTTATGTTAAGAGAGAAATTGATTAGTTTCTCATCAAACAAAGATGGAGGGAAACAAGGGGAGTGGGTCTGAGGAAAAAAAATCCTCAATTTTACCAAATTCTTTGGGGAACCACAACTGTCAGTGTGAACGAGCCCAAAGTCAGTTTGGACCAGCTTGTAAGATTTATGTGGTCTAATTTTTGGACACTGGAAGTGTGTCTGTTTTTGTTCAAGCGACCAGAGTTCTCTGCTGGAGCCTTATTGTATTTAGACATGTTACCATACAGTCTGACTAACCTATTTCCAGCCTTCTTGTCCCGGCTATGTCCCAACATATTTTTGTGAGGAAAAAATATTTATTGTAACTCTTTATATTTGCACAATTCATCATGTGTTATTGGTCTGTAGAAAAATAGTTTCCCTGTGTTGTGTTAACCAGATTACACTCGTAGTTGCACCTGATAAATGTTGGACTCAGATCCCCAGCTACACAAAGCTACCTGATGCTATCCACTGGCAGGAGTTGTACAGCAATACAAGAATGGCATCAGAATGCAGCTGTCCCGCACCCTCAGAAGATTATTACTATATAATCATAAAACATAAAAATTGTTTAATCTTAATAATAAGTAATTAGGTTGATAGCACCAAAAAAAAACATAGATTGTCAAGACAATTACAAAGAAAATTCAGTCCTGGAACAGTCGACTGTCTCAACCAGGGAGAAAAACAAGCCAGCTGTCGTGTCAGGTGAGTCACAGTCCCTTTCTTGATTTTGCAGGCACAGAGTTTTAGTGGTTACCTCGGAGAGGGCCTCTCCAAAGACGACCCTGTGGCCAGGCAACAGTAATATATTGGCTACTCCTGAGGAAGCTGGCTTCAGACAGAGAGAGTAAAAGAGCTGTCAGCTGAGGAAAAGGAGGCCTGATTGCCGCTACATACCCACACCTGAGCCTCTCTCAGCCTGATACACACTGTGTAATGCGGGTGGAATCACACATGCTCACAATCACACACATGCAGGAAGATGCATTGTGTGCATGCACACATTATGTATGATCTTGCCTTGGCAGCCCGTACATTTGAGCTTACTTTCATGGGTATAGGCACACAAACATTTTAATACTTTTATGTTTTTCATTTTTAAAATAAGAGATTGCTGTTTCACACACACACACACACACACACACACACACACACACAAACACACAGCTTTCCCCTGGCTGTCTGGGAGACATACATTAAGATCTTCCACTCTTGCTTGCACACACAACAGTGCAGTGGGATTTTTTCCCAGATGATGAAGATAATATCCGAAAAGTTTTTATTGTGTATCTGACACAGGCAGCGTTAACTCCATTTACTTGTCAAAATCTATATTGAATAGCCTATTCCTATACCAGGTTGGTGTTGGCACAGTAGATTACCCAACTTACCCAATTTCAAACATCACAAGAAAATAAGATAAGGTTGCTGTTGCCCATTGTGAGTTCCTCTGTTGCAGTTTCTTATACTTGGCTTAAATCAGACACTATTGCAAACGTATCTCCTGCTCGGGTTGCCAACTTGATCTGACTGCGGTGCAGGAGAATTTACAGCTGGGGTTTGGGGGTTTAAAAGACGCAGAAATACCACAATCTATGTCAATGAACTAACACAGAGGTAGCACGCATGTGAGGTTGAGTGATCAGGCAGAAAGGAGAGTGACAGCCACGGGGAGCTACACAAATATTCAACAATTGAGGCCCTCCTTATCACTGACATTTGAGTAATAGACAGTATTAAAATGAAAATTACATCAGGGGCAGTAATAATGCAGTACTGGAGCAAATTGCATGGTGCTTGTGAAGTGCAGTTTATAATTAACTGAATGTATGGGTTTATGTTTTTATCGTATTATTTGTATATACTGTATATACTATTATGTGTGTGTAGCATGAAGTTACTACAACTTACATTTCCTTGTGCAACACTGTGTTGTAAAATGACAAATAAATGACCTTGATCCTTTTGTGTTTAATGCAAATTCTCAAGTTTTATAACTAAATTCGGGAACAGAGACCAAGCATCGAACACAACCCCATTTCTGCACACAAAGTTTTATAGCACACCTTATCTTTACCACCCCCCTGTTCGACTCAGTTTTTACGGTGACAGGCCGTGCTTCGCGCCTAATTACAAACTTGGAGCGTACACCAAAGCATCAACTCACCATGGATCCCGGACCGCACATCAATCCGGTCGATTCAGGTGGTGATCTGTTTGAAAGCGATCCTTCACAAGCCATGATATTTCCGCAGCAGTCACTCTACAGCCTAACTCCTTGGCAGAGCCGCTGGCGTTCCGTGGTGCACATGTCTAGACCTCGTGGCTGCACGGCGCACCTCCGCCCAAGCCCCACTCAAAAGATCTCTCGTACTCCGGATCGCAGGCTTCCTCTCATGAATGACGTCACCGCACATCCACCCGCTCCAGGGCCACAGCCAGCACCACCAGCCCCTGGGGGCCAGGTAGTATTACCCATTGTACCTGTTCCCTAAGTATCCCACCTTTCTCCACTTACTTCAATTCTTTTCATCCCTGTGTTCTACCCTTCTTTCAGCCGTACACAGCAACACGGCCTCCGACCAAACAGCCAACACAGTGTGGTTTTCAATGTCTTCCAATAATGCTAAATAATGCTAAATAATTGATGATTCCTATCACACTGTTGATTAAGAGTGTTCACCAGGGGCCTGGGTACACATAAAGCTCCCTTTTCCTTCCCAGGTGAGGTGATCATCCAGGTATCCCCCATTAGCTATATTAGCCCTGCTAACAATTCTGTCACATTGGTACACCAGTCAAGGTAATTGTTCCATGTGCTGCTCAACGAAACCATCCTCCCACCACCCCTTGCTCCTCCTCCTGCTAACCTCCTTGGTTAGCTTAGCAGACAGATGCACCAAACACCCTTCTCACTACCTCACTTATACCATACACATAATTAACCGTAACCATGATTCACTGAGCTCCTCCTTTCCCTCTTCATCATATGCATTCTTATCCCATTAATGCATGTTACTAACTAACTTACTAACTCAACATCTTATTTGTAGTTTTGTGCTATTTTGCCTTCTCGCTTTCCTCAAGTATGTCTGCCTCTGGAGCTGTAAAATCTGGATTTGTGTTTGTGGGCCGTCTACCGCCCCCACGATC
Source organism: Lateolabrax maculatus (assembly GCA_031216445.1). Classification (NCBI taxonomy): domain Eukaryota; kingdom Metazoa; phylum Chordata; class Actinopteri; order Acropomatiformes; family Lateolabracidae; genus Lateolabrax; species Lateolabrax maculatus. The sequence continues at coordinate 20,395,353 of CM062208.1, forward strand.
CTACTCCACACGCACTGCTGCAGTTATAATTATTTGTCTTATTATGTTCCTCTTGCTCTCTATCCCCTTCTCTCTTCCCCATCCAACCCAACTCGGTCGAGGCAGATGGCCTCACACCCAGAGTTTTTCCTCCCCACTGTCACCAAGTGCTTGTTCATGGTGGGAATTGTTGGGTCCCCAAATAATATTTCGTACAGTCTAGACCTACTCTATGTGACAAAACTCAATCACTTTCTGATTTTACTACTTCGTAAAACTGTCCTCAGGGGCACCTTGTCCAGCCTTGACCCACTAACACATCAGCATGTTAATCATTGGCTCTCCGTAAGGCTGAACTATGTCTCACCTCCTCACTTCAGACCTCCTTGGCTGCTGCATCAGAACCCTCTGCAAGGTCTATTTGTCTTTTTATATAGACAAGGTCTCAGAATCCATGTTCCTACTGGCATTCTTCAGCTTTTTGCGCTGCTCTAAGTTCACTACTTTTACCCTCAACTACCATCCGTCCTAACAGGCAACTATATTCGACATTTCCATTCATTCCTCCGATGCTCATCTTCCACCTCAAACACAGAAAGACCACCAGTCCTGTCTTCCTTTTTGACTAGACTCATACCTTAGTCCATACAAACCTTTACATAACTATGTAAACTCAAGGCTGGCCAGTCAAGTCTGCCCCAAGACCCTTTTGTGGAGGGCTTTTCACCAAATCTTATCCAGATCTGGACTATCCCCCGAGCCATACTCTGGGCACTCCATCTGCATCTGCGCTGTCTCCACTGCTTCTAGGCAGGGAATCCTTGAACATGTCATTAAAAAGATTCTCAGCCACAGGTGTTCCCCAGCATACCATACTTACATCCACAACAATCCGAAACGTCCACGTACAGTTTCCTCCTGAAGTTTTTATGGGGCCTAATCCAACCATCAAGAGTGCATTAAGAGACACTTTCCCCACCCAGAGTCTTGACTCCCCTGGTTTCCTCACATCAGCTGAATCTGATCCACGAACCCACTCCATACATTTGTCCATGACCTTGATTCCTTCCCTCACCATCTATTCCCTTCATCCCTCGACCTTCACCCATTCGTCCCTCAACCCTCATCCCTTCAACCCTCACTTCTCACCCCTCTCCCCTGGCCTTCTATCCATCCCTTCTACATCATCTCAGCTCTTTTTCTTTCATACTATGCATTAAACCATTCTAAATTCATATCTTTATTGGCGTGGTCTTTGTTAGTGAAATCTAATTGTAACACGCTAATGCACCAGGCTAAGATGGTGAATGTGAACTGTAGCTACTAAACATCAGCATTTTAGGGTGCTGACCTGTTAGTATTAAGCTCAAAGCACCACTGTGCCTAAGAACAGCCTCAAAGAACTGCTAGCATGGCTACAGTCTTGATTATAAGATCATAAGAGTAATCTTGTCAAAATGAAGACACAAGTGAATTTTACTTCCGCATGTGAAAGCTTTTAATGAAATAAAATTACACAGATCTTCCAGATTTCACTTTCCAAATTCAGGGAACCCTCAGGCAATTCCTGGAATCTCTGGCCAAATCTTCAGAGTTTGAAACTAGCTTTACTACATTTATGCAGCACTGAATCAATCTTGAAGGCTACATTTGTAGTATTTTATGTTGGACATTTTAGACAACCAAATATTTTTCAATTTGAACATCTAAACATTTGATCCAAATCAAAGTGGGCTAAACCCTCTTAAAATGTTAGTTTTTTTCCCAGCAAACTTAAATATGGTCGTCAATAGATTCCCAATGATAAAAAAGTCCCCTTGATCAACTGAGCTGAAAACTTTCTGAAAAAAAAAAACAACTTTCTCCATAGATGTCAGTGGAGCAGACGCAAGTAACATCAATACTTTCAACACAGTTCATTTTTCACAAACTGAGGCTTCAGTGGAGCGCCTCTATGCGAGCAAGGTACGTCAAGCCTTTCCGGGTGTGTGTAATTGAGCAGGACAAGATGAACTGAGCATGGCAGACATCAAGTATCTCTGCAACTCAGAAATGAGACAATGAAATGCACACCCTTCTGTGTCAACACAGTTGGAGACAAGTTTTCTATTTTGAGGCGGGGTGTAGTAAAAGTGGTTGGAAGGTTATTCTGACTGAGATTCGAAACTTAGGGGTCATCCGCCGGACGCAATTCACTCTAAAAAGCTCCCTGCCATCATTTTGTTCAACTGTTTATAAGCATAAAGCAGGATATTGTCAAGGGATAAATGTAACAGAAAACACTGATGCAACACAAACTGGATATGTAAATATCAAAAACATAGTTAAAAAAAAACGTGTTTTTAATGCTGCTTTGTGAAAAGTTGTCCACAACAGTCACTTTGTGTTTCGCAAAGAACATCCCACAAAGATGTACAAACATAATGCAGAAATGGATAACTGCACAATGCATTCTCATGTGACACGCAGAATAGAGCATTATTTCATGTTGGAAAAGTAAACCTGCCTGGGGACGTGTTGTTTAGTAGAGGCAATTAAACATTCTCTTGCTGCACATTGCAGCACTGGGGATAAGCAAAAGATGGTCACCTTTTATAACACTTTCATGTGCTTGCACTGAATTTATTGGTCAATAAGACTTTTTTTCTCTCTCGCCTCGCAATCAATCAGTTACTGGTTTGCTCGGTGTGCATCCTTCATATGCTTTCATAGCAGTTGCATGCACACCAGTAGCGCGCTTTGAAGCCTGTTCTCGCCTCCCACAGTTTCTCATTTACATAAAAACATCTTCGCAGAGACTGTACGCAAGCACCACACACCTGCACACATGCACACACCCACACAGACAAACAATTAATATTATTAAAGGTAATGGTGAAACCCTCCAAGAGACTCATACAGTTTTTAATACACACTAAAAGAATGCACACTTGAATGCAGTAATAGTATTCGCTCTGTGTAATGTCATGCACACACATACTGTGAGCAAACCTATCCAAACTACACACACACACACACACACACACACACACACACACACACACACACAATCTCCGTAGTATCTCTGCGGGTTTTCACAATTCCCGTGGAGTTTATGCTTCCGGAACCCAATTATGCCTCACTAGCAAATTAGCCACCATTAGCGGGGCACCAGCATGCATCACCAGGGGAGAGGGAGAGGTCTTCAGCTCATCTTATGGCCTGCTTTCCTGCTCACCAAAGCACTGATTAGCTTGTAAGTCACTCTAATGCAAGGGAAATTGCTGCACCTCTCCACACTCTTTTGATTGTTGTCAAGTGTTAGCTGCAGATGTAAAGATATTAGATGGCCTACACCAGTGATTCTATTGTTCTCATCCTTGAGCTTGTTTGGTATCCTTACGAGGCCTCCTATCACCCCGGATCTATCACTGCGTGAGCAGACCACATCGACGATGTACTGTATGCATGGTAAACAGTAAACACAGTCGAGGAGACACAGCAGTGCACTTACCACTGTGAGCCTGCAGTACTACGAGCTGTGCCTGTGTGAAACTCCTTTGCACACATCTTTAATCAGCAATTAGTCCTTATCAATCTATATATAATAATATTAATTATATAAATAATAGAAAAACCTCTCAATATAATGCAATACTGTTCAACAGCACCACCAACTACAGCCTCCAAAATGACCAAACAGTTGACTCAACACTTCTCTAAAACTGTTCCAACATAAACATAATAACTTGCTTGAAGGAAGGATTTATTACTTACCTACATTACCTCCACAGCATGCTGTGCGACTAGCCCTGAACCCACATTAAAGGCTGCATCCAGCTATTTACCGGGTTCACCTGCCTGAAAGCCAAAGATTCACCTCTTTGCCACCTAGTGAGAGCTTCAAGTGAGTTCCAAGCTCCTTGCCACCAGCCGACCTCTCATCATCCTTCACTGCAAGCTGCCAAAAGTGCTGTCCCTGCAACATATTATGTTAACGGGGTGGTCCAAGGTCTTCTTATCATAAATAATATCATTCTCACCTCTTAAGGTAGCAGCATCTCTGAACTAAACAGTTGATTTTTAGTTATCATTAAATAAAATGTTGCTACAGTAAATATTTTCCCTATAAATCTTTTTTACTCCTCAAATTAGAAGTTGGTTCAGACATTGATCACTCAAATGCTCTGCCACTTATTGATTTAAATCATTAGCGTTAGAGCGTCTTGATGAACTCCAAACCAACTTAACAAACAGTATATGGGAGAAGTTGTTATGTCTCTTCTGTGTGTGTCTTTCAGTCTCAGGTTTCTATAAAATTCATTTTATAGTGTACATTTCTATACACATACAGCTTGTTATTCACTCCAGGTCAAGCCACGTCTTTGAATGTCACTACATTATGAATCTACGTCAACGGTTTTGTTATGATTGTATTGTCCATGCCTGTTTATATGAAGGTCAGTAAGACTTTCTCCTACAAATTACCTTCTTTAACAACAGAAGACCATGGCCTGAGTGGTATGCAGCTTAGCTAACTCCATTCCATCAGGTTTTTTATTGTTTGTAGTCCAGGATTTTTGCTGTGACTTTTCTCTTTTCAACACTGCTTCACATTCCTACACTCATTGAAGGAATACTTCCCAAAACTGAAAATTATGTCATAATTTATTCCCCCTCATATCATTTGAACCCAAGTGGACACAATATTATAGCTTTGTAATAAAAATGATTTCCTGTAATTTGTGTTTTGGTGGCAATGTTGCTATAAAATACATTAGAACATTATTACAAATATTTCTGTATTCTTTACCCTTATTTTTGCCTCACAGAAGACAAACCCTGCATAGCGTAAAATTCACTCCACCCTATGCCGATATCTTTACTGAATATCCCTCTGAAACTAATCTGTCAGCATGTGTGGGCAGCAGGGGCTCGCCTTTCATCAAGTGTTATGTTGGATAGCACTCGCTGCAATATAAAAATGGAAGGAAAATGTAATTATCCTTAGCTTTGTTGTTGCATATTAATTATGCCTCAAAGTGGGAGCAGCAATATATAGTGTGATGATGGATTTAAATAGATTCCAGGGCGAGTGTTGAGTGAGGGTGTTCGCACATTTGTTTAAGAGAGTGGTGGTGCTACACACATTTGTTTGACAAAACTATGATTGCACTGCCCCAAGTCAGGTCAGGGAGTAACTGACAACTTTCTCCTTGAAACTCAGTCTAACTCACTGGATATAGACTGTGGGTATGAGCCTGCCATTTGCCGCGTTTCTCATGTTGCCACCGGCGGGTCACTGTTTTCAGAAGCTCCTTTGCTACGGGGAACAACAACAACCTCCGAGCTAACAACCTACCGGCAAGTTTTGCGCATTCCAGGAAGGCCAAGCCCGGGGCCCTTTGCTGCAGGTCATCCACGCTCTTTCTCCCTGACTTTCTTTCTCTATCAAATAAAGTAAGAGATTTTTAATCACACAGTTAACATATGCCTTTTACTGTTTACTTTTACTACAGTAAAGGTAAGTGTGTGTGATCTGGATTATCTGATTTGTTGTTAAGGTGCATTTGTCAAAGCAGATAACTGCTTCTACCTCCAGCAGGTCAGTGGTCAGTAGAACAGTATCATTTTTCTGGGTAGTTTCCAGGTGTGGTTGAGTGCTACCATATTTATTTATGGAGTAAAGTTTGGAGAAAGGACAGACCTGTCTATTTCTATCAGTTTGGCCATTTTAGTGCATTGCTTTCCCCCCGTGACCTGCTTTTGAGCATTATTTCTTAAAAAGATATTAAAAGAGAAATAAAGAGAAAATTGGCTTTCAGTTAAACACTTTGTTCTAATGCTTAAAACAACCTGTATTTAGATTTTCCTGAAGAGCAACCTCTTGTAACTGCTCTTGTGAACACTCACTGTTATTTCCTTTTTCTAACTAGGAAGCCAATTTTTCCATAACTTTAACCAAATAGTTTTGGGAGGTACTATTGCATGCGTGAAATAAAGTTGTATAAAGCCTTTTGTGGCTCCAGAGTGAGCTGTGTGAAGTCTGATAAATTGCCTCAAGTGATGTCACTTGAGCGAGAGACGGTTGGTGCTGAAGACAAGTCTGGAAATGAAAAAAAGACCTCTGTAGCCTGCTCCTCATCTCTGCTCGAGGCTAAAATTCAAATTCAAAAGAGTTCTATTCCTTACACATCATTGAAATTTGGAAATTACCTACAATACAAAGAAAGTACAAATATTTTGGGTTTTCTGAGAACTTTATGTTTTGCCTGGAAGCAGTGTCATGCAGTTAATACTGACATACGTCTTCCTAGTGTGAACAGAGGTTAGCAACAGTAACCTTTGACATAACCAACCAAAGGGTATCAGGGTGCTAGCACCCTGAGGTCAAATGTTATCTAGAGGACTAAATGCTGACCAGACATGCCATAGGGAATGGATAACAGAAAGACTAGCCCCACTCATATCTACACTTCACAGATAGCTCAGGGTTCAGTAAAGGTCTGGGTAAACTGGCAGTACCCATGATCCCCACATTTTTGTTATTACTGAAATATCAGAGGCAGCAAACATTACACTTTTTGTAAATTTAAATTAGCTAGTCAAGGCTTGGATGAACTTAACACTTTGGATAGACTTAAGTTACCTAACATCCTCTATCCCTATAAATCTAAACACTGATTTACTGTCTCTAGATTACTACAGAAACCACATGATTAACTGATAGTCTTAAGCAGTTTTGTTACCACCTACTTACAGTGTTGTTTAAATCCATGAGATATTATGGTTAACCTTAGAATGATGTGCTACTGCGTATTTCCAGTATTTATTGTTCATCTCAGAGCCTTTCATGAGAAGCACACTGATCAATATCTGCTTCTATTCCGTCCCTCTCTGTGTGGATTTCAAGACAAGTTAAGGTTAAGGTGATACCAGGCACGGTCATTTGAAAGTAATTCAAACTTTGCCGGAGGCAACTAAACTGTCTGACAACTATGCTCTATGAAAGAGACCTGCTGCAAAGAAGAAGAGATATAAAGTTTCTCTTCAGGCTTAAATGAAAAAAAAGAAATCACTTTATCCAAACCTTTGTAAGTTTTGCAGTGTTTGTGCGAGCAGTCTATGTGTGCATCATCCTGGGGCTGAATCTGAACTTTTTATAAGCAGTTTTTATGCTTTATGGGATCACTCCATGCTGTGTTGAATGTGTGTTTGGCAACAGGTAGTTGTTATTGCTGGTCTCATGGACCCACGGGCTTGCACGTTTTAATTATAACCATCTTAACCAGATCCAGACTTATGCCAATTGCAATTAGCTACCAAATGAATCAGAAAACAAGTAGTCCTGGGTCACCAGGATTTAGACTGCTGTAGATGCTAATGATCAATAGATACAATATCTATCTTTCAAGCCATATATCTATCCAGACAGACAGACGGATTGATTTATGTATTTATTTTCAAGACAGTCCTCAGTAGCAGCACACAGTCTTACCAACATTAACTCTGCCAGGCCTCTTTAAAAAGAGCAAAGAAAGCACATGTCATCAAGCCAATCCACTTAACATGTCGACCCACCTGACGTACCGGCTGATTCACTGTTTTGGTGGACAGGTTACGTTTGACATGTTGGAATCTGCGTCTTCTGTGCAACCCAACCTGCTCCATCTCTCAGATAAACATCCTCACAGTTGTGACGCCTTGGGCTCGGTTCCTGCAGAGGTCAGGTCTGGGCCTGCAGCTCTCAGGCTCCAAAGCCTCCTGAAAGTCTCAGTTGAGTGCCAAGAACTTAAAATTGTTTCTTTTTTCTTGTACTACTTAATTCTTTTCTTCCTTCCTCCCACTCTTTAAACAAATTTCATAGGTGTCATATGTCTCAGGTGATTGCAGAATCTTTGCAATCACTTGAGACACACATTGTGATTTAATTTGAACAAGCGCACTCGGCTGAGTTCTGGGATAACTTTGATTGGGAGTTGTTTTCTTGTCCTCGAGGCTCTTTTGTTTAATTTATGGTCATAATCATTCCAAGGCATGGACTGCGATGTTCACTTTTCAAAAGGAAGTGGCTCTACAATTACTCTTGGCCCTGGTGGACATAAAAAGAATGCTTACATAATGCACATTTTTCTTTCAGGGGAGTGCATTTGACTGGAAATGGAACTTTTGCTGTGTTAAATGCATTCCATTAAATGATTTGTTGACTGGCCAAAAAGTTTTTTTTTTTTTTTTTTTGAACGGTGTCTTTTTGAAAAACAGAAATACTGAAGGGTTAAACGACACGTTGGAACTTTACAGTGCGTTATGTGCTGGGCTATGTCTTGGCTGGGAGCAGTCACTTTCCTGCTTATCTCATGGTGATGACAAGTCCAGAAAGTCACTGCACACTGGGCAGGAAATATTCCCTCTTATAACCCCCAGTAAAACCATAACTTGTTATTTTACACTTTGGTTTTTGTGCATTTTTGAGTCAGTGAGCTTCAGAGGTATGGTACAGTAGGTGAATATTTGAATATTCCTTTAGACAGAGCCAGGCTAGCTGTTTCCCCCTGTTTCAATTCTTTGTGCTAAGCTAAGCTAACCTGCTGCTGAATGTAGCTTCATACAGACAGGATTTGATCTTCTCTGTTATGTCATATAAAGTATATCTGTCTGGGTACCTGCCCTCTGGTCATCTGCCTCAGGAAACTGTGACCAGTCGGTTTTTAACTGCTTTAAAAGGCCCTCCCTCCACCTCCCTCATTCCCTCTCAGAGTATCTCTACACCACTTTGTTTGCTCTTTGTTTTTTCAGATTTTTCTATTTTCTATTTCCTTTTATGCATCAAACTTATTTGGTCCATCCTACTTTGATTTTTCCTTTATGTTACTACCCCCGAGCCAGCATTGTCCTTCAAATAAAATACTGTTTGTGTTTCCAAGTACACACAAACCTACACAGGCCATTTGGGATAATCATATTTAAACCTATTGGACAGCCCTCTGAACTTATTACATTTCCTTCTAAGTCAGATGCTGAACATTTTACCAAGAACAAATTCTTGGGTTTTATCTATCAAAGCTAATTACTTTACAGTTTTTTGGATCCTCGGTAGAAAGCTATATTTAGCCGCGCTAGTTGCTGTAGGGATGGCAACGTAGGTCTGTCGATCAGTCGGTCCACCGCTCGGTCTACACTGAAATATCTCAACAAATGGATGGATGTCCATGAAATTTAGTACACACATACATGTCCCTTACAGGATGAATTGTAAGCACTTCAGTGATCCCCTGACTTTTCATCTAGCGCCATAATCAGGTCGAAAATAGTCCAATATTTTGGTTTATGACCTGCACAATAATGTCATTACCATCAGTCTTTGCTGTACTTTGTGTTCAGCGCTAATTAGCAAATGTTGGCACTCTAACATGCAAAACTAAGACAGTGAAGATGGTGAACATAATATACACATACACATTGTTAGCTGTAGCTCGAAGCATCACTGTGCCGAAGTATAGCCTCACAATAACCATTTCCAAACTTTTCTATGTACCATTTTCTTATTGTTTCAGATTACTTTACATCACACATTTTTAAATAACTTTTTTTCTAAGTCAAAAACATTACAACCCCTATCTGCTCAGTTAAATGGTTTTAATTAGTTTGAGTTAAGTTTTAGCTTCATAACAAGTACATGATTATAGGAAAATAAAGAGTGTCACTCAGTAAATGTCATTTTTTTATGCTTTTTTATTTTGGAGAAAATACCTATATATATTTTGCCTTCAAAATGTGTGCTTGGCAAAGAGATACAAGTAGTCTAATTTTCTATTCTGGTCAGTTTGTGTCTTGCCAAGGTGTCTGAAGAGCAGGCAGGGTTAAACCAACGTTCAAGACCTCTGACAGCATCTGCATTCACCCTCGAATCACATGCTGTTTAGCCCAGGAGCACTAATTAAATTTGGAATCCAATTATGGAAATCGTAATGAAATTTCCAAATGGGGAAACTCGTAATCTGCTCATTGAGGTGTTTAATTACAAGCGAGTCTGTGCATTGCAGATACAGTATGTCACACCTCTGGATTTGGCGGACAGAGACATGGACACGAGTTTGAGTGTGAGTGTGGTAGAGTGATAGAGAAAAAATAGACAAAATACTCTGTGTGTGTGTTTGTGTTTCGGGTCATATGAGGCACCTTTTGATGCCTGTCTGTCTCAGTAGCATGCACCTAAGTGCCTGAGTCATACCTGTGTTCATGTTCTGAACATGATTTCTGTGTGTGTGTGTGTGTGTATAAACCAGGTATGCTCATGTTCAGCCTGAGAGATCTTTTTAAGATGTCTGGCATTTTTTTTTCTAATGAACATTATTGAATCCTAATGTTATTTAGCTTTGACAATAACATATCATCCACATTCATGCCAGTAAAGCCTATTTGATATACAAAGCTTATGAAATAGGGAAATTTGAATTAGAGAAAGCAGAGGAGCACTGTGTGTGTGTGTGTGTGTGTGTGTGTGTGTGTGTTTGTGTGCGTGTGTGTGAAAGAGAACGCTCAATGTTTTTTTCACTTGGGGGAAAATAGTCTTAATAATATATTGAGGTGAGATGAAGTGTTTAGAGTGTTCACAATTTGAGGGCAGATTATCGCATTAAGTGATCTTTATGTGTGTGATGAAAGTCAAATGATCAAAACTGCTCTAATCTGAGCCCAGCCACACAAGTAAAACCCTTCGCTGCTTTCAGCTGTTTGGGTTTACTACATGTTGCATAAAAAAAAAGCAGCGGGAATTCTATATTGAAAAAAATGAAAATAAAATAAAAATGAATTATAGAGGTGACTATAGGCCTGATATTTTTGAACAGGATTACATTATTCCTTACTGACAGAGAATTTCCACTGGCTTGCTTATTTGTATGGGAATCCAAATAAATAAAGTACACCTTCTTGAAATTAATTCTGTATGTTGTGTGGAGGTGCATACCTGTGGAGTGAATAGTGGCTTAGGGTGCTTTCACACCTGTGATTTGGTTCATTTGGTGTAGACCAATAAAAAAAAAATGATATATTGCTGAATTTTGGTTTTGGTCCAGTTTGTGGTCACACCGACTTTTTAACAAGTAAAACCAAGAGCACAAAGTCATACAGACTGGACAGGTAACTCATGGATTATACAGTTTTGGTGTCATCCTGCATCATTAGCGCTACATGGATCCACATGAGAACATCAGATTCCGGGGATCAACAGCTGAGGGAGATCACTTTCTTAACAACTGACGACAAGCAGATGGATTTTAGCTTTAGAATCATGCTACAATCTACTCAGATCCGACTCTCACACCGTCCTGTGGTTGGTACCAGAGACTGCTCTGATTGTTTAGTCTGCACCAGAGTTTAAGTGACAGCTTTCACACCTGCTTCTGTTATGCATGCTTCTCCAGGTCTTCTGTTGCCCTGCTGAGCAGACCCAACTCTCTGCTAACACCTCTTTGCCAGGGTCATTGCATGCTGTGTCATTGCGCTCTTACCTAGACCTGCCTTACATGGAAGTGGACACCATGGCAGACAGTGGAAGTACAATTTGAGCATGAGTCTATGCATGCTCATCAAACATGTCACTCCTCCAAAGTCAAGCCAGTCCTGCACTGTCCTGTCTTGGACTTGAGACCATAAAAAATAGAGGGAATTAGACCTTCATCTTTCCACAGCACTCAGTGAAAACTCATATTCAGACTGATCCAAAGCAACAATGTACGGCACAGGAATGTCACTGCAGATGTGCAACCGCACTCAGCCATAGAGAACGCAGAATTTAATATGTTCAAAGTCCTTGAGTGAGTACAGAATGTTCCTTCAAGTGTACACTTCAGTCAGTCTGTGGTGCCTGCTTGGAACAGAGAGCACAGGCTGTTTAGGAATTACCCATCGCACTGCACCCACTGTTACTCTTAACACCAAGAGATAAACTTCCAGGGATACAGAGAGCTACTTTACAGTGACAACCCATTACATTAGTCCTGAGTGGGGAATAAAATGTCCTGTTCTGCAAACCTGCCCCATGTATGAACAGCACAAAAACTTATATCTGGCAGAGAAACTGAAAGAGGTACTGGTGGAGCTGGAATTTGAAAACGTAAATAGGAAAAATAATATTAATGATGGATCCTATAAACATTTGAAAATAACAATAATAATAATAATAATAATAATAATAATAATAATAATAATATCAGAAGATATAAATTCTTTAAATGAAAACTCAAGCAAAAAATGTATTTGGTTATTAATGACTTGTATGTGTACATAGCTGAAACTGGCCAATAATGTGGGCCATGCCGTTGTTCTCTATACCAGACAGACTGCAGTCCAGAAGCTTGCGATGGCATTCCTTGGAAGTAAATAATTTGTTTTGTCAAGCACATGAGGGTAAGTGATGGAATGGGTTGTGGGGGGGTGGGAGGAAAATGAGACAAGGAGATGGCTGGGTGAAGTCAGTAGGCGGAGAGGCCGTGATGAACAAGAAGTAAACATCAAACTGGGGTTGGAACAAAATCATTTGTTCCTTTGTTTCTGTTTTTGTTTCCTGGCCCTGTTAGAGCTCATTCCTTTGATCAGTGCCTCAAAGCTTGTAATAGTGCAAAGCACTGCATATGTCAGATTACTGTGGAAGGGCTGCAGGGGCCACAACCAGCTCCACTCTCCCACAGAGCCAGCCTCAAAGGGTTCAGTTTCCTCTGAGCGATAGTGTCAAATTTCTGTCCACTCATTTGCATCTTTATTTTTAGGAGCAACTGACAGTATGCAATTTGGTTAAAAGACATGCAGCGGCATGGATCCTAAAAGTGCTAATAGAATATTAACACCTCTACAGGCCATTATCTAGGTGGGCAGAGAACACAAAGCCTCTTTGGATTCACAGGAAAGTGTAGTTTGTGTAAATAGAATATCACTTTATAACATTCATCAGAATGAAGTATTTTGGCCCTGGTAGGTGGTCTTTTGGATGAAAAGACACAATGAAGGGAAATCCAGTTTCTCCACAGTGTTGTAAATATTTTACTGATGAGGCTGTTGATGGAGTAATTTGAGAACAGAAAGCTCCATTTCAGGGGCTGGACAATTTCTTCATACCCTTAATCGCTTTATTGAAAGAAGGCTTGGTGAGCTGGAAAGACAGTCAACTGATCTTTTATGCATCCTCACCAACATTCAGCATGGCACATTGTATTGTAAAGACCAATAACAGCCACATTGTTTTGAAGCCTTGGATATGAATGAATGAATGATGAATTGGTCAGTACACCTTTAGCGTCATCTTTCAAAAGTCCGGCCAGAGAGGAATTTGAGGTGGTCTGATGGGTCAAACACAGGGCTTCCACCCAGAGGCTGCTGTTCGCTTCTCGTGTGAAACAAATAGTCAACATTGACCACTTTGATGTTGAAAAATGCTGCTAAATCTGTGCTCCCCCATCTGTACGTGAGTGTAGAAATGTCAGACAATTCCTTTAAGGTATAGCCACATCAAAGAAGAGCTCTATAGTGCGCAATCAATATGAGAAGAATTTTCTCCAAGTAAAAACTTTAATTTACAATTCATTTATTTAAAAGAGCAGTCACAACCGCTCAACACATTCAGAATGCTGCAGAAATAAAACATTTATATCTTATGTTAGGATACATTTTTTTCCCCCACCAGTTATTACTTAAATTCAGATTTTCATTTTATTGACTTCATACGCAACTTTGGATTTTTGGACGGCTTCACCACACATTAAGCCAACCTACGGTCACATCGTGTGCCATCGGTCTCCTCCGAGCCATTTGTGAAAACTACATTTAATTCCAGTTTCTAATTACTCACTCCTCCTATCCCCAGTGGCAAGCCAAATCAGAGAGGAAGCCAAATGAACTCTGCCTAACCAATTAGCCGAGTGGGCTGCTCAAGCTAATGACATGAACAACGGTCTGTGGCTGCTTCATTGCTGCAGGAGGCCCTAAGGTCTGCAGGATCCCTCCCTTACAGATGAGAAGATTTAAGAAGGATTTCAGTTACTGAGCCAACTGCAACATTAATTACTTTAAGGGCCCTGAAAGTATGATGTAGCCTCTCTGCCCTCTGGGGCCACAATTGAATTTCTTCAATTGACCTGTACTAGAACATTTAAAGCAAGCTGACTTTAACAAGAGCACTACCTGAAGAGTTTTAAATGGCCATGAGGATCGGCAAAAGATTGTGAAGCTTTTACTTATTACTGTATAATGATGCAATTCAGGCCTGTAATAGCTGCGATTCAGACCTCTGCTTGAGCACCAAGTAGATGAGCTTATTTCTTTTCATTATGTCACTTTTCCTCTTGCAACATTCAAGCAGTGGCTCTGAGTGCAGGGGTAAGTGGTCTCAAGAAAAATCCACGTGTTGGTGCAAGGAATTTTGTAAATGGATGAGGTTTCATAAATACTGTATTGTTCTGAGAAGCCATTGGGACTGCAAGATTCCATTTTCTCAGTAGGTCTGAAGCATCAGTACTTGTAAACTACTGACAGCATCAATGAAATAAATTCAGGTATCCTTGCCCACATTAATGTACAAACCATATATGGTGGTTGGGCATCAAGTACCAATTCAAAACATGATGTGACTTGCTCTTTTCTGAAATATATAGATAGATAGATAGATAGATAGATAGATAGATAGATAGATAGATAGATAGATAGATAGATTACTTTATTCATCCCCGAAGGGAAATTAAGTCGTCATAGCAGCCGGTATATTTGAATACAACAAAATACAATATAATAGAATAAAATAAAATAAAATAAAATAAAAAATTGAGGTAATATAATGCAACATTTGTTGTGAATTTTGCCAACAAACATTATTAGTTGTCTATTAGTATTTGTTTCAAATTTAGATGATAAATAATATAATAAATTATGTCTTTAAGGAGGTGTAACACTTCAAATACAACATATATGAAAAAATAAGTTGGAATCAGAACTTGCGAAGTACACAGATGGACAGTGAAGAAGAGGACGATGTTTCTGAGGTTTGAGCATGAGAAGTCTCGGGATGTTTTGATAGAAGTTTTAATTGTGAAACTGGTTCAACAGTGGAATCCACTGTAACCAACCGCAGCTGCTGCCTTTCATGCAGTGCGGGATGTAGGCAACATCTAAAAATGTGGGGTTTGGAGAAAAGAATTGGGTGATATATAAATGGTCTCTCTGTATAAACTTAGAGTCTGTGTGGAGCACAGAAGGTCAGTTACCTTTACATCCTGTTGTGTCGCAATACACATAGACATACAAACTATGTGGAGTATGTGTATTTAACTGAAAAATGCAAAAATGCAAGTATACATAATCTATTAACAACATGGACTGCGTGTTCTGCAATTTGTATCTTTAAGTTTTTTTCTCTCTCTCCATCTCCCCCTCTCTCCCCCGGCTGTCTTGCGTACCCTGGCGGCTCTAGCATTTGCCTTTACCTCCTATGCCAGCAGCCGGCTCTGCTTTGATGAAGGAGCCTGTAACTAACAGTTTTGGAGCTGCATTTCAGGTCTAAATTTGATGAGTGTTTGATACTTAAAGGCATGGACTTTGCCCGGTGCAAAGGGAAAACACTTTGCAGTGGTCCTAGTGGGTTCTGTAAAGAGTGCTGTGGTGGTGCACAGGTGTTGTATCTTCACAGTGAACAAAATATGACCTTTATGCAAAGTACATTTATAAAGACTTGTACCCATAAATGTCCTTGTCCAATAAAGCTGATTCTGAAATGCTGCAAACAGTACCATGGTTCAACAGGTTTCCTCTTTTGAGTTACAGGAGGCTCAGGGGTGCCTGGATGTTGTTGTTGAATTATTATGTTCAGTATGTCCCTGACCTTTGACAAAACCTTCATCAACTGAGTGTGTTGTCAGTCAATAATTTGCCCAGGGCCTGCCTCAACAGCAGAGGTGGAGTTTCTTTTTTTTTTTGTTGCTCTAATCAGATGTTAGATAACTTCACACTTGACTTGACAAAATCAAAATACATGTCTTGAGTGCTGTTTTCTAAAATTCAATGGCAATTGCTTAGTTGTGAAGTGACTGTCAGGGCTTTTCATGTTTTACCATAATCTTTTAGCACTAAGTTATGTTCAATGTACTACAGTCACCGGTGTTTACATTTTCTTAAGATGTCCCAGTGACTTTTTACACACCCAAAATGCAAGGTCCCTAGGGCGTAGGACTTGACTTTTGACAAACAAAACAATAACCTGTGGTGCCTATAAAACAGAGCAACAGGACAACAGAGCAACAGGTAGGACAATTTTCATTGCAAGTCGCTGTGTCTGGCCCAAAATGACTTTCTAAGTGAAACTGACCTATTGTGGTCGCGTTGTACACAAGGGATGTTCAATATGACCATGCAAACTCAAAGAGACACACCAGCTCTGCATTCTCTTTAAGCCCTGAGGGGACGAGTGTCCGTCTTTTTTGCTACTCCTCTTCATAACTGTGAGAAATGAGTTAGGGTCAGCTGTTCCAAAACAAATCAACCAGATCAACCTAGAAAATGAACATACAAGCTTGACAACAACAGACTCTTTCTCCTTCTGCCTGTAATGTAGCCTAGATAACATCTTCTCAATATAGTTCTTTCCTTTGCCATTGGCTATTGCACTAATTTCTCATAACTGCCTGCTGTCACTCAAAATGAGTGTGCCCTACAAACCTTATTAGAAAATATGCTGCAGTGAAGGTGATACTGTCGTTAATATATGTAGCCATTGGGCCAATATGTACAAATTTTAGTCTCAGTATTTGTTTTTTCCAACGTAGTGGAAGAAACAATTAAAAAAAAACATCCCATTATCTCATACCCACAATGTGCCACAAAGCCACACAAAGTCATTTTCCAAGTGACAAAACCCTTGTAACTCACAATGTCCTCTGCGATCACAGCCAGTAGTATTGATTTTTGTTCACTCCTGTCCTCGCTGACCTTTAAGGATTTGGTTTCATGGCTGTGTTGAGCACTGACAAGGTTATCTAGGCAGATAAGCAAATTAAAAATACAAAAAGTCGAAAGCAGCAGTGCCTAGAGGTGGTTGAGTCATCATTTTGATAATAACCATAGCTTCAACCAACATGCTTGTACCTTCACAAACAACTAAAGCATGTCCATCTTTCTACGTGAAATGTATACAGTATATGCTGTATATATTTAAGATTTATTTGCCTCTGCTAAAATAATTGGTCTCCCTATCCCCAATTTGTATGACCTTATCTTTTCAGCCCTGACATGGGAAGCACACATTATTATACTGTCAGCACAAATCATTTTAGTGTCACTTGCTCCAGTTACTTTGTATACATACCAAATATTGTTGCAATTTGTATTTTCTAGTATGGATTTATTGTGTTATTTTAATGCAGGGGTCGTGTTTTTGGAGTAGTACACAACATTTTCAACAGTTTCACACTATTGGCCAGAAGACAGAAATCTAACAATCTTAAACTGTATTGAGAATCCCAACTCACTGAATGAAGGTTATTATAAGAATAACATCGGCCCCTAAGAGAAGATAGTAAAAAAAAAAAAAACTTGATAATGAGCTTAGTAAAGCCTCCAGAAATGTCAAGGAAGTCAACCTTTTGACAAGGAAAGGCCACCATTATGAAATCAGCAAGGGACCCAGAGTTTTAATCACCTTGAGATTTTTAGATTTGTCAAGCTAAATGTAAAAGTCTACAACAGTAGTAATAACATGCTATTTGATAGAGCCTGTTTTTTTATTTTTTTTCAGTATACAGTAATTAACCCTCCTCAAACCTTTCCCTGAGCCCTGATTGTCCAATCATTCTGTAACTAGGCAACCATAAATGGGCATGGTAAGTCTGTGAAGATTTTGAATCTTCTCAACCAGCCACACAGGGCTATAATGGGAGCAATACTTGGTAACAGAACAGTTTGGAGGGTTGCGTCATTTCATTTGAACTAAAAATGTGAGAAATGGGTAAACAGTGTCTAAACTAATACACATGTAGTATCAACACAATTAAGTTAAGTAAAACACTTGAATTCATATGTTATCAGATTTATATAGCCTGCAGCTTAATAATTTGGACGGATGATGACCCAATTGCAGAGAGGAGAAGAGACCGGCAGGTATGGTATGAAGAGTTTATTCCAAATATGACAACAGATAAGTCCAAAGCAGGCAAGTGAATAATCAGGTAGCAGGGTATCCAGAACAGACACAGAAACAAGAAAGATAGGAACAATGATCTGACACTCCACAAAGAAAGTGGACCGGTATATATAAGTGACTGATTAGTGATCAGAGGCAGGTGAGAGAACAGGTGAAGGGAGTGAACTGATGAGGAAGGAGTGGAGACAGGTGTGTAGATGGGTGGGGCAGTCAGGCGATGGGAAGTCAGGTTTTGGGAAAAGGAAGGAAAGTGCATCTTGTGGAAGGTAAGAGGATGGCAGGCCAGGGGAACAGAGAAGGAGATAGCTGGGGCAAGAATGAAACAAAAAACAAAAAGGAACAGATCATGACAGTAGCATATTGCTTTACTTCCACTCGATCCCCCCATTATGTCAGTGTGCCTTGGACTCTTGTTCCATTGAGAGGTGAGGACCCTGGAACTTCTCAGCAGTAGTGCTTGGCAGAGTTTAGGTTAGCCGCTGTATTCCACTCTTAACTGGGGAAGTTAACCAGAGACTAGTTTGCCAAACTAGTTGCTTCGTCATGATCCTTTAAACCTAATTTCTTTTAAAAGTGAAATTTACTCTTCAAAATTTACTAATCTAATTTTTTTTTGCAGACATACTAGACTTTTTGATAATACTGCACTACAACACCAGCACTAACTAGTCATACCCAGGTGTAATCATGATTGTATCACTATGGCACTAATTTTGCACTGTTTTGTACTCAGGGTTGTGTCCAACTACTTTGAAATATAGGCAGTTACTGTATGGAAATTTTTCAATCCATTGGATTACAAGAAAAACTGTAATCTAATGAATAATTTTGGATTACTTCAAAATCAAACATTAAAAATAATTCACCATATGCCAAAAAATGATGCAATGAGGACTTGTAACTCGCCCTTGTAAAACTCCATTATCCACAAATCATTATTAAAAAACAAAAACAAATATTAGTTAAGCAACCATTAAAGAAACTGGCAACCTGAGAGGAGTAAATTACTTTGATATACAGTAGAACATATTCGGCATTTAGAAGTGGTCAAATCAAATTATCCTTACAAAACATGCTGGCATAAATGTCTACAGGTGTGTTGCCATATTTTAAGTAAACAAAAATGTAAGTTAAGTAGACAAAGTAACTGTAATCTATAATCTGCATTATTTTCAGATGTAATTTGGGTTGATTACAGTTAAGTATTTTTTCGTAAACCGATTACATGTAATCCGTTACTACTACTCTCAAAATGTCTGTAATATGATCAGCAGACAGGTTATAAAATGAAGAATCAATTACATATGGATTTATGCCTATCGCAGGTGTCCACATGTGCACCAGCATCCCTTTATGTTTCATTCTTTATCTTTTACATTTTATGAGCATTTACCCTCAGTTGAATTAAATTCGAATTGAGTTTACACTTGACTGCGGGAACAGTTACTGTACATGCACTTCGCTAATGAATCTTCCGATTACAAATTAAGCATTTCCAGTAACATGACACATCATGCCTCGCCAGTCTTTAGCCAGGTGCAGTCTCTCTCTCTCTCTCTCTCTCTCTCTCTCTCTCAGACACACACACACTCACCCAAACATCCACTTCATCCTATTATTTGTTTATCATGATCTGCTTCATGGCTTTTTTAAATTGTATTAATTTACCTCTTTTGCTTCATATGGTAGCATTTCTGTGTCATTTGGACATTTTTCTGTTAAGTTGCCCTCTGAATTTCTTCTGTCTCTTCTTCTGTCTGGTGTTTTTTTTATTTGTGCAAATGAAACTAAAAATATAAAACCTCAAGCCATCAAATAAAAGAACAGGTCGTGAACTCTATCCATAGCATTTTCTGCTTCTTGGTTCTGATGCTACTGATCCCCTCACTGACATTATCAGTGGTATTTTATGATCACATGAAACCACTTTGAGCAATGATGCATGGCATTTTATCTTTGTCACTCTTTGTTGTTGCTTGACACAACACAAATAGTAAATCAGGCTATAGCCAACAGGACTACCACTAGAATCATGTCGAGTTTCATGACTCGTTAATAATGTAACTCTTTATGGCAGCGCATGAATCATAATTAAATTATCTTAACTCGTGACCGGAATCTGTGTAATCAAACAGAAGGTGGCACACAGATAGCATAGACACCCAGTGAGGAGGGTGGATAGTACAAGTCTAGCCGTCCCCCACCGTCCACCTCCGAGGAGCGCGGCTGCCTGCAATCAGGAGAAATGGGCTGCCGAATGCCTTTTGTCCCACTGCCCACCACCTGCTCATTAAAATCACTGTTCATTGAGAGAGGTGGTCGGCTTGCAGGTGTGGGTGGCAAACTGCGTATGCAAGTTGCTGATGCATTGAGTCACACACACACACGTGTCCACATCTGTCCCTTTGTAATTACTCTACATGCACATGCACACACACCAAGAAAGGTATGTCCGTAGGTAGGTGTTGTGCTAGTGCATATCTGAGTGTAATAATAATATAGCATTATGATAGATCTAATTTCAGTTCAAATTCTAGTACTGAATTATAGCACCAACTTGAACCATTACAGTACCAGACTAATTAGACATGTTTAGGCTCTATGCTCATGCCCATACCTCTCTTTTCCATGAAGACATCTTGTGACTAGTCTGTATGAATAAGTTGTCCCCCAACTATAAACATTTATATAGATCACAGATAGTTAAAAGAAATACAGAAATTAAAGTAATGAGTCGAGGAAAAGAACAGGAGATGGATTCAGTAAAGGAAAGTGAAAAGATTTGAGTGCAGTGCACCAAAGGGGTGGGGGGTTCAAATTCCCTGTGTGGGCCTGTGCAGCTCTAGGTTGGTACTAACACTGTCAGGAACAGTGGCTTTACTCCCACTGGTGCCATCCATACTGAGATTGTAAGGGATCATCTATTGCTGTGGTGCTTTAGGTGTAAGTATCCACCAAGTGGTATAGCTTGACTGTAACTACTGTGCTGCAGCTGCCTTTCTCCTCTACCGCAGGCTATTACCCTCAGGCTAACTCTATTAGTTCCCATGAGTGGAAAAGAGGATAAAGCTACTTCCTCATTCATTCCTTCAAGCATCCATCCGACTGAAAGCACACTGGGATATTTATTATGGATATTTCATGCACTGAATGGCTTTGTGTCAGGAATGGATGCAGTCTTTCCTGTTTTTATTCATGTACAGAGCATACTTAGTTGTGAAAAATAAAGTTTCTCTGGTACACTCTTTGCTTGAAGGAACAACAAAGTTCAAATTACTGCATGTTATTGTGTATTAGCCATGCTTACGATATATAGAGCTGTTAGTATCAGGAGGAAATGTTTTGATTGTTTCCTGAAATGTAGAATTTTTTTTTTCAAATTGCCTCCATAATTCACTTTTGTATTAGTCATTAATGTCCTCAAATTACTCAGTCGTGCTTTCAGTTACTCTCCTGGCCATCATCCATTTCTACTGAGGTTGTCAACATGTGCCTTTACCAAAAGGCTATCAAAGGTAAAAGTATATCCACATATCTCAGTCAAAATCTAAACTCACACCTGCAATAACTGATTTTCTGGCCACTCGGGGGCATCAGAAAACCGAAACCACAACTTTTCTTTTACCTGAAAGAGCCCCATTCTCAGATATCAGACTGCTGCCTTTTGTAAGCCCACCATTCACCCAGACCACCTCCCTGCTGCTCGCGTGCGGTACATAAAAGCGCTTCCTACACTAGAAATGTTTTTGCCAGGGAACATGAGCCAGGCAACAATTACGTTCCCTTCCCAACATAATTGGGAAAACAAATTAGCAGTAACTTTCGATAGACAGGGTTGCCGTAACTGTGAGTTTCCTTTGTGCTAATAGCACCAGCATAAGGTAGCCAGTTGGTACTAGAGCCCTCGAAACACACACACAGATACACACATTTACTGTATGCTGGTATAATGTACAGAATTTCTTTCAATTCCAATGCAAATAATATAATTATAATGCAATTGGATTTTGGTGCTGGTCTTTCTGGACAATTGGCCTACGACTAAAATGAGAGTGGGTTTTGCAAATGTGCTGTCATCAGGCAGCAATAAGCCTTTTGGGATGAATAACTCCACAGTGAGAGATTTTTGTGGCCAGCAAGGGCATGAAGAAGAATAATGATTGCAAAGGTTGAAAGCAAATTACAATAAACATGATGATTATGACAAATCATGTTGCTTGAAGTGACGATGACGACGATGAGGGAAATGATAACAATGTCTTGAACCAGAGGTCTGCGCACGGAAACCTAATCTCTTCTCAAGAACTTGGAGTGAATCATAGTTTCAAAGCGCTGCAGTTACACAATCAGAGAAACTCACACATTTAGAGTCATGACTCTGTTGAGTGAGCTTTAAAGATGATTGGGCGAGTGCTGGACTCGCCAATAACAACCACACACACACATATACTCAAGAAACGGCCCGTGCCGTGTTGTGATAATGCCTCTTGGCAATCACCACAACATGCTGACACACTTATAAACCATACGCTCCTATATGCACTCTAACCTTTCAACTTCTGGCATGGGTAATATACACCAGCAAATGTTTCCCATGACATTGCCAGCCCCTAGATTTACAAAAGAAATGGATGATTTATTAATACATTAGAGTAATTATGAGGTAAAAA
Organism: Lateolabrax maculatus; assembly: GCA_031216445.1. Lineage (NCBI taxonomy): Eukaryota > Metazoa > Chordata > Actinopteri > Acropomatiformes > Lateolabracidae > Lateolabrax > Lateolabrax maculatus. The sequence continues at coordinate 20,418,162 of CM062208.1, forward strand.
TCAATCATCAGATATCTGATACAGGGTTGAGTGTTATTCCAGAATGCTCTCTCAGGAGACGGTGTACATTTCAGCAAGTCAGAAATGTAATTAGCCTTTAGCCCGGGGCTAGCCTGGGTTTAGGCCGACCTCCTCCTCACAACGCTTGCATGGGCGTCACTGATACCAGACCAGGTATTCAGTCAGACTAATGCAGAGATAAATGAGTCTCAGACAGAAGAGGAAATTACTGTTAAGCTGCCGTGCAAAGTGTATTCTGTTGCAGTCGGGTTAAATTTTGAGCTACTCGTAAATTCTTCCGGCAACACTCAACAGTCTTCGTTAGGATTAATCAAAAGGAAATTATACCAGTCTGTTCTCTGCTGACCTTTACACACATCCCCTTTTGTTATTGGAGTTGTTTGGGATAGCAGAGAACAACTGTCTGGCCTTGATGTAAACCTAATCCAACATCCAGATGGTTGTTCATTTCACACCCTGCCAGACCATGTGGGTGAAGTTTTGAAAAAAGATTGACTCAAGCACGGCCAGCATTACTCTGTAAAGATCCACTAACACTGACCAGACCAGGGTCTCTTGACTGCTTCAGGAATGTTAGAGTGAAGATAAGTTTGCATTCATGGCCTCTGAAATAAAGGTCAAGGTTGTACATGTCTTGGACGGGTTTACACACAAAAAAAAATCTTAATCATGTGTAAAATAAGTGAACACCTTCTTTAACACTGTTATATTTTAACATCTCAATATTAAGCAGTTGTGTAAAGTTAATGAAATGACAAAAAGAGTCAAGTCATGCAATGCCAGACAGGTTCACTTAAAAGCAAGTAGCTGTGTCTACTAAAGTGGAAAATGTGAAATGAGAAAATCCCAATTCCGTTAGTGTCCTGCATGAAAAAATCCCATGCACGGCTACACTTTGTATTGGCAAAACTCCAAGTTGTATCTCCACTCCCAGAAGTGGCAAGACCAGACACACCAAATGTTCTGTTGTTGCCTCCAAGGACAAGAGTTAGTGCCAGGACAAAAAAGTATTTGCTACACATTTACTCCTTGATCACTGTGCATGACTCAGATGCAAACTTTCGGCGTTTGCGCTAATTTCGATTTCTGAGCTACCCTGAGCCAAGATGATACATTGTGTGTGACAAAGTCGTTGGTCAACCATCAGCTGGCCTAAAAAGCACTCAAAGATCTACTCCAGTCAACACAATGCCTAATGCTGATGAGACACAACTACTACGTTAGACCATTTATCATCGCTTCAGTTAGGTTAATGTCTAATGTCTCTCTTGAATTAGCAATTCAAGGACCATTGTAGGTAAAAATATATATATGTATAATTCAGGGTCGTGGGGTAATATTCCAAAAAAATAAATAAATAAAGTGGTAAAAATACAAGAATAAACTTGATTGTTCTCTGAGATCATTTAGTAATAAATCTAAATCAGTATGTTTTTTTCTTCAGGAACAATTGCCTATGCTTATGATAATATCATGATTTCCTTATTGCTAAATCCGATTGCAAAGTACATTATAATTTTATTTGGGTATCCACGCCGGGCACAATACATGGCAGGCGGAGGCATCTGTGGTGTGATGAGGTTGATCCAATCTCACAAAGTGAAGTGATGTGGTTCCTTGACCAAAAAAGTTGTTCCAAGTTTTTTCTCGCAATTGTGTGACTGTATAATGTCAGACAATATGCACGTTTATTCTTGGAATACTACCCCCCTCCCTCGGCTTGGTTTTTTTTTTTATTACCTTCAATCAAACCAAATGCAGAGCCTAGTTTCTAGTATATACCTACATATATCCTGTTATCGAGAATGGTTCATTTGTTATTTAATTTGTGAAATGTTTTGGTATTAATTTACATGCACTGTAACCAGAGAGCTTAGAGACAACGTGACTGGGAATTGTATGCAATTGTGTACAGAAATAAACAAGCTCTGTCCTGAGCAAGACGCTAACTTTGGTCCTCTCTGTATCGATGTACAGATACACTGTTTATATATTGGCCACACAGTGCTTCCTAGCCTGTGTAACAGTAGTAAGGTCCGTGGTATTTTTCTCAGGAGCAAACAACATTATAGTTGCCCAACAATGCTTAGACCTATATACTGTATGTGTCTGCCTGAGCATAAAAAAAATGTATTTTACTATTTATCATATTATGGTTACAGTATATTGTCAGTTTAAAATGACAAAGTGCAACACACATTGGCCCTCCCGGAGTATTGTGTGATTTGATGCATGTCAATTGATGCATTACATGCACTGCGCACATCATACAAACAGAAGTAATCAGACTAGCCAGGATGTGCTGGCAACATATTCTCTTAAATAATATTTTTTTAGCATATTTTACAGGATGACATATAGTTTTTGTACTGTGAAGAATGTTTATGTTCTGTTACACACAAGTTAATTGCAGTGGCTGACCTCCTGATTTGTCCATAGTTTAACTATTTTGGAGCACAATTGTTAATTTCAACGCACAAATAACTAATTAATTTTACCTGGCTTCTTTTCTATTCCAAGAACTAATGAGGAAAACAAAAATCTGACTCCTGGGCAGGTGGTGACCTCCCAGTCGGTGGCTCCGGGAAGAAGAAACAACAGTCTAACTGGTGACCACATCTTCAAAAAAACGTCTGAAGATATTCCAGCTTTTCTCCCAAACACAGACATAAAAAGCAGAAAGCCGTGGATACTGTTCTGCTTTCTCCTGTGCAGTTCCTGTCACCACTGTACACCGATAACCTGCCGAGCTCCACAATATGGCAAAGTCAGCCTTGCTGCCCTTGTCCCGGTGGCCAACTACAGTACTGCGAAAAAAAACAACATCCTTTGTCGCCCAGAAAGCATTTCCCTACAGACAACCATTATAAAAGACATATCTTTTAACCATTGACAAGACACCTTGGATGATTAGTTATAATTCAGGGCATTGTGGGTTTTTGTTCATTAAGACTGAATATGTGCAGTGCTTTCTCTCAGCCTACAAATGTGTGCTTCTATGTGTGACATCACCTCAGTGGGACCAGACGCTGTCACAGTGGTCTAAAGCTTTTGAGTCAGACTGGAGACTCTTCAAAGATTCCTCTTGGCTTTTCCACTCACCCTTACAGCCTGGCCTAGTATCCCAGCACTGAACTGCTGCTTTGTTTACAACCCCTGCCAGGAAAAAAACAAACTAAAAAGTGAACCCACTTCTATCTAAAGTCAGCTTTACCTTTAATAAATTGCATTGTGGTGGTGAGTGGCCTTTGCACATGCGCGAGCGAAAACAATTCTAGTGCTTTTATGGGTGAGCAGGAAAATGCCCCTGGACCACTGACTCAGACCAGCCAGCGTTCATGGACATGTGTTAAATAAACTGTATTGAAAGCAGCTAAGTAATGATCGTTTGCCAAATCCTGATCATGACCCTGTGATGACCCTGTGATAGCCTTCTCCACCCCCAACCAGTCCCGGCCACTCAGTGGGCTAGCTATCAGTGTTGCAGCCCCCAGTTGTTGAGGTACTTTTTTTAGTTTTCTGTCTTTTGCAATGTGTTGCATCAGCCAAAATGGATGAAACTGCCCACCAATAAAACTGGTCCAAAATGTCCAGTCTGGCCCTATTGGTGATTGCTAAAAAAACACAGGATGCTGGTAAGTCTTTTCTTTTCAATTTCTGCCAAAAATTAGGAGGACTCATTGTGGAAGTTAAGTTTGGCAACTGTGTTACAGGTGTCAGTGATTTAAGCAGGAACTAAAGCTTCCTCTCGACAGCAGTGCTACTGGAAAAAAAAACACACACTTCATATGAACGACTCTCTATTGCCTACAGAGAAAATTTCTCAAATGCCATTACACTAAAGCGGTCGTAACTTTTCTCCAGTTACTCCTATTGTTCTCCTTTTTCACACAGCAATTTATACACAAGGTTACCTGGAAAGCAGCAACTGTACAGTGAGCCCAAATGCTTCAGTCGACAAATGGAGAGTGCTGGAAGCAAAGAGAAGCTTTGCTTTGAATTCCAAATAAGCAGCCTTGGGTTGCTTTGTCACTACTGTATTCTGCTAGTTAGGCTTCTCATTTCCTATTCCTTGTCATAGTTTTAGGCTCTCGCTATAAATATTCTGTCTACATCTGTTGTGTGTCCACGCTCTTATCTTGCCTGACAAATTTGCAGACAAAGACTGCATGTCTTTAAATATCACATTTGGTGGATGCTTTTGTCTAAAGCAAATTACATTTTCTTACACATACAAGCCCATCGAGGGCAATTTAGGGGTATAGTGTCTTGCTGAAGGACAGTTCAGTGAGTGGACAGGAGAAGCTGGTGATTAAACCACTGACTCTTTGATTAAGATTTTAAGATCAGGGCTGCAGCTAACCCACCAATATTTTTAAAGGGATTAGCTTTGTTAAATCTATGTGTAAGGCTTCACAAGTAGAGAAAAACAGCTCAGTCAGTCACAATCATTGTCACATCACCATTGTAGGCCCAATTCACGGCAACGTCTCTTTAAAGTCCGGATGCATATGATGATACAGCGTTTCTGGGGAAAAAAATGTCCTTATTGCTCAACTTTCAACCTGCTAATGGCATGTGAGTGTGTTTCATGTTATGTTGAGGAAACATTTCACTTAAGGTGGCCCCCTTACAGACCATGTCCCCTCATTTTATAAATACACATTACTGACTAAATCTGACTTAAGGGCTTCTACAAAGAGACAGTCGGGGTCTCCAGTGACATAATGAAATGATGGGAACTAAGTTGTATTTGCACTACATTACAGTGTCATTAACTATTGATTTTGATTGTAAAATATTAGTATTTGTCATCAGGCAGATGTTTAAGTATATACAGGGTGTTTTGTTAGGTTACATACATAAATCCTGTAAATACCTTACATACCTTTCCCTTCCATCAATGGAAACTTCTTTGAACGACATTACAACACACAAATTTAGGCTCTGGGTAGATTTTGAGTCCATTGTCTAAGTTGTACAGTAAAATAATTTTTTTCTTATAGCCATATTAGCTTTAAGAAATGAACAATGGTAAATGTACTGTTGTACTTTATACTTACATTTCACAAGACCATGATGTGTAAAATACTCAATCAGATTATAATGAGAACATTGTGCATACAATTCATAAAGAAGTCAGGTTAGTAACAGATTGTAATTGAATATACTGAACATAATAACAGATCTTTAAATTGACATGAAAAAGTCTTGTTACTTTAATAAGAATCCAGCATATTGAACATAAATAAATTGTTTATATTCTCTTAATTAAATTAATGTACAATTAATGATGGATTACACACATTATCACACATCATGCACATTGTGTAAGCCACGGTGTCACAACAAACCTGTGGAATTTCTATAAAAGGAAAACATTATTTATTACCCTTAGAAAAACATCTACTTTCAGCTACTGTCCAGGAAAAAAAGGTCTAAAATGCAAATGTCCAAGTGAATTAAAATATCCCTGTGGTGGTTTGTGCTGCACTGAGAAGAGTTGAACATGAAGATGTTGATGGGGCATCTATGTGTGTGTGTGTGTGTGTGTACCCCATTATCTAAGAGGAACGATCTTTAACTAAGTGAAAGCCAATAAAACGCAAAATTTGTTTACAGGCAGCTGCAGCTTTGCTTCCTTAGTATCCTGAGGTCAAGTGTCTTTGTGGTCGTGACGGGCCTGAACAGCAGCCCCTTTGTTTCCTCCATCTAAGGGCTTTTCCAAGCGCATGGCTTCTAATTTCCTCGGTTCAAAGAGGGTGAGTGTTCTCAACCTGATGTTGGATTTGACCTCTTTAACTCGCGCCCACACCCCGGGGGCTTCCGTGGCCGGCAGCGTGGCCGCCGGTGGCCGCGTGACAGCAGCCGCTTCTGTCCGAAACTATATGAGTAACACTGAGGCGTCTTTGGATCGCCTGGAGGCACAGACCTAGGAATAGCATCAGTGTTTTTTTTTTTTTTTTCTTTCTTTCTTTTTTTTTTTTTTTTTTTTCAAAGCTGGGCAATTATCCCAGGCCAGGCTGGACGAATCGATTCCTGCAGACTTTTTAAATGCTCCTGGCCAATTATATAGTGCATCCTCCCCTGCACCGCCCATCAGCGCGCCGGGCATCACCCACCTGACGGGACCGGGCCCGGAGCACTCTGGCTCTCTCTGCTTTCTTTCTCCCTTTTCTTTTCTTTATCTCTCTCGCGCTCCCCTCCCCCCCCCCCCCCCCTCTCGTTTGCCTACTCCACCAGTAAAATTATTATTACGGAGGAGCCCCCCCCCCACCACCACCCCCCCTCACTCGCAGCACCCTCCCCGTCTCTCCCTTTTCGCATCATCCTCCACGTGATCATAACTAAGGTACAAACCAGCTGCTGGTGAGAGGGAAGGGAGAGAGAGAGAGAGAGGGAGAGAGGGAGAGAGAGAGAGAGAGAAACACCAACTCGCTGCGCCCCTGAACGCACCGCACATACAAAGTGAACGGGAGGACCGCTCCGCTCCTCTCACCCGTGGATACTATTACACGACCTGCCGCCGCCTCCGAGCCGCTGTCCCTGGGATACTCTGGCTACATCCTCTCAGTTTTACAGTTTTATCACCTTTTTTTTTTTTTTTTTTTTGGCATCGCCCCCCTTTTTTTTTTTTTCTCCTTTCCCATCTCCCTCCTCTCTCTCTCTCTCCCCCACCCCCTCCCCACCACCACCACCACCACCAGCTTCCATCCCTCCCTTCCCGTCCTCGAGCATCCTCCCCTTCTTCGCAAGTCTTTTCTCGCCTGCCTGGCGAACTTTTTTTCCCACCCGACTCCATCCCACACAGCCTCCTGCATCGCCCCCCGCCCCCCACCCCTCACCGCCCGGGTCCTCCCCCTCGTCGCAGCAGCCTCCCTGGAATCGGGCGGAACCCGTTCGGACAGACCACACCGGGGGGCACTGCTACATGGGGCGCACGGTCTCGCTCGGAAAATGGTCCGCCGTCGGTCTCTAGACGCCCCGCCGAACCTGCCGGGACTGGAGTTGCCGCTGCGCGCCCGCGTCTCTCTCGCAGCCCGCCCGTGCCTCCGGGACCAGTGAGACATGGGTCTCGGTGCGGCGGCGCCGGCTCCGCTCGGCGAGCCCTGGCGGCTGCGCCGGCGGAGCGGGACGGCGGGAGGCTGGCTCAGGATCACCCTCGTCTCGTTCCTCGCCACTTTACCTGTGGAGCAGCTGCGCGCCTTCCCGTCCTCCCTCAGCGACTGCCAGACGCCGACCGGCTGGAACTGCTCCGGTGAGAGAGCCGCAGCCCGGGCTCCGGGCTCTGTTCTTGTGTCTTTTCATGCGGCTGTGTCCAAGTTAGGCGTGCGAGCCCGGTGAGCCGCCGGCACCGGGGAGCCGGATCAAAGTTTAGAGGAGCCTCTCGCTGCTCATTGTGGCTTCATTGTTTGTGTCCAGTCATCGGTGCCGTGGAGCGGCGGATACCGAACACTGCAAAGCCCTGTGATGAGAGGATGCAGAGTTTGTTTTTTTTTTGTGTGTGTGTGTGTGTGTGTGTGTGGGGGGGGGGGGGGGGGGGGGGGGGGGGTTGCTTGATGTGCATTTAGCCGTGTTGAGTTCGCCTCGGTGCGTTCACCGCCGATCGTGTCAGAGTGATCAGCCGGCGGCCGGGAGGGGATCGATGGCTTCGACCCCCGAGACAAAGTGAAAGGCAGCAACAGCGGGGATCGTTTTAACGAGAGATACAGCAGAGAGGGGACGGGGGGGGAGGCGACGCGCGCCAAAAGAATCATGCCGACACTCTTTAGTTTTAGGCTCCAGATGACCGCACTAGTTTATGCGCAACTTGAACATGAGAGGTTCTGGTCAGCTGCTGTGTTTCACCCGCTGATTACTCAGCCCGAACACTGGCTTTATTCCCCCCAGTTCTGCTTTAAATCGCGCCCACAAATGATCAGTCTAGTTTTATTGTCTTGTTCGGCAGCCCAGGCGTTGGATCAAGTGTTACTTTGAATTTAAATGTAATTGCTTCTTTTATAGGCCACCGAGCTGTAAACTTGTTTTTCTCTGCTCGGTGCCCAGAGCGATGAGAGGAGCGGACCGGGCTGCGGAGCACGGAGCCTCGCCTCCCTTTGTAAATCAGCCGACTGTGCCGCCATATATTTCCCCTGTCGCCCGTCCAAGTCTGAACCCTTAAAATAGCTCCAAGCCGATTCCACACACACTCACGGGCAGTGGCAGTATTGATATTATTGCTCAAAACAGCCACACATCCATACGGAGTCATGACTGCCGTTTGAAACTGAGTGCCATATATTACTAACAATAGATTATGTGCGGTGACAGGTAGCTGGCAGGAGATTCAAAGTATATGCTGCATATTAAATGTACAGTTTATTGCCTCAGACAAAATCTCCTTTCAGAGGATAGTGACCTCATTTGGATATCAAAGTTTTTGAAATTAATTTGATGATGATGAGGATAGGCTGATCATGTTGGCCTAGTTAAAACACAGACAGTACCAAATGAGAAAAAATATTTGTTTTAATTACTGTGATTTATAACATTCTTGTCATTATTTTGAGCGTCTTTGGTTCGAAACGAAGCTTTAAAGGGGGTTTGGGTGACAGTGGTCGTGGCGCTCTGTGGTGGTTCTTCAGTTTGGAGACACAGTTTAGAGTCCTCTTCCAAGAATCCACAGCAAATGCCAGTAGTAGTGACGAATTATCCCATCTGTTACAACATGTTACGTTGCAGTGATTCATGGTGTTTGAGCATAATTTTTATTTATTTCTTGTTCTCCTTGGGATGAACTCCACGGCATATGTATTGTATTGTATTGGGGCATCATTTTGTGCTGCTGTTGATGCTGGCGGTGATGATTTGCTCGTAATGACCGATAATGGTACACATCCTGTCCAGATACACACTTTGCCGAGCTCCCCACTTCCTGGCACGCTTTCATATGCATTTTGACGGAGGCTTTGATCCAACGCGCCTTGAGGAGGCTTAAGTGCATATGCTGAAAACAATGCGCGCGCACACACACACTCACACACACACACACACACATCAATTAGAATTAATAGAACAGAGCAAGTGACACGTGGTCCGTCGTGAAAAAAGATAAACCCCTTTTAATAATAATAAAAAAAAACAGACAGTAATTGCACAGGGCTTAATTATCCACTCCTTCCTGCATATCATGCACTTTAACAACAACACTAATGCGTGACAGGTTTTAGTCCAGGGAGAATGAGGCAGGCTGAAATACTGTTTGGTGATGAGTTCAGTGTCCCCTCAGTGCTAAAACAGATAATTATGGGCAGTAATGTCATGAAAAGGGGAATGGGTTACTAGTTTCACCAGTGCCGCCTTTGAACCAGTACTCAATGAGATTCTGTTCCACGGAAGAAAATAGAGGAGGAAAAAAACCATGGTTTGACAAAGATTGTCATTCTGTTTGGCTTGCATCTGTGGATGGCCATGAACAACTGCCGTTGAAGGCTTCACTGAGGCAGAACAGAGGATCCCGAAATAATCTTGACACTAAATTAATCTTTGTGAGTGCAGACGTGGACTTGGTCTCGAGTTGCCTTTGGTGACACCAGTGTGTCATTGGAATAAATGTAATGTGTAAAGCTGCACTAGGCGGGACTTTTTTTGAAAACACTTAATATGTGAGTCATACTGAATATCAGTGTAAGTGCAGGAGAAAAGACTTCTTGACATGCTGTGTGTTTTGCAAATGAATGCTGTTGGGGCTTATGTTTTGGTATTGGAACCTGTAATCTACATATAGGAAGTGTCAAAGTAAATCTCCACAAAGCTTGATGATGATGACTTAACTGTGAAACATTTTTGTCATCAGCCGCCATATTAAGGGGGTTGATATATTTAAAAAAAAGAGTATTTTAAGAATTTCACACATCTTTAATTAATTTAATTCCTGTTAATTCACCTAATCCTAAGAGGAAAGAGAGGGCCTTCCCACAGAAGACCTTTCAACATGTCATACTCAGAGAAGCACAGGTGTTGATGATGGCTCAATTCCATTTAGCTGCTTTGTTTTCTGGTATTGTTGGTGCGGGTTCACCGTCACCCTGTCATGGCTGACTGGGACACTTGAACAGAACGAAGCCATCATTAATGTTATCAGTAACAGCTGTGCTCTTCCTGCTACGACCAGTCTGCTGAGAGAAAGGCCTGTCAGAAGGGGGAGTTGTTCAAATTTTTTGCTGATTGGAAATTAGATTCATACCATCCGGCTACATCATGAATTAACCAGTAAAATATAATCATTTTCAGAGTTTAGAAGTATAATTCTGATACAAAAAATTCCAAACCCTAGGAAAGTGAAATGGTAGTATTAAATCGGACACGCTGAAGGTAGAGATAGCTGGAAATGACTTAAAAATACTAAACTTTTGAGACACATCATATTGTCCATAGCAACAAATCTGGATTCATTTATTTTTGGTATCGTATCGTGTTGCCAAATACTCCACAGTGTTCACTAGCCAGTTGCAAAACGTGTCGGTGGGTTTATCCGAGCTTTAGTGCTGAAAACAGCTGTCTGCTGCTGCTGGAAACGACACTGATGAGAGCGGTGAGAGTGAACCAAAACAGTGAGCTGAAAGATGCTAAAACACTGTGTTCACTGCAGAGTGGTGATCATTCTCTCCAGGTTCCTCACAACTTTTCGCCAACTCGTAAAAATATTGATTAGTGCAGCTTTAAGGCTTTTTTAAACCAACCACATCTTAATGAATCAGCAAAGTGGCGTTTGAGGTCTTGTTATGATGGTAATTTACCTACATGGAATGGCTGGTGCAACATTAATTACGTTTCTAGGAATGTAAAGGAACATGGAAGGCCAAGTCTTTTCAAACAAACAGGTTTTTCTTTTTATTCATCCAGTACAGTTGACTGTTACATTTTGTGTAATCATCACAGTCAAACCATTATTGGCATTTAGCCTGTATTTTTTGGCTTCTGATAAATGAGCAAGGTCTGTGTTATCTTTAATAGGTGCACTTGCAGACTTTGGCCAGAGATCAACTCATGTCTTTTTGCCATTTTATTCATCCATATTAAAAACAAATACAGGCTGGGAATGTTAAAATTCATCCTCTTGCTGAATGCATCCCTAAGTACCAATTTCAGTCCAATTCCGTTCCTCACAGATTTCAGTGTTGTAATGGTGGCACTGTATGAATGTCTGCACACAATTTATTTACCTCATTATATACCTTACATCTCCTGTGGGAGAATTTCTGTGCAGGGGCCACAATCCCTTCTTCACCGAATCCCCCTGCTATTGTTAACGCTGAAAGGGCCATGTGATGCTTTGATAGTTGAAGTGACAGGGATGGGTGCAGAATTTGCAAAGCCCCCTGTAAATCCCATCAAGTGGAGTGAATTACCAGTAGTCTGGAGAGAATTGGCCATCTGCTTCCAAGATTTGTCAACACAGAGGTCAAAAGTACTTCTCTTGTGCTTCTCCACGCCTCTGACAGAAAACAGTGGCAGAAAACTGTGAATTATAAACAAGGCAGTGGAAGGGAGGTCTAATGAAACAGGGATAAAAAGTCACTACTACTGGCTGCATGGAGGGAGTTTTTAGAAGTTGTTTAACTGAAAATGCTTTCTTTTCATACTTGCTGACTTAATGTAAAGTACCCCTTTCTGATTATGATGTAAGTGCTTTTAGTTCTTAGAGTTTTTGTGCCTGTTAATAACATAATGAGGGCTGATCTATTGCTCTCTCCATGTCAAACATTTGAAAAACCTGTTGCAAAAAAACAAACAAAAAAGGCCCCCCCGGCATAAGAGAGGTCAAGAAAGGATGTCTCACCAATGTGGTTGTTCAGGCTTCATTATTAATTTAGTCTCCTTAATTATTGATCACAAAAATGCTCAAAACACGGGGGGAAGGACTCCTCGTTCTTCTTAGTGTTGCAAAATTCCAGGTAGGTAGGAGGAGATGCATTTGGCTGACAAGCGCTCTCTTTTAGACAAGTAAGTGCTTCGCTTGCCATCTTAATCTTAATAGCATACAAACATTACCTTTTCAATATTTGATGTTTGCCAGCTTGTTTTCGTTAATTATTCAGCTCACTGTAATCTCCTCCAGGAGCAGCAGGGCAGGAGCAGGAAGTGTAAGTTTTCCAGGCCTCTGACACCGAGGCACAGAGCCTGTATCAACCAGCATTAACATTTTGTGGGAGACGGTATGAGAGGGGGAGATGTCATTCGGATCTGTGGGCTCGTGGGAGGAAAAAAAAGTACATTAACAGGAACCATACAAGGTAAAAAAGTGCAGAGAGTGGCACCACACCTTGTGATAGAGGATGCACAGTAAACAATGACGGACAAATCATCATGAATATCATATTAAATGTTATTAGTACCACAGGATTCTTTATCATATGTGATCCCAGGAATATTTGCTCCTTCCACTGTTAAGATGGTATCCAGTATTTCTCACCATGCTTACAAGTACTTTTTGACATGTTGATTATGTAGGAATCGTAGTCTGTTTTCGATTTCTATAGTTTATTAAATGTTTACAAATATTAAAGAGCTACTTCTAGTAGGATTACTGAATTTTTATTTTAGGTTTAAAGGAAATTATTTTTTTGAAAAAGTAAATATATGAATATGAATATTTTCTTTTACAAGCCAGAACAATTGGCTCCAAAATTCAGAGAAATAAACTTTTAAATAAACTCTTTGAGTCGGTTTCGCTGACAACTAGTTTTGGTGCAGCCTGATATGTGATAGCAAACTTAACAACATTGTGCAGTAAAATGTCTCAGTGTTAGGTATCAGTAGCTAACATGTTAGGTATCTCGTTTCTCGCCAAGACACCTGCCCAGTCCTCCACCGGTCCCGCTCACACTACAGCCCAGTCTCTCTCCGCCTGCCCCCCGTCCCTGTGATGAGATGTATGAGGCTGTTGATACATACTTTCAACCTCATTAGTGTGAAAACTAGCATTGGGATTCATAATACTTATTGTTGAACTTGACCTAGTGTGGCCGCTCTATGGGAAACGACCTGACAGAAGTTTCACTGAAGAGTACGCTTATATGCGACTTTCCCACACATTAATGAAGGGATGTCAATGTAAAGTCGCTCTTTAAGCCCTTGATTTTGAGTTAGGGTTTAGCATTTAACAATTATGACAGTCCCGCAGTATTTTATATCATATTAAATACATTTCCAGTGAAATGAGCTCCCAGATACTGACAGTTATGGTAGATTTATGTCGTGGGTGATTATATTTCTGCACATTGGAAATACTCATCTTGAAAGATAATTCTTATCATAGGGATGTTGTTTATTCATGATTTAAAGTTCTGGATATCTAAGCCCAACTGTTGGAAGCAAAGTGTTTTTGAGCATTTACTGTCACTTTTCATATTTTTTTTCTTTTACTACAAAGACACTCCATTTTTGTTCTGTTTTTTTTAGACAAGCACTCTGTACTAGTTGTCAGAATGGAGTTTTGACCCAGAAATGAATCCCAGGTGTTGGAGATAGAACCATAAAAGTAAATGCTGTACTTTGTTAAATGGTGTGGATGTTATAGCCAGAAAACACTATGTGTGTGCAGAGCTGTCAGAGCTAGTATCTTTACCTGCTCAACAAGAAAAAAAATGTGTTTGGATAAACCTAGAAGCTGAAGTAGGAAATGTGGACATTTGAAAAGCTACTGAACAAAAGAACCCCTACCGTGTTTAGATATTTAAACAACACTTTAAGCTGTTTATTACAAATACATTGTGTTTAAATCTCTGCTTCACTCTCCAGAAAAATCTCTCTGACAGCCCTTATTTTAGCCTGTGACTTTTAATGGCGTGGAAAATATATCTTGTTAAGAGTAATGCTTTTGTTTTTTTTTCCAACGTAATCACTGAGATTGCGGAATTCAAAACAGCTGCCACTCACCAGAATGCGAAAAGGGATCGTAGCAATGGTCAAAATTGTTTTAGGGGTTTCAGACGTACATAACTCGGATAATGAAAACTTATTTGCACGTCTGTGTGTCATTTATTACTGTGAAAGTAACATCATTTTAAAGAATATTGCATTCCTTAAGCCATTTAACTGACAAGTATGAGAAGTGACCTCTCAGGTTGTACCAGTACTGTAAATGTATATTTGTACTTGCTTTAAGGCAATCATTGTCATGTAACTAATTGAGATTTGTGCTGAATTTTCCTTGAAGCCCTTTGGCCCTGATGTGTCTGAGAGGCTGGGACATTTATTCTATTATGTTTTATACTTGTTTCATTCAGAGGCTTGACATCCGTAACAAAAGCTGATACATTGCTTGCATGCTTGTGAACAGAGATCTTTTTTTGTATTTTTAGTCTTGATAGTGTCTTTTATATTTTATCGATAAGTCTGTTGTTCATAAGACGATAAGGATGACTCCATCTGAAATGAATCCCTCTAAGTTATTGTTTACAAGTGATGTGTCCTGATGATGTCCAAGCTGCACATCTGTTTCTTGGTAAAGAAGACAGTTTAATGGGATGAGGAGGAGCCACATTCTCTCCATTTACTTTCATTTAAAAACAATCGCTTTTTTTTTTTGGTTTTTCTGCAGCTTGCTGCCCAGGAGATCTTGAAATAAAAAGTTAAAACATCAAACTATCAAATTAGAAGCTTGGAGGGATTTCACAAAAAAAAAAAAAAAAAAACATTTCCAATCTTTCAGAGAGTCTACCAGCTGGTGTGAAAAGGATCTGACATTTTCCAGCCATTTGTATACACCTAGCCAATAGTATGATTGTCATCATAACAATGCTTTTCTCAAGTGAGTATCAACAGCATGCCAGTTGCCTGGGTGCCAATTTTGTTGTGGCTTTCCAGATTGCCCCGTATGGCCCTCTTTGGGCTAAGGGCTTTGTTCCATCCATGTACTCTGAGGATCAAGACCTCTCATGTCACTGTTCTTGGCTGGATGATTGTATATTTGCACTGAGAGCTTGCACTTTATGGTCATTCAGGACGCTGGCAAATAGCAGGTTTGTTTTAGCAGTGGGCTCCTTTTCTATGGGGCATTATTGCCTGATGGGTTGTTCCATGCCAAGGAGGGCTTTTTGAAGTGGAAATGGGCATTGGTTATTAAAGTTAGGTTACAGAAGGAGCTGAGTCTAAGTGTCCATTACAATAAGACATCTGTGAATAGAAAATAGCATTGTAAAATATCATGTTGTAATGTGGATGGCCAAAGAGATATTGAGAATTTTATTTGGACAAAAGACAAGCTTTTCATGTGGTTAATATAGAGTTCTATTAAACTTTTTTTTAACTTTATTTGAGTACAGCACTTGTGATGTTTTGTATCAGTAGCACCTGGAACATAATAAAAATAATCTGAATTATGTTAAAACCTTGGCCAAGTATGACTGAAACATATAGTAGAGATACAATACATGCTTGGGCAGTGGGTAGTAAGAGTGTGACATTGTAAGAAGACATGCTGCTGAAGTGTCTTTGAGCCTGACAGTGGCATCGCACCTGCTCCAGGAGAGCTAGTTGCAATCTGAACAAATCTGTGCTCCCTGTAGAGGACGGCAGGCCAAAAGATAACATATGAGCACAGTTCAGCACTCATTTAGGAGACTTTGGTTAAACAAGGTTAATTAAAATAACCTGAAATTGAATTATCTTACTTTTAAGAGATGGTTGTACCTGCATCACCATCTGGAAGAACATATGCACTATGTCAAGTGTCTAAATTGACAAAATATGTCACCAATGAAATAACAAACATTAAACAGGTGGGGTATAAATGTTCACAATGCAGCGACCATCAGCATGTTCAATGCATTTTTACTCGATCTGTGTCACATAGGTGAAATTCTTGGCGTGCTTTCTAGTTAAAACAATTTTCCATAAGGTTACAAAGCATGAACTGAGACAAATAAAGGAACAAATCCTGCATTGTTCATCTTTGAACCTCAAAGATGAGTATCTTTGATTTTCAGTCTCAGCTTCAAATTCCAATTTGTCCACGCCTTCTCGACTTTAGGCTCTTCTTGAATTACATTAATTACATTAAGTCTTATTTAATTCTTCATCACACATTCCATTAATGTTTAAAACTACCAAGACCAAAAGTTGATGAGCGAGGGCACAGTGGATTGAAGTAAACCTTTAGCTTAGGTTTCAGGTAATTTCCGTAACCAGTAGGCACAATGACAACTTGTTAGATAAGGTGTTGCGTCAAGATGAGTCCCCACAGTTCTCGGTGTTCGTTGCCTGCAATGGTCCTGCTGTGCTTTATTTGCGAGCATGGTTGGCGGACAGCTTTGTTATCAAAGAAGTCAAAAGTTGAGATTCAAATAAGTATTTGCTTATTTGTGCTATAATAAACACGCGCCTCCATAATTACAGTTCTTAAGCCCAACTGTGTCAATTTAGGACATGTAGCTATGGTTGCAGTTTCGTTTTGCATATCTGAAGATTATGCATACAAGATACTGACATATCTGTGATAAGCTAATATACGCATTGGTACTGTATATCAGTCAGGCTCCAGTGTCTCTTAAAGCTGATGTAGCAGATTTTATACAGATGCATAATAATGCATGATTTGTACACTAAGCTCTCCAAATACACACAAAACAAATTGCGAGTAAGGAAAAGGTCTTAGTTTGGGCCTGCACAACATCCCAAAACAGGGTGTAGTCAGATCCTTTCATGTTATCACCAGGCAATCAGTAATTCATCATCAAAATAACCACACAGTATGTTTTTCTTTTTATTTAATGCCCCCCCGCAAAAAAATAATGGTACTGGAAATGTTTTGCTCCTCATGAATTCGGATGACAGTGCAAATATCTTCATTAGCATATCATAATAAGTTGAACTTTTTCACCAGTAATTTGAATTTATATCTACAGCAACTTGGAATAAAACATCACCTTTGTTTCTTTTCCCCTGAGCCTTAAAAAGGGCCCACGAGAATGAATCATTATGCCTTTTTGCTTTAACAGCAAAAGTTCCAGTTTCCGGAATTCAGACGAATTTAGACATTGGGACTTTGAAATGCAAAAGCCTTCATGTACAGGGGGTTTCTTTTGGTAAGCAATCAGTTCAAGTTGACTAATAGCCTGGAGCTCAGTCTACAGTCTCATGCCCATGTGACTCTTTGATTTGATTCAGGATGCTTTGTTGGAGTCATTTGAGATCCCTAACGGAGCCTGAATCGGATCATATCCCAGGTTTGCCTCTTCAGGACAACGCCCCGGGAGCCTCGTACACAAACAAATGTTACAGGAAAAACCTGAATAAATGAGCAGACAAACATAACTAATGCAGATGCCTCCAGACAGAGCACAAAAGTATGTGAATCTTATGCTATGGCCTCTACAGTCACCAGATGGCACCTCTATTAATCACCTATGGGAGAATTTGGAGCGACGCATTAGACAGCACTCTCTACCACCATCATCAAACCACCAAATGAAGAAAAACCTTTTGTTCACCCCTCCACTAGAGTCCAGAGACTAGTGTTTTTTAAATGTACTTCATCATTTTGGCAGCTAAGGACAAGAACATGTACTATCATTGTCTTTTTCAAGTGCACAGTATGTGATCAAAGAGTGTATCGTGCTGTGGGAGCCATGACTAATGGTAGACACTCATTATGAATGACCCTCTTCGGGGCTCAGGTCAGAGTTGCTTGTGGGCAGAACAGAGAAACACTTAGTCACTGATGTCTCTTGTTGGCTTTGGTCCTCCAGGTTTTGATGACCGGGACACGGACCTGTTCTTGTGCGACACCAACACATGCAAGTTCGATGGGGAGTGTCTAAGAATTGGGAACATGGTGACCTGCATTTGCGACTTTAAGGTAAGACCTGTGATGTTTCTGTTGTTTACTGTTTTGACTTCGAGGTGTATTTGGCATTAATCGACTGTTCGCCGAGCCCTTCTACGAACAGCGATGGCCCAATCATAGCTCAGCAACCGCAACTACTCAGGGCCGGCCTGTCAAGCCTCTGCATGTCGAACGGTGTGCATGGAGCTGTAGTAAGAATACTATGCATTCAAAGTGTACTACATTAGTTTGTGGGGTCACAGATGATGAGTGTAGGCGAAAGTTAGCAGCTTGGTATTACACCTTATTGGACTGCAGCCCCAGCCAACATTATCTTACATAGTGTTAGATTTGTTAAAAACAGTGGTCAGACCTCATCTTCAAAACCCTTTCTATAATGTTAAATGTGAAAACGTACTGTATGAAAAATGAGCAGAAGACAGCTTTTTCAACCAATTCATGGAGCTAACGTTATTAGGTAGAGTAGGTAGCCAGCTGTAGCTGATAAAATCTGCCAGTGACACCTGCAATTTCAGCCCACAAAATTGACTGGTTGCTGGATTGAAATGCGAGGCAGGCTTTTGTCCACCTCTGTCTTAAATCTGGGACTCACTGTTTCAAAAATGACGAAAAGATGTGACGTTCGAGTGGCAAGTCTGCCAACATTAGCACTGTCTACCGCGTATTTGAGAGGACAGAAAGCTTGACAGGCCTAGCAGCAGTGTTTGCGGGTGGCGAAGCTGAGCTTAGGAGGACGGCTGGCAAGTGTTCTCGCTTGATACAGTGTTTAGCCATGCAAGATTTTGTTGAGACTTTCATCGTTTTTCTTTTGTAGTGCTCACATAGTGGGATTCACATAACTTAAAAGTGCTCTTGAAAATAAACCAACCGGCTTTAGATCTCGAAAAAATTGGCCAGCAACACGTGTTACCGAAAAACATATGTTGAGTTGAAAGGTAGTATATTTTTTAAGTGAAACACTATATTTTAAAGAGTTATACGTATAATCAACTGGATCAAAGTCCATTGTCTTGATTGGTCGATATTATCCCCAAGGAGAGGTGGTTGCATAGCTCGGGCCCAGTTTATAGCTCCCTGTGGAACCCAAACCTCACGCCACTATCACGGACCGCTGTACGCTCGCCGCATTCATAAACAAGACTGCCACTGATGAGACCAAAGACTTAAAGGCTCCCGTTGATGGCATAAATCTGGGAAATTATGCTGTTCTTGATAATGACTCATACTTAACTTTACGACCAGACCTATAATAAAAAAGGAGCAAACCAGTCAGCCGAGTATTGATTTTGGTATAACGTTTGCGAGCTTTGCCGACTAATATGCTATGCAGAGCCCTAGATAAATGAAGCCACTGAGATCTGAAGACGTAGCATGTGTTCTCATCCGTCGCTTTTATCAGCACGTCATCAGCGCAGCCAGGCTCTGGGCAGGCTGACACTCGATTGGTCACCAGCTTTTATCTCAATTTCGTACTTCCCTTGGAGCAAACGTTAACAGAGGCCTGTAGATAAATGACATTACAGCTCCATTCCTCTTCAGGAGATCTCACACTGATACCACTGTCGCTGTGCACCGAGGCGCTCTCTGTGCTCTCAGAAAAGAGCAGGTCACACCACCATTTCTGGCTTAATACCATGGGTCCGAGGTCAACTCAGCTATGCATCTTCTGTTTGTTTGTGTGGAAGGTTTCTGATGTCAGTGTCTTTATTTCATCAGTCAACGTAAACATGACCTTCCTAGCCCAGCAATTGTTGCCGTGCCCTGAGATAATCAGTCACTCCCAATCAATGTCAGATAAAAAGCTCCAAGATTTTTCTCCTCTTGGCAGTAAATTCAGGGCTGTCAGAGGAGATTTGAAAGTTGTATAAATTCTCATCTTGGATGGATTTTCTTTGTTCTAACAGAATCTATGGATGGGTGCACACACACACACACAAAAAAAAACACACACAAGGAAGAGACATGCGAGGGGCTCTGTGAAGAGGAAGTGAGTTTGGTGTGGTGTAATCAATGGACACTATTCATTGCCAAGATGCATTAGATTCGCCTCCACTGTCTCTTGAAAGAGCCAAGACTTTCACTCACTAAGCTGAGTCAAACTGCTACAAAGCAACATGCTCTCTTGTACCTGATAATGAGTAGCTTTTTTCTCAACTAACACCATACCCTGACGAATCACTAAGCAATTCTTTGCAATTCATCTCAGAATAGCTGCTGGGAAAAGCTATTGTTGCCCGTGTGGTTTTGTTAATGTTAGGTCACAGTGCTGATTCCCAAAAGGATCGTCCATTCTAAAAATATGTACGCTCATGGCACTGTGAAATACTTCAACTAAAGCTGTCCACCAAAGGGTAAATGGCACATTTCATTGCTTTCTTTAATAGTGCTTTCTAATATATTCTTGGAGCCTGGGAGTCACTGGAATTGTTTCTCATAACACACAAAATGTACAGCTGCAGCTCTGATTTTCTGTTATCTTTTGTATAGTTTTTTGTACAGACGACCTGTTTCTGCATAGAGTTCTAGATGAATACACTTTAAATTACAGGAATGTATTCGAGTATTCTGGTATTGACACATTTTTCTGAAACATAGAGATTTTTATGAATTGTCTTTTTTTCAAGTCAAATTAAAAAAAAATTGTCTTGACATACAGTCATTCTTTTTGAGTCCGATTAACACAGTAATATTTCTTCGTTTTTTTAGTGAAAGATAAGAGATGGTTGGTAGCCTGTATTAATCCTGTACTCATTCTTATTAAAAATAACGTTAACATCATGTCCACAGCTCTTGATAGTGTTATATGCTACCGTTAGCTTACCCATGTAGTTTTAAGTGTCAGCATGCTGGCCTGCATATTTTAATAGATGTTCCTGGTAGTTTTGTTGTTGCTTCTATTTTCCTTTACAATTGTGGATACATTTGGTCCACAATTCAGTGACTTCTTTTTCTTCCAATAACCATAAGCCACTGTATATTACTGGTGAATACATAGCAGTACTGAAATACAAATGTTGCTTAGTAGTGCAACAGGTCAGTTAAACTCACAGTGTGTAATTTCTGCCGTCGTGAAGACCTTGGAAGTTGTTGTCTTTTCCACCATTGCCGGTGAAAATCTAACTGACGGGACTGGCATGAGCCATCAGTCATAGTTGCACATTATAGTAAGATGGATCGATATTGAAATATCATATCAATAAATTAGGTTAATACTGGATTACTGTGTTGCAAAATGGCACACAATTAATGAAAAAATGATGCTGTGTGGCAGAAAAAAGCTGCATTACAGTCAATGAGTGCAGTTCTGTGACATTGTATGATGATGCCATTGACAGGCGGCCAAATTATGGATTTCTCTGGGTTTGAACATTGTTGGAAACATTCTGGATAATGTAAGTACACAACGCAACAAAATATATAACATATAGTTCTAGTTTTTTTAAGACATTTTCATGTGGAAAATGTTACATATTAGGCTATACCTTTAATTAAAGCTATGTAGAGGAGGGTGGTGGATTTTACCAATCAGGAACATAATCAGGAACATAATCCATAGATACATGTAGGTCTGGAATAAGACTTTGCATTAAAACGTGAAATATTCTTTTGTCCATTGCCTGTTTTTCACATAATAATTTTTAGACCTAGTTCTTATTTGAATTTTGAACTTTTAAATCATAATGCTAAAAACAGATTAATAAAAAAAAAAACACATTTCCAAATATAATTTCCAAATGTCTGTGACACTGTGACACCAGTTGCCCCTGAAGTTAATAATTATTGTTTATTAAACTTTGTTTACCAGAAAATTAAATTGGCCAACAGTAGAAAAATCTGTGAAAATGCATGAAGTATGTTGTTGCCTTGTTTTCAATGTTTTGCAGATTAAACGAGACAGAAACAGGCAATTTTATGTAGAGACGCTGTTTTTGCTGTTTTAGGGCTCTCACTGGCCCATGGTGATGCTGCTTGATGACTCAGCCCAGTTTTTGGCTACAGGCTTGTAGAGAGGATGCTCACTGCGGAGCGGTAGAGGGCATCCAGCTAGTTACGGACTCTCCTGGGACAGTTCAGTTCATAACACCATACTGGATGATGATGATGATGACAAACATGTTTGTGATGACGTGTGAGTCATGGTTGACTTAATCTGTGTAAACACAATCTGGTATTGGGAGTGTTCTGGTATCCGTTTGTAGTCTGAGTAGTATTGATCACTTTTGAGCGGGCTTTGGTTGAAAGCAGGTAAACAGTCCTTGTGGAGAGTGAAAGAGGTGGAATGCATTGGCCGAATTGTTGTCTGGATCTAAAACACCTACAAAAAGTAAGATGGAAAAGAAAGTCCTGGCTTGGACTTTCGTTATCCATTATCTGGATATCCGCTGGCTACACTTGAAGCCCAAAAATATTGGCCCTTGCCCCCAAAGGCTAAATTGTTGTCAGACAATAGCCGATGGATTCCAAGATTGTGTTTGACTAGAAAAAAAAACAACAAAAATTAAAAACAGAATTACTGTTGTAAGTACCATATTTTTTTTGTAGTCCTTTAAATGACTATTAGAAATACTTAACAATCGCTGAGGTATATTCAATCATCCCACTAATAAAAATGCATGGTAATGTAAAAAGCAATAATTGCTCTGAATGCAGGCTTCAAGAATGAGGTTTCATCTGCATTCAAAATGTATTACACAAAATATCTATCACAATGTGAGAGTGCCAGAGAGTAATTAAATGGTAGTTGAATTTAAATGAAAAAGGCAATAACATTACCATAACTCTAAGAATTTTATGTCTCTTCCTTCTGGCTATTTTAAAAACACAACAGCTCTAAAGACATCACTTAAAGCTGCTACAAATCGCGTGTTATAACATCACAGTATTGTCTCTCTCTCTAAATGGACATTGCAGTCACAAAACATAATTAGAAGTTGAACTCACCAGTATTGCTGGAACTTGACATGGATGCAACAGTAG
Organism: Lateolabrax maculatus; assembly: GCA_031216445.1. Lineage (NCBI taxonomy): Eukaryota > Metazoa > Chordata > Actinopteri > Acropomatiformes > Lateolabracidae > Lateolabrax > Lateolabrax maculatus. The sequence continues at coordinate 20,440,990 of CM062208.1, forward strand.
CAGTCTAAATGTTCACATTGGCACATAACACAGAAAAGCGAATTGAAAACATTTTAGGGAGGAGGTTTGGGTGTGTTGTCTGGCTTTGTCATGGCAGACGGCTGTTCACAGTCTCCTACCAACTGTCAATGATGACCATCATCCTTCCCTGACTTTAACCAAGTAGTTTTGTTGCCTTGATTTAACTCAAATATAAGCAGGGGTTAAACTGGGCCGGAGCAGCAAGAGTTTAATTTGTGTTTATTACTCTTTTTTACACTCTATTTTCTCTTAGATGATGTGTGTATGTTGCATACATTTGTTTCCTTTAACTTCATAATTTTCAGAAGTTAATGTTAAGTCAGACATCACTACTGATCTAGCTTAGCTAGGCACATGTACCCAAGCCATTTGTATCTTTTGTAATATGTTCACCAAGTAATCCAATCATGATTTAATTTTTGATATAAAAGTACAAAACTGAATGGCCAAGCTAGTTCAAGTTTATTGTCCCTTGGCACATTTTCAATCTGTTTGTCATAATCAAGTCATGCCGTCAGTGCTTTCACTTAATATTAAGGTTTTACTTTTCCTTTGTCAATCCTCCCCATCTAAATGCAGAGTTGAGCAGAACAGAGCAGGTGATGAGAGAGGAGCAGAGGAGCTCGGGGAGGAGAGATGAGCAGGAGAGGGGAGCAGTGTAGAAGCAGCAGAAAACTTGCTGCTGACTGCTGGGATAGAAATCAATTTGAATATTTCACTAAGAATTATTACTTATAGTTAAAAATAGAAAATAAATGGTATGCAAATCACGCAGGGAATGAGAACAGGTACATATTCTCTAGTGAATGGCAGAACTGTAGGGTAGGCCCATATGGCAACAACAATGAGAAGCAAATTAAATCTTTGAGCAAGAACATAAATGAACACAGCGTCTCTCATTGTCACAAATTAGCAGAGGACATACTGAAAAGACAAGATGAGAAAGCTCTAAATCAAGCTTTCTCAAAACACAAGCTGACATTTGAGCCTCAACCCACAATGTCTTCAGTACTATATCGCAAAAACTTGCTTAAGATCCACAGATGGTGTAAATGTTGGCCGTGTTCTTCACTCCAGTGTCACATGTTCAGACATTGTACTTTTGGTATCAAAAGAGATGAAGCAGGCATTATGTGCAAGTATCAGAGTGACCCGACCACAGCTCACAGTTATTGTGGATGAAAGTGCCTTGTTAAGCAAAAAAATCTTATCTTACCATGTACCCCAGATTGTCAGCTCAGAGATCTTCTGAGATCTTCTTTAGCAAGAGAACACAACTGCAGATGGAACCACTAGTGGACAACTGAACTGCCTGCTGAAACATGGCCTTTTCCTAAAGAATATCTGGTGGGATTCTGCTCAGATAAAGCCTCTGTAATGTCAGATGCAGTCAAGCACTTCACAGCTTTTACTGACAAGTTATACTGTCTGTATAATCAGTCAGCAAAGAACTCAAGAGAGCTTGTTGTTGTGCTGTCTGAAGTAGGTGTGTGTCTGAAAGTATTGGTTGAGTCTTAGGGATAAGGTGGGTGGCTTCATCTTTCAGAACAGAAGGCGCTGTTTGGGCGATGTATGCTGCACTCTACAATCACCCCACAGCTGCAAGTAAAGGCGTGAACTGAAATTGAAGTGAAAGGTGTATGCATGAGGGGCTAGCAGCGAAGTTGAGTTCAATTCCTTTTTGTTATAAACCTTGGGCTGATTGCATAGCTTAAAGGCCTGTCTGAGGCTCTCAGACTGTCTCAATCAGTCGATTTGATAAAAAGGCAGCTAGAAGTTTTCAATTCCAGGAACAGGACACAGTGGTGTACAAAACTGCAAGTGAGGTTGCACAGCAAGGTACTTTTAAAGGCATAACACAACAGAGTTACAGCAGGCAGAAGGCAGCACCACTATGCAAAAGCATGTGAAGAGGAATCACTCATTCACAAAGTCAGTGTGTTGGATGAAAACACAAGGTCAAGCCCTCTACCATTAATGTATAAGGAGAAATTAAGTAAGAGAGATATGCAATCTTTTGAAAATAGGATTATATCGCGAGAGAGAGGTTTCTCAGAAATTAATGCAGTTGTGACACTGTTGCGCTCTCAACTGAAAATTGAAAATGTCTCCAGTCTAATGCTCATTAAAATGATTGGACCTCCTCTTATCCTGTTGCCTTGGTAGCTACCAGAAGGTCTGCAGGCCATGTAGTGTATAGACAATGATGCACTGCCACACAGGCTCATGTAAAGTTTCAGAGGGGAGACGGGGTTGGCCAGTGCCACCCCTACAATCTGGTTGGCCACCTCAGATGGCAGAGGGGGTCTGGAGGTCAGTGCTGAGTGACTCAAGTTACAGCGGGAAGAGTAGAGAAGAAATGGCAGAGCGTTTGGGTCCAGGTGGAAAAAAACAACTCAATCTTTTAAGATTTTTCCAAAAGAGAAGGAAAGGTAAAAGGTTACCCTACAGTATGTGGTAGCTTTTCAATAATGGCTAAAATTGCCTTTTGAGAAAATAGAGAGGGAGCAGCATATAATGGAGAGAGAGAGAGAGAGAGAGAAAAGAGAGACAGACAGACAGAGACAGGTGATGGAGAGGTGAACAGTGCACTACAGTGCATGAACTGTATCTGAAAATTGTGTGTGTTTGTGTGTGTGAGAGGGAAAGAAACCCTTTTAATATTCCAAAAAAAAACACATTTTAACATGAAGGCTTACATTTAACTGTTTCTCCAACTCTAGTCAATAAATGTTTAATGATAGAGGTTTCTATTCAATACTTATAGCTTTTGTTTAATAATAACTACTAACAACTTCTATGAAAGTAAACCGTTTTTGAGTTGCACATGATTAAGATATGTACTGTTAATGTAAATGAGGTGCCAGAGTGCATAAAAAAGCATCCATATATAGCTTGTTTGTAAAAAGAATTCCAACAGGTGTAGGCAGCCTGTGTATATAATACTGTAAGGTGTAAATGAACAGATTCACAGGAGAGTGCACTTACAGAAAAATGTTATAGTCAACAGATGTAGATTTGCACAATGCCAACAATATCTGGAATGACTGAGCATTTAAGTTTTCAGAGCAGAGAGTTGTCTCACCTTGTTAATCAGATTTTGTATTTTATGCACAACCCTGAAACCACATAACAAATCCCAATTTAACCCCTGAATAGAACCATACACTGTAGATGGCAGATCAGAAAACAGTCCTATGTTGTCATTTAGTTTGGAAAACTTGTTGTACATTACACAAAGCCTGCCTTTTCAGAACAACGTTCGTACCTAGACACAACTAATCTATCTGGATTTAACAGCTAAATCTGGTGTTTCATTTCAATCACTTTATTTTTTTGCCAGTAAAAAATGCATTATACAATCCAAAATTAAATAGATTGGTTAGATTGTGAACCATGATGTACATGAACTTAAATGGTAAATTATGAATCATTGATTAATTGTGCCCATGGATTAACAGCAGACACTTGGTCTGTCGACACAGGCTGATATAGTAAACCATATCACCCTTTTGCAGATATGTCAATATCGGTATATATATCGGCTGATAAATAATTGCAGGACAGAAAATCCAGACTAGGTTTGACGTAATTTACAAACAGTGTCACTATTACATAGTGTGTCCTCCAGAGAGCACTGACAAGTCGATGTTTCAGCTCTAAATTGTCCTGATCAATGCGAGTCATGGTCACAATTCTTAAAAATAAATTCATTTATGGGTTCAATATTAAAATTGTTTCTTTATGTTATGTGTTTATGTTGAGAAAAAGAAAAAGGACTATTTACCGATATATTATCAGAATGTTGCAGACATCTACACTGGATCCTCTTGGACAGATGAGTAAATGTACTTTACTCTATGCAGGCTGGGAAAGTATAATTTCAGGTTATTTAACATCACGTCACACGCTAGTGGCATTCCTCTACATTAACACAATACCCTCTGACATCCTAATACACATTCAGCATCATAATGTACGTTCAGCCAGCATAGCATATTTATTGACTTTATATAAAAGAACTTAGGATAATATTTGCAGCACATTTGGTCTTCAATATGCTCCCTGCTGGTTGTTTGATGTGGCTACTATTCGCTGTAATGCCTGACCTCAAATTGCTCTCCCGCTTTTCACCGCCGGAAGCCGTCTAATGTTTGGGTTGTGATGGCTGGACTGCTGAAGCTCGCAGCACTTCAAAGAGGGATGAGAGCTAATGTGGGTTCATATGATGTTGATGGCAGGGTGGGGAAGGGCAGCGCGTCCTTCATATTGCACTAAACAAGGACCTGTGAAAAATGCTTTGGTACACACCTTTTCGAAAAACACACACTCGCACACACAAACACACACACACACACACACACACATAGGCCACAAAAGCTGGTGTGCTCCTCAAATTCTCCCACTCCTCACTCTAACTCTCCTTTCACACGCACACACATAAACATACAACCACCTTCACATCTGGACAAATAGGCTTATGTGATAGAGTGTTAAAAAAAATGTTCACACAGGCCCAGGTGGTACTGACATCAGCATCTGATGCAGACCCCATTCCATATATTTGCATTCACTTAATATCCTTTTATCCAGGGCCACGTGTAAGAACTGGGACCTAGATTTTGAATAATGGTGAATTTATTTCCTGTTGCAGGGAGGCTGTAACAGCAGGGACCAACGACAAAGATGATGATACGCGTTCATGTGTGACTAAGGTGACAGAACGTAAAACGTCAGCCTGATCTCAGGGTTACTTATCAGACTTCTTACAAAACTGAATGCACCTCGGTTTTCACACTGTACAAAATCAGTTACAGTATATTCAGTATATTTTGAAGTCACAGCTAAAGACTAAAGGTGATTGGATATGCCCTACTTTTTGAAGACAAGTCATTTTTTGACCTTTTATAGTAAAATGTTTGCAGTGTGATTTTTCCTTATGGCCACATTTACCACCTCTTTGGTGAGGGGTTTTTCTCACGCTTTTAAACTGTAACGAGGACATTTCCAGAAAGATAACCTCAAAGAAGGCAAAGCGTTTGTTGTTGAATCGGTGATAGTGTTGGCTGGTGAATAAAAATGAAAAGTCAATTCAATGTTCCGTAGTTCTAGCTAATCAAATTAATGTCTTCCTCTTTTACAATAAGATAAGCGCCTGATCGTTTCATTGGTATTTTGCATAGCCTAATCCTCTTTACTCTAATTCTTTCAACCCTGCATCTCCTGCCTTCTTCATGCTGCCTGCCATTTCTTCCATCCTCTCATCCGTCTTTTTCCAATCACTTCTCTCTTGTATGCGGTCCTCTTGCTAGCTTCCCGGTGTTCGTAGAAAAGCTGTGAGCTCTTAAAGTGTAAAAGGTTCAATTCATCCAAATTACAAAAACACATCTTTTATCATTTATCCCCTAGTGGCTTCCATCCATGCAGATAGATTTGGTTTTATGTGCTGGGGTTTTGAGATATCCATCTGAGATTTCTGCTGCAACTGCAATACAATAGGAGTGAGTGGGATTTTGCAGTTTACGCATTTCGTTATGCTTCAAAATGATTGAAACTAAAGAAAAAATACTCTATGAAGGTCTTTGGATTATCCTGAGTAGTTTCTGTAAAGGTTACCGAGTTTTTAAAGTTAGCTTTTTTTTTTTTTTTTTTTTTACAATTTGGGTCAATCAATGGTTCAGGTTTTCGCATCTGTCCTGTCAGAGGTCTCTGTGGCGGGGAACAACCACCTCTTGTCTCTGCATGATATATATACCACTTAAAATCAGCACGACGAGTTAGCAAAAGAGGCATGTTTCTGAGCCACATATTAGTGGTCTGAAAATGTGAGAGCATGCAGCTGAAACAAAGCAAATGATGACAAAGGAATCGACTATTTTACACATGCTGGGCTGTTTCATGGAGAGAGCTGTTGACTTAATGATGTTTCTGGAACCAGTGCTATTATAAACTGTATTTACTATACCGTTCATTTTCTTTCTGACAGGGAAACATTATTTTTTCTATTCTATAGGTAGCACTCTCCTCCATGGTTTGTCTATGCCCCTGATGGTGCCACTTTCTCTACCCAGGACTGTAATGTGATATGTCTTATTCAATTTTTGGCTGCAACCAGCAATTATTTGTATTATCTATCTAGAGTCCAAGGTTTCGTCTCCGACCAATAGTCCAAAACCAAATATTCAATATTCAGTTTGTAATGACATAAAACTGCCTATCCTTTCATTTAAGAAGCTGGAAACAACAAATGTTAAAAATAAAATAAAATACTGGAAAATACTGAAAACATAAAAAAAAAAACATTAATTCTAATCCTTACCAGATTGTGAAATATCTTTGTTTTGTTGTATTAAAATGTATGGTTGTATTTCCTTAAATGGAATTGTGTTTTTTGAGATGTGGTTATGTTTTCTGAATAGTTGATTTATTTGAGATGTATATCATATGTACATTATATTTACATCTCAGGGCTGCCGTATTAGTGCACTGTGAATTATCACATTAGGTTCTGATTAGTTGATCCTAATCACAACTTGATTTTGTCCTAATTAGAATTAGATTAAAACAGCATGATGTGGCCAAATGTGCTCAATCAATGCTGCTCATTTAAACCTCATATAAAATCAGATTTGTGTCAATATAATCAAACACAATTTCTGAAATATCATACAAAAATAGGAAATGGAGAGAGAATTAAACTCACCAAAGCAAACTCAGTCATCTCAAAAGTAGGGCAGTCGATCGATTAAAAAAATTAACAATACTTACACTGTATTAATCTTGTAGGAGCCCAGCAAAGTTAGCTTGTGTTTTGTGAATGCACAGTGTTTAGGGTGTCCGCCGAAACAGAAACTCGCACTTGATGCAGTGAACAACCTGAACAAGCCCACGCGAGAGGGCGAAACTCTGATCAGTGAGAAAGAAGCAGAGGGAACTGTGAACAAAAGCACCTAATATTAGTTATACGTTGTACTTTTGAGATTTGAGATTTTTTTTTTTGGTGTCAGTGAGTTTTATTCTCTCATAAATCCTTATTTTTGTTTGATATTTAAGAAGGTTAGTTTGATTATATTGACACAAATCTGATTCCAGACCAAGATATACTGTATATGATACTTAGTACATTTATCAATTACAGAATGGATTTCTACCACATATTGGTTAGGAGTGGCCTGTTACATTGAGGCTATTTAGTCAAGAAGAACGGAGACACGGGCCTTGGGAGGACTTGGGCAGGAATTGTGTTGAGCGTCTCTCCTGAAAAACGGAGCATCTGTGTCAGCTCCTCTGTGGCTCTGGCTGGCCTGTCAGACTCTATTACAAAGGAGCCTGTCTCCTGTGACTCGGCTGGGGAGACTCCGCAGGGACTGGCGGGCTAGGCCCTAATCAAGAGAAGACTGCCAAGCGGTTAAAGAGCAGAAGCACAAGCCAGCCACCTCCCAGTCTCCCTCTATCTCTCTCCATCTTCCCGGCGTAGCAGTAACTCCCGTCTCTTCCATTACTCTCCGTCTGTCTCTTTCTCTCCCTCGCTTGTCCAAATAACTCAGCCTCCCTTGTTTCTGTCCTCTGCTACTCTCTCTTTGCCTTTCCTTCCATTGTAAGGCCTTGACCAGTGTTCGTAAACAGGGCAGGGCATCGTGGGAGAAGAGTTAGTCACTTACTCAGGCGACGCTTGACACCCCTCTGTCCAGGAGGTCTGTGGAATACAACACAGTGTCAGGCACAGAACAGATTTGTCACTCTGACGGCACTCCTCTGGGATCTAACGCTGTTTTTTTCCCGTTCACCTCCTCTTGACATCGACTGCTTCTAAGTGTCTGGGGTATGGTGGCATGGCTTTGCTAAAGTTTTTCTAAAGCAAAATAAAAACTTGGCTTGGCCTGTGGAACACAGCATTTGTCTGCGACTCCTTTCAGGCTGCTTCTTATTCGAGTGTGCAAGACCGATCTCTCTGGGAAAGCAAGTTTGATATAATTGATCAATATAATCGACCCAGCTCTGTCGGTGACCATTAGCTCAGGCAAACCAACCTCGCCACTCCGTGTCTTCCTTAGTGAGCCATCATAAGGGTTTTATTTGTCCCTGTTTTCCACATGAAAGAAGGTCAGTCGCCCAGTATGAGGCTAATGATCTGACAAATACTTGTTGCAGACCAACAAAGTGGCAGAGGATAAACCAGGTTGATCTAATAAGTCTTAACAAGTGTTATCCAAGGTCTCATATTTTGATATGATGTTTTAATGCTTCTGACATTTAATTTTTTTTGTTACAAGCCACATGAATTCACTATATCTTGTCTCAAGGAGCAGTGATGCGCATAGCCTTGTCTTGTTTGAAGATACTTACACTCTTAAGAAAAGTTTGTACTTAATAAACTGACAAAATTACCCTGGGGACAAGTAGAATTATCAGGAACATTTCTTGAAGGCTGAATGGGATTTAAAGGGCTTTTGGGAAACATATTTGAGCAATTTACTTGCAGCAATTAAAGCTTAAAAAATGGAAAAATACATAAAATGCATTCAGTAGTTTTCCATTATACAAAACGTTATTTAAGAAATGGATGCACTGTAGGCTGTTTTGCTACATAACCATAACCAAATCTTCATCAACATAGGTACATTATTGGAATCAAAAATTAAAATAAGTAATGCTGTCACTCAAAACTGCTCCTGCTATTCATATTCATTATTCATCAAATGGCCAAACAAATTTGAAAAACTAACATAATAATTTATAATAAACAACTTGAAAGCTTTAAGACATAAATAAGACTTGATTAAATAAGGAGGGCACTTAAAAAAGAGTTCAACCCAGTCTTGTATCCATGAAAAGGGCTGGTGGTCCCATCTCTCCTCCTGTCCACACATTGAAGTGTCCTTGAGCAAAACTCTGAAGCCCAAATTGCTCCTGATGTGTGTGTATGGGGGGGATAACGCAAGGAAATGCCAAGTGAGTGATGCCAGCATTTTCATGAAAAAAAATTCTCAAATCAGTTTTGCAACTGTTAATACTGCATGAGAGGAATATGGTAAGAGAACAAGCAGCCACTGTGAAGTGGTTTGGTAAGGAGCTTTAGGCCAACTATCAGCTGTTGAAAACATGCATACATTGTGCATTGTTAGTTAATCTAATCTTGATTACATAATCATAATACTCAATATAATCAAGATGTCTATCTCTGGTAGAGATAGAAATAGAGGAATTAGAACTGAAACATACCTTTTTTTGGTTTGTCTTTGCTGTCAATGGCAGCAGAAGAAGCAGAAGAAGCAGCAGAAATGTGAGGTTTGCGGTTTGTTCTTTAAATTACGTCATCTCCTTCTCCTGCTCTGGTTTACTGGCACTCGACTGGAGATTTAGCGCCACCAACTGTTTATCTCCATGCTCCCAACTCCTAATATTCATTTAACAGAGGTGGATGGAAATGCCCATTTATTAGAATTTTCTTTAGCCAATTTTGTGTAAATTCAATTATAATCTGTGCCACATTTGGATGGAAACCCGGCTACAGTAAGCAACACTAGGGATTAACCTGTGACAGTAGACCCATATTAATGACTCAAACAGAGTGCATAGAACTGAAAGCATTTACTAACATCAAACAAAATATTTGCGTGCTAAAAGACGCGCTCTCCCCTCTTTCCCAGCTCCCTCACTACCCCACCCAAGCACCAGGTCATGTCACAAATGCTGCACCAGACGTCAATCACGCGACGATAGGGCTGTCTGATGGAAAGAAAGAGGGCGCATCAGAGAGAGAGAGCGAGCGTCTGTATCTTGTCATGAGCCACAGGTGCTCTCTACCACCACCATAAGCACTGAGGGGTCTCTGTCGGAGTTGATAAAGCTGCAGCTTTGATAAGTGCGAGAAGGCATAAGTAAAGATTGTGCCTGGGGGTCCCAGCGACTGAAGACAAGTCTTCTGTGGAAAGCAAACGCGGAGCTCAGCACGGGCCGAGCACACAGAGGGCTTCATCAGAAGTAGAACGTGCTGGGCGGTGCCGTCTCCATCCTCTGAGGCTAGCCCTAGATTCTAGAGATGTTTATTATTGATAGAGGTGGATGATAGCCTTGGGATGAATTGCATAATCTCGAGCCGCCTCTAATGGATACAGGAAATGGATCAGGCTATCAGTCAGGTCTCTATGGATGACGGATGTGTCTGTGTTTGTATGTGTCCCTCCCGTGTGTGTTTGCACTAAGGCTGTGCAATGCTAAAGTCCTGTCAACTTAACATCAGCACAAATACTGTGGCAAATCTTTAATAATACGCGTTGTGTGGATGTGATCCCCTAAACTGAAATGCATCTTTTAAATATGCAAGAAAGGGTATTTTTTACATTTAAAGGGTTTAACTTGAAAGTGTAACTCGCAGTCCTAGGGGGTTGTGGTGCTTTCCCAGTGGGAGTCTATTGCGCACAATACTGAAATGTAGACAGACACAGACAGAAACCCAGCAGTCTCAGAGGACTGGTCTGTGAAATGTCAGGTGTGTTTATGCTTCTTTATGAACCAAGCTCTGAATATATTTGAAATCAGCATAAACAAAACTAGAAACTAGAAACAGTCAAGTCAGTTTCATTAATATAGCCCAATACCATCCATCACAAATTTGCCTCAAGGGGCTTCACAATCTGTACATCACATGACACCCTCAATCCTTAGACCCTGATACATTGCATGAATTGCATGAAGAAACTGAATGTAGGTTGTGTTCTTAGCTACTATTTTCTGCAATAGTGATATCAGTTACTTTACACTCATTTGTAGCTACTTGGAGGTTTAGTTGCACAAAGTAGTTGGGTAGAATAATGTAGGGTTGCAGGCAGCCTATGCAACAACCCTGTAGAAACGAGCTCCACTTGCTGAGTGAACAGCATTGTTGAGGTGGTGATTCTGTATAGATGCAATGATGTTTGTTTTCTTTTGGCTGCTCGGCTGCTCTTTTTTTTTTTTGTTGAATTTTTCCCACAAACCTGCCTGATCACAGTGATGTCTTACCACATAACTGCAATGTCTTGTTTTTTCATGAGTGGAGCAATATTGTCAACTCTGCTTTCAAGGGGTATTGTCAAAAGTGTTGAGCATTTGTTGTACAGATTTTCTCAAGTAAGTACAATAAGTGGCTCAAATTAGCAAAGAGAACATTACTTCTTCTAGAGTTGGGCTTTTTGTTTTTTACAGCAGACGCTTGTAGGTGTTTGGATAAAATAAAAAGAATATCATACACCAGTAATGGTTCTAGGTTTAGAGGGTATCTGCGGCTTAACCCAGAATTCTGTGGATTTCTAGGCCAAGGAGTCTGGGAAGAAACCACAAAATGAAATATGGCACACTTGAATTGAATAATTGTATACATTCAATAAAACATGTAATATTGATCACTGCAAAGGTTGAGATTTAAACCCCAATATCATCACACTGACCTAAACATGAGATTACTAAATCAGAAACGTTTGTTAATTCCTGTATCCTATTTTATCAGTGTTTCACCTGCACAGACGTCACTGTACCAATGAGGTATCCCTCCACAACAATTCCCACAATTATTACCATTTGAAATTCCCTTCTTCAGAAGTATTATCAGGAGTTGAAGCCACAACTATAAACACTGATGCAGTTTTGCACACTACTGGAGCTGGTCCACTACCCCCTTCTTATTCCATCTATCTATGTTTCTGTGTATATATGTGATTTGTCTCTGCTTCTCTGACCTCATGTTGCTGATTCGATTATCTGCGTAGGCTCTTGTTTCAGTAAATTTTGAGATGGTGAACAATGTAAACAGTGTAGTGGGCTTTGTTTTGATAGACATTTCAACTCTCACTTTATATTTGGAGTAAATTTCATTTTTCAGAAAGGAAACCCTCGCACAAGACAGAAATGAGACTGAAATGACTAACTTGAAGTGACTAAAATGATTAACATGTTTACTTAAATGCCGTATAAGAAAAGATTTTTGCAAAAGTGTGAAAACAAAAAAGATCTGAGCATGATGGCTGCGGAGCCGCTTCGTCTTCTAAACTGCAAGTCATTATTCACTGTTCTGAAAATAATCATTACATCTGACATGTATCTTTATGAAACATCAACACCATGGTGCATAATGTGATTGAAAAACTGTGTGGTAAGGACACAAAGCAACTGTGAAAAATAAAATAAAGCCCTCAAAATGATCAGCAGGACATCATTTGTCAGTGTCTTCCAGAATCATGTCTGATCGGACACAGTAATGGTTCAGGTTTGGTTGCTTTCAGGCATTAAAGTGACTTGGTCAGGGAAGGACACGGGAAACAGACAGCTGGCTCCTGTGTCCGTTTCAATGACCCATCCATCCACCCCGACCTCCTCATTCTGCAGACCTTGTGGTCGCTGTAAGAATGTCACTCTACGCTCCCTTTAACCTGGAGGAAGAAGTTGAACTTCCCACGGCCTAAGAGGACTTTGTCCCTTGAGAGTATAAATGTGTTACATGCAAATACTATGTCACTTTTTGGGCATTTGCTGAAATGTCAATTCTGTTGTTTTTTCTTGAGAGGACACCCACAAATATGGCGGTTGTGGCTCAGGAGGCAGAGCATGTCGACCCTAAGCGGTAGCTCTCGGCTATCTGCGTGTGCGTGAGTGGGTGGAAAAGCGGCAAAAACCTTGTAAGGCGCTTTGGATAAAAGCACTATATGAATGTTGCCACGTACGTAAAAAAAAAGTGATTTATCTAGGTAAATAAAACTACTTGTCTTTAAGGATTAAGGCCTGCTTTTCTTTTCTTTTCCACATCACAGATCCAGGAGTCGTTATCAAATGTGATGCTTGCTGGTGGTAGCCTGGTCCCAGACCTCTGAATGAACACCTGTGCATGTCTGTTTCCAGTTAAACAAAATCAGGCTGGGCTGAGGGGGTTTGCAGAGGAGACAGGAGGCAAAGTGTGAGTTTGGAGTTGAAAAATTGAGCAGCCTTGTTATAACGTATGCCTTATAATCTTGAGAGAAATGAGACAGGAGTTTGTAACAGGCAGATGAGGAGGCCACCAGTTCTTTCTCTTCTTGTTTAGGTGTACTTCATTGATGCACAAAGAGTGTCAGACTTGCTCTCAGCTCCACATGTCTCTGTGGTTCCCCTCAGATGGCTCTAGATACACTTAGACATTTCAAAGGGATGATTTGAAGGCCATGTAATAAATGTTTGCATAGCACCTTAGCTCTCAGCTGGGATCAGTGGATTCCATCCTCTTGAAACAGTTTTCTGCACCCCCAGAAAATGTCAAAGTTGTTATTGAAATCCTTTCTATATGCCACACATGCTGATGAAGGCAATGCAGTGTAGTGAAGCATTTCATACCTCTGTTTTATGTTGAAGTAGGGCCTGAGATGCTTGCACAAAAAGGTGCCTATAAGGGTGTCTTTCATCTGAAAACCTTTTTCAGCTGTCCTGGCCAGGACAGTATACACACATACATATATATGTGTGTGTATATATATATATATACTGTTATATATACAGTAGTATCATGGAGACAGAGTTGTTTTTTTTTGCTGGCTTTATGCTTCCTCGATTGTTGTCTGGTGGGTTTTAGGAAAAGCGTGGCAGAGTCATGATTGTGTGATTGTTAGACATTGCACATTAGCATGGTTAGCATTAGTGGCCCGCACTGCTAGGCTCATTTACTGCAGCGTCATCCCAACTGTGCCCGTGTGCATTGCATGTCTGAGTGGAACTTTCATTATATTAAGGGCTGTCTCATAAAAGTTGGTGGGGAATGGAAGTAACTACAAAACTAGAACCTGACCGATACTGGATTTTTGAAGCTGATATCAGGATGCCTTTGTTTTAGTTTTGAAGACATTGGGATTCAAGGACTTTGTACAGGTATTTAAGTCGCAGGCCTGTCATTTGGGTAGACGGTCCTAGTCAGACTTTAGTCTTGGGCGTGAGACACTGGGAGTGGAGGCATTCAGCCTAGATGTCCGCACCACTAGGCTGTCCCGGGACTAAGAGCCGCTGACAGAAAGGCCGCCACATTAAGTCCATTTGAGTTAAGACCTTCTCAGGGAGCAGCATCTGCCAGATTGCCTACATACACAGCACTCCCTTGCTGTGCTAGCATAGCAGCACTCTAAATTTGCCCAACTGAGCAAGTCATATCATTATCTTGTGATATGGTCTCTGTTGATACTTGTGCAGCTGCTGTCTGAATCTGATGCAGAGTGGCAAGGGACGTCTGTAGACCCTGTGTTTCAGGACAATGTTAGAATATCTTCTCAGGATTGGGAAGTGCCTGTAGTGCTCTAAAAATACCTCTACACTGAAATGTCAATGTTTTTATGTCAATTATTGCATGATATTCTGTTATTATATTAGTATTCACTTGAATCCTACAATTCATACAGCGATTCAAGCGATTTAATCTTTTCTAAGATGTGTATAATCAATAATCTAATACAGTCAAAGTAACTTTCATTCATTCATTCATGCTCATTCATGCTTTTTTGACTACTGTATTATTCATTTTGGTAAAATACATTGCATATATATACATATATGTACATATACATATATACAGTACAGACTCATCGTCTCTTCATTAGAAATTGAAATAAACGTTAACTGCTTAGCAACCTTGTCTGAGTGTTCAGCACCTGCAGGTACTTCATAATTGGCCGTCAATGTTAAAATAATGGGTTTATCAACAGCTTATGTAGTAGTATATCAGTGGTGATTGCTGATAGTGGAGCTTCTGCTGGTGGAGATGGTAATCCATGCATCAACATATGGACAGCTGCGAGTCAATGATGTTTGGTCTTTACCAAACATCTGTGATGTATTTGAGTGTCACTGAACTGGACGGTCTTCATACTCTCGCTGTGCCTTGAGATTTCGCCCATGAATTTCGAAAAACTATCTTTATGTGTTGTGACCCTTTATGTAATTATCACAGACTGAAACCTCTAACAAGTCTCTAGAGGGTCTCATCTTTATGTATCGGTGCACTGAAAATTAGCCATTAAAATTGGGTTTTGCCTGAGCGTGCTGCTGTTGAATTTCTTGCAATTATCATAGTGCTCAGGAAGCGTACGGCACCTGCTGTGTTGATGGAATGTTTTGTAGATGGAGATTCTCCACAAGAGGCAGCTGTTTGGTTGTTGTCTGACCAATCCTATATGTGGCAAACTGTACCTAGTTGAGGAAAAAAAGTAGAAAAAGTAGAAGCAGCATTGCTACTCTGGTTTTACTAACTTTAATGTGGAAAAATAGATGAACATAGACTGTAGTCACCTGGAGGAATGACAGAAGAAGCGTATTTTTTGCTGAACATCAAGTAAAGGTGGTAATAATGGAAACTAGACCAATTGATGTAGTTTTCTGTTAGTACAGGGACTGCAGATAGATGCCCAATTACCTCTCTTACATTACTTCTTCCTATGGAACAACCTTGATTTGTATTCTCCCTGTTAAATAAACAGGCAAATAAAAGCAAATTTTCTGTTCTCTTAGATCCCTCTAAGTCGACAGGCAGTGGAGAAAGTGGTTTTGTCAGCACAGTGAAACACCAAATAAAAGCACAAAATGCAGTGAAGGTCAACTATGTTCAAGCCAAGGCAGAAAGAGTAGAGATGTCTGCCTGTATTTTGGAGGTTGTCAGGTATATTGTGGTTGAAAGTGATTGTAAAATAGATCATGAGATTAAACATCAGCTAGATGACAGCATTAATGGGGGCGTCATATGGGATGAAGGTTGCTTAAACAAACACTTGACATGCAAAGTTACATCATCTAAATGCTATAAACGATAATGAATGATATGGCCTCATTGACCATAATGAGCCCAGGGATCTTGAGAGGACTTTGGAATCTGCTCCTCTACAGTGACAAACATTGCTTCAGGCAGTTCAGGCACTTGGTAAAGTTGTCCCCCTGAGTGCCTCCCTTTAAAGGTATTTAAAGTGCAGTAACCTGCCGTCAGGCCCATGGGGCAGACCGAGGCCACACTGCAGGGACCATCAGTCTGCAGGGATGCCCAGCTGAGGGGGAAGCGGTTTCAAGCTCCTATATAGAAAGTGGCTGCAAATGCCAACTTTGGTGCCACCAACCTGTCAGATAGACTGCAAAGTAGCTTGTTATCTACTGCCTTTAGAAAAAACTGCAATATTTCTTCAAATCTGAATACAGACAGAAAAAAGACCCTCCTCAACTTCAGAACTTGCCTCATAATCATCATGTTTAGAAGATTTCTTCAGTATTAAAAGTAATCCAGCGTTAGTTATCTGTACATCCATTTGGAGTTACAAATAGCAGCCATTTATTGATATAATTTCATGCTCGAGTATTTAAAGTTGTTTATTTGGCATTCATATATTACACCGTAACACTGTAATGAGTCTTAACACATTATCACTCAATTTGCAAATGTGCCCCCTTCTTTAAATCTGCAAACCCTCGAAAGCACTCATAAAATTCAAGGTTTACTTTACTGTCCTAAAACTTGACACAATGACGCTGCAATATATTTTGGCTAATTTTGGATCAATGTGTTTTAACAATGCCACCAGAGAGAGGAATGAACTTTATCAACTTTAAAGTAAAAGCTCCACACACTACATGTTTTACTGTTTATCAATACAAGTACAGGGCTATGAGATTTTAGTGCAAGGCAATAAAGTGTAAGATGGACAAAATGAGCAAAGTTCAACCCGGTCATCAAACTTCCCGCTGTGAGGGAGCTGCGTATCTGTCAGCTGTCCAAGTTCACACAGGCGTTTTCACTTTAAAGATTTCTTTTTAAGATATCAAGCTCTGGTTGTTAGTGCCTTGACTTACAGTTTTGTACAGTGGATATCTGACTTCAGAATGACACTGTCGGACTAATTGTTGTTCGGAATGACAATCATTTTTGCAAATGTGGACAAGGTTTTGGTGGAGTGGAGCTCCATTGGACGGACGAATGAGTCATTTGTTTTCTTGCTTATTGATGCTGATATCCTGTCATGTTTGCTCGGCAGCATTTCGCAGAGCTCTACCCTTCAAATTGGCATGCTCTTTCCCTCCGCTACACAGTCATGCACTGATGCGTGCACTCGCCTTCACTTTGCATCTCCCCTCTCTTTTGTCTCCCGCTCGTATGGTTTCCTCTCGTGCGATTTCCGTTGTGCCCCCCCACCTTGTTCCCCTCGTTCTTGTCGTTGCTATCGTCCCCGTCACTACACTTTTTCACCCCTCAATCTCATCTCTCTCACCTCCTCTACCCCTTCACCCAGCTGGCCTCCCTGCATGCCCTTTCCTCTATCTCTTACACCTCCCTTCTTCCCTCCGACTCCTCACGTCCTCCTCATCATACCTGCTTTTTCCCTCTGCATCCTCTCCCCTACTCCCCGCCTCCGCTCCTCCTCCCCCCACCTATCTTTGTTCCACCCCTGTCAGCCGGCAGTTATGTCGGATGTTCGGTGAAGTCAGCATCGGGAGCTGCTATAGAGGCACAGAATGAATGATGATGGTTCTGCTTGTTTTGCAAGGTTGTTGTGTGTTGTGACCTGGCAAGGCGTGGATGCCTTTTTTTATGTACAAAGTGCTCTGACGGTGGATTCGTCGGTTGCCTTATGCGTGTGTTTGTGTGTGTGCGTCTGTGCATGTGTGTGATGCACCGATCCCAGGCAGGTAGAGAGACAACAGGTCTTGGCTGCGTTCCCAAAGCTCAGCTTTTGGAACTCAGATGAAGAGCGTTGTGGGTAGGCAGAACAACAGCAGCCCCTGCAGGAGCTTTGTGGAAACTAATTTCAAGTGACAAAAAGATGGGTGGGAAGGGATATGAAAAGACATGATTGAAGAAATGCACACAAGATGCAGCAAATGTAGCTCTGGAGAACAGAAATGTATAATCAAGTGCACTTAGGTTCACCTGCATGAATACACAGACGTTCTATTTCTTGTCATACGTAAGAACACGAGGACACACACACACATACAGGACTAAGACACCCAAAAAGCCACACGACTGTCCAGGTTTTGTCACAGCGGATGGCGTGGGGCAATGTCTGCGACTTTTGCAAAGCCTGAGCCAGCGGGCACATAAGGCCGTGCCATATGGCCCTGGCCAATGGCCCCCACTACGCTGTCTGCAGAGAATTGTGCAGGATCAAATTTTCTCACCTTCTGTCTCATTCTCCCCCTCTCATTAACATACTCGCTTTATTTGTTTTCCTCCCAAAGTTTCCCGTCAAACGTCCCTATCTTTCAAAACGTTTTTTTGGGGTTTTTTTTGCCACCTCTGTCTTTTTCCATGTTCATGTAGCTGACAGTCCCCTTGGCCGATTCACTAAAGTGCAACAGCTGACGAAGCTTGTATTTGCACACTGCCAACATCACACGCTGCTAGTTATCAAGGAATTTGAGGATCAAAGCCGCAGCGCCCCGACGATGGCTATAACAAGAACGCCTCTGTCTCTAACATGGTCATGTGCCGTGTGAAGAAATACGAGACAGTTTGAAAGTTTGAAATCTGTAACCTCGGCTCGCTCTCCTCCTCACTGTCACGTCAGGAGAAGTCCCAGATGAATAGATAAGAACTTGGCAGATGAGTGTCAAGGTTTTGTCAACGAGACTGGTTGAAGATTGGTTGAGAGATTCAGTAAAGATGAAGACGTGCAGCGTTTTATGTCTTGTCTGACTGTCTTATTTTATGTTCGGCAATCTATTTCCACTCCTCACTTTCTAAGTCACTCACTTCTGGTCTGCCTCACCTAGAATACAAAAGGGATTCACCCAACAGGCTTTAAAAGGCCCATAAGACACAGTGTCCTCCTTTATACCCAACTATGAGTATTTCTGGGTGAGACTGTAATTTGCACACAGCTGCTACCTCCATCTCGCATCTCCTCTCAGGGAGACGGAGCTTTTAAATCACCCATCCTCTCCTCGCCCCTCTCCTTTCCGCAGGGGTGCGAGCCAAATACTGGGGAAGATCAAGAGATGGGGTGGGGGAGTTTTCACGGGGAAAGAAGGCACTCTTAAAAGACACCCGCAGGGCTCTGCCGGGCAGCTTTCCCTTCCGTTGCATCACGCCTGGCATAAAGTGAGAGTCCCCAGGTTAAGAACAGCCTCAGCCAGATGGGAGAGAGAGTGTGTGGGGGGGGGCAGAGGGGAAGGATAGAGGATGGCAAAAAAGCGCGGGCCCTGCAGTAAGCTATTCCAAGCGCCTTTGTGGGGTTGCCATTTTTTCATTCTCTCTCGCTCTCCTTTGAGGGGATTTTCTATTCCTCTCCCTCTCTCTGTCTGTGTCCCCATTTCTTCCTCTCATTCTTTTTTATTTTATTTTATGGTGTTCTTTTTTTTGCCTCGGTTTCTTCAGGCGCTGTGGTTCTTTTTTATCGTGCCAAGTTTGTTGAGCCAGGGCGCTATCTCTCTCTCTCTCTCTCTTTCTCTCTCTCTCTCCCTCTCTTGCCGTCTGCATCTCAATTCTGTATTTTTCTTTACTTTCATTGCCCCTCAGTCTCCTTCTGTGTCGCTCTCATCCATTTCCACTGACTTCTTCTCCCCCCCTCAGCCCAATTTCACTCATCAACTTTGCCTCCCGTCTTCTCTGCAGCCTCTTTCCTTCCTGCATCTCAATCCCTTTGATCAAGAGCCCATGTGCAGTCTCTCTTTCCCCTTCCACACTCCTCCTCCTCCGTTTGCTCTCTTTTGTGTGTATTCTGCCGTCTCTTCCCCCCTCAGCGGGTTAAAAACGGTGTTCACACTTGATCGTTACGATGCTCCTGGGCTCCTGAATCGATAGCGGGGTTATTTTTTGCGCTTCTCCTCGCGGCTATCAGGCCTTTGTGTGTGTCTCGCTGTGTCTCAGATGACATCCACACTAAGACATTTGAAAATGAGGCTTATGTGTGAAAACAATGTTTTCTCAAAGATCTCTGTTCACATATTTAAACACCTGAACAAGCTCTGGATTGCTAAAGACAACTGTTGACAGTTATAAAAGATTTTAAAGAACTGAAGCACCGCAATCAATAACCTATAAAATGTGTTTGTTGAGTTATTCCTGTGAACCGACCTCGCTGCCTGTTACCCACGTTAACAGTAACTCCTGCATTACTGCGCTGAAATGTCACGTCACTATTCAAACATCAAAATGTCTTCTGACAAAACACAGGCTAGTGACAACACTTGTATTATGTGATCGGCTATAGTGACATTTAGAGTGCCCATGGAGTGGGTTAGAGGTGGAAAAGTTTTCTTCCCCACTGCTTCATAGCACCTGAATGTGTCGCAGCAGGCTTACGACCTCGTTTTCATGAAGTTCCCTGTTTTGCCCTGTCCACGCTGTGGGCGGAGGAGCCAAAACGGAGAGAAAAAGATGCATTTCCAAATTGAACTGACTTAGTGTGGACACAGCATTGGCATGTACATACTATGTTGTAGCTGTGGTGTCATGTAAACCCACACAAACTTAACACATGTGCTAATGCCTCTCCATATTAATGCCCCTCTGTGAGAGCCATGCAGTGTTGTATGAGGGCACAGACAGATGATTTGGCCCAGAGAGAACAGATTCCAGGTCAATCCATTAGAGACTTAAGGGGGAGCAGAAGTGGAGACAAAGAGCCATGAGCTCCTTAGCCCCGTTCCTTTGGGGACTCTCAAGCGAGTCCCCTGTCCTTGTGATGTCACACCCAGCAGGAACACATTGTCACACATTGCCCATTTTTCAGCACTTTAAAATTTAATCAGGTTATGGGGCTGTGACTACGGAGCGACAATTTCTCTGGAGCCTCTGATAGCCATTCCTTCTTCCCAGGGAATATTTCTCAATTGAATAATCACGTTTGTTATTCCTGCCGTGTAGCACAGGCGAATCAATATCAAATCAAATGAATATCTCTCCTCTACAGCCAAAAAAGAAGGAAAACGAAGACTCGGCGCTCTAGTGCCATCAGTCATCCAAAAAATCTAGAGTGGCTCCGAAGCCAAAAAACCATGTGGGGAAATGAATGAGTAATGTTCTCCCGTTTCTTAGCAGCTATTTTGCTCACTGCCCTTGAGCAAGTCACTTAACCTGCTACTGCTCCAGTGGAGCAACAACAGAGGGGAGCAGCTGTAGATGCTGGACGTTATTATGAAGATATATGCAGCATGAATATGACCCATTCAGGAGGAGGCATAGCAAACATTTATGGCAAAATTTAAAAGAATATAACTAACTGAGTAAATAAGCAGCAACAAAGTTAAAACAAATCAGCTCCAGGTCTTATTTATCAAGAGTTTAAGACTAAAAAATCCAGTTAGTCTGCTTCATCGTGATTGTGTGGGTGTGGCCTGATCAGATTTGTCATCGGATTCTGATTTAAATGTCGCTAAATCCTTATCAGTCCATGAAGGTGCGTGTCGTCACCTTTTTCCAACTGAGCCCCACCCACTCTGAACCAGCCAGACGAGCACAGAGTAAAGCAGACGTAGTCCATCACTTATAGTAAGAAGCTGAAAATATGTTTCAATGGCCTTTAAAATAGTGATGTTATTGTAACTGTGGTGATATGTCAGGTCCATAGTTAAATATAATGCTGACAAGGCATGCGCCCAACTGTCCCTAACAGAATGTGGACGGTCAGTGATAAACAAATGTACACTTCATTTTTGCTCTTATACTGGAGCGCAAGTTTGTAAAGTTCCAAACTAATTCATAGATCTGTCAAACTGCTAAATGTGCAGCATGTTTTAATTTGGTAAAACATCCTGTTTCGCTTATTTTCTGCACAATTGCATTCCTGCATGTATATGTATACAGCAGTGCTTCTTCAGTGACACATTTTATTTTACAACCTATTTTTCCATTAATATCTAGTTACAGTGTAACCCATGTGGTACATTGCACAAGTTAATCCAAATACTTTCTGTAACTGTTTTACCAAGGTTAAGCTCATGTTATACACAACATCGGAAAAAAAACACAGCAACCCTTGATACCTAATCACACATTATTATTATTATTTTTATTACACTGTGTGATGGAAAACGTTTATTATTTTTATTTGGTAATACCCAATCTGGACCCAGTATGGATTATAACATTTTCAATTGAGGTCCTTATTTTTCTTAGTTCTAAGTTGATCTTTCCATTTCAAACATTTATTGTTAAAAATATCCCTCCTTTTCCATTTGAAAAGACAACTCTGGGGTGAGGGGAAACATTGTCTAGCCCAATACAAATACAGTGTCAAAATCAGTCCTTCCCTTTATGTTAAATAAAGTGGCATTAATGAAAGGCTGTTTACCCTCTCCAAGGCCTCGCACACAGGGCATGAATGTTGAATGAACACAAGCTTGTTTGAGGACACTCTCAGTGGGTTTCTAGTTGACCTTGATATGACCTCCTCTGCTTTTTATGCTCGTCTTCTGACCTGTTTTCTGCTGTTCTCTCCTTTCCTACCCACAGTGCAACAATGACTATGTTCCAGTGTGCGGCTCCAACAATCAGAACTACCAGAACGAGTGTTTCCTGCGCCGGGATGCCTGCAAGCAGCAGTCTGAAGTGCTTATTATGTCTGAAGGTGCCTGTCCTGCTGGTACGTACATTTGCATTATGGTGCCTACGCAAGCAAATACATTCACACACAACAAACACACACAGACGAGCATTGATACCAATACACCCCTGCAGTACACACAGGCAAAATACTCATGTAAGAAGGTAAGATCACAAAGAAAATGTAAAGCTAGGATGCTATAAATGTAAATTTATCCATTTTTTAACATTGAGTATACAGCAGTGCAATGTCCATGCTTAAATATTATGATCATCAATACATGCAATTGCTTCCAGTGGATGGGATTCAGTAATTACCGAATGATGCTTCAAAGGAATTACAAAAAAAGCATGATGACAAATTAGCTGCAGGTGACGGTCTGACGAAATTTCCAGAAGTTAAGTGTAATAAGCACAACTACAATGACAGTGACAAGAATTCTCATTGAACCGATGAAGATTTCATCATAGCAAAACCATGTCCTCACAAGACACAGAAGACAGCATCTGTCCAAGAGGCCTGTTGAGCAATGCAGAGAGTCAAGCTGGTTAATTATAGAGTTGGTTTCAATTCGGTGTGTTAAACTGAAAGTAAAAGAAAGCTTGACAGCGACGACCTTTCGTTATGTAATGTTTAAATTAATGTCAAAACGCATAAAATGTAAATACTTGCCAAATTGTCATAGGTAGTTACTGTAACATTGTTGCCAAGAGGCATGCTCAACAAAGCAGAAAATTGAATGACTGAATCACACATCATCTTGATGGCCATTTCATTTTTTTCTTGATTGTGTAGACATTTTGTTTTCTTTTATCTTCTTCAAAGAATACTTGAATTAATACTGTAGGAGATCCAGTGAAGCCACTTACATGTTTTCAAATAAAAACAGTAACACGACTGTCCAGGTTTTGTCACAGCGGATGGCGTGGGGCAAAGTAAAAAGTAAATTTGATTACATTGTATTGTGGGATTAGGGTTAAAGTTAGGACCTATTAGTTGAGTTTGATTTAATTGATTCTCTGACTAGCAAAGGTCACCTAATAGTCATTGCCAATGAGAAGAGTTTCCATCATTTATGACAGAATGCTTCCCCACCGTCGACGAAATATTCCGGCAATCTGTTATCTGTTTTAAGAATCTTGTTTTATTTTGTATACCCTTTCCATTGATGGCATCATCATTTTCATCTTTCCATTGGCTGGAAAGAAAGAAAGAGCTCTTGGAGTAATTATCTAACATAATTGGAATGGCTGTTTGCTGACATAGTTTGGTGTTTAAGCTGCTGAGTGGGCGTCTTCAGTGAGGAAAGGTCAGCCACTTCATTAGACGCGTTGTGGAGACCAGCAGTGCTGCTTGAAGTACGCAGCATATAAAGTGAAAGGGTCTCGGTCATAAAAGGGTTGTGAGCAGTTATATGAATTTACTCTGTAGGCAGTAGTAGAAATAAGATCTTCATAAATTTACTACATTTTCATTTTCACTGATGTACAGCATTTGTTATCCTCCCAACGCCCGTCTTCTATTGTTTACCCTGCCATGAATTGCACGCGTGGCATGCTTTTTAAAACTGACCACTGTAAATAAAACGACTGGTGTAATCTAATGACACGTATATTACACATTCATATGTAGGTAACATTTCATTGTGCTAGCAGTCCATGACATTTCTACACACACACACACAAGAGCAGGTGGTGATTTTTTTCCCCCTCTGGTTTTTATTTCATTAGAACATGTGTAATTAGGTTTTGGCCTATGGAACGTGTTTAATCCTATGATGACAAATCCAAATGGATGAGCATATACTTCGAATCATCATTCCCTGACGCCCACAAAATAATTCTTTCTGAATCTACCAATTAATGAATCACGTTCTGAATAATGTGCTTAGTGGTGAATGAGTGAATCCACTGGCAAGGTGATGCTGGCTGTCTCTGAGGCACATGTGAATCACCGCTTGAGCTAAGACAGTACTGCTGGCTCGCGTTGAGCAGTCGCTGACTCAGTTACCCTCGGTGACTGGCAGCCGGCAGAAGTCCATTAAAAGGCCCCTGAATGGGCACAGCTCAGCAGAGGGACCATGTGGAGACCGAGGTGGGAATGTTACTGCAGTAACAGTAGTGGTGTCTGTGTGGCAGTAGGCATGGCTGCTCACAGTCACATGAAACGTCCAGGCTTTCTCTAAATTGTTTGTGGGTTGTGTGTGAGACATGTGATAGTGTGAGCCAGTGTGTGTGTGTGTGAGAGAGAGCTTGTGTATCTTTTGAAGAGAAAAGAGATAAAGACCCTTTTCTTTCATGCAACAAGCGGCGCTTTTGAGAACTTAATGCAGGGTTTAAACAAGGATGTTTTTGTGGCTCAGTCTTCTGACAAACACACCATGACAGTGGTTCTATATGCTCTATTCAGCATCTCATGTTACACTCAGAAGTACACTTTATTCTGGCATTTCTCCCGGCCACAGTGAACAACTATACTTCCCTCTCTCGGGCCAATCAGTGTTCATGTCAATGGAGTCTGATTTACTACAGAATGTGAGCGTACTCACCCTTTTGTCTAAGTATAGCACAGTGGCTTTAATTTGGAGTACTACATTTGAACATTCCCCTCTAGTTGGTGTAACTTTGTGACTTCAAGTCATTTTAAGAGTGGCTACATAGTTACGTTAGGATGGCGAACAGTGATACATTGGGTGTGACACAGTGAAAAAAGACATTAATAAGATGTGCTCTCAGTCAATATGTCAGTGAGGCAGTGACCCCCCCCCCCCCCCCCCCCGACAAAAGAATAAATGATAAATAACACATTTTATGTGTTCAATCCAATATTAATGCAGCAGTAGCCCCGAGACAAAATAACAATAATTAAAGACTGTTTTAACTTGTTAATAAACACAGAGTGAGCGTGCTGCCTTATCGCTTTAAAAAACATTAATGTGATTGACCAATTACCTTGGGTTATGGAGTTTTAAAGACCAAACTACACAGAGGAAAGAAGGAATAAACTGCGTCCATTAGAGTTTAGCTCCTGGTCAGAAATTATATTATGCAAAAACTGGTGGCTGGTATTGTGTCCCAGTTCCATACTACATACTAATTGTCTGAGTGTACTGTTTTTGCACTTAGTGATCAAAAAAATGTACATACTTAACTGTTTTATACTGAAAGTAAAATATTCAATTTGCACGTCAATCAAACTGCAACTTTGGAACGTAATTGCCAATTCAACTGAACAAATATACATCAAGATGTTTTTTCAAAAGGATGTAATAGTTATGTTTTTGTTTACTGGAATGTTTACAAAGCTGTATTACCACAATTCAAAATTAGTTTTAATGTTTTCTAGCCATGGGTAGCTGTCCAACATGTCCAAGCATTATTTGTATGCATATTTACTATTTTGAGTATATTTTATTTTGGCATTTTCCAGTGAGAACACACTACATCCTCATACTCTGCTTAGATTTAGTATGCTGTATGGAATTGGCACACGGCATAAGCTTGAGTTTTCTCATTAAAGAAACTAAAACACGACTGGAGAACTACTGAAGACTAACATCCAGTGACTGTGAAGGCTATAGCATATGATCAACATCGTTTTCAAGCTCATCAAGGGACAACTTGGGTCCTGTGTCCAAGCATTGCATTCATTATGATTCTCCACTCATTCATTTAGGGTTTTCCTTTAATTTGTCATTAGTTATCAACAGCCATAATCTGATCATTATTGGGCTCTGTTTGTAGTAGCCTCTAAAAGGTCAAAGGAAACTAGAGAAATAGCTCTCCCAGAGGTGCAGAGGATTTTATTTAAAAAGAAATGTGTGTATATATATATATATCAAAAAACTTTTCTCATTTATTCAAAATTATTCAAAGTTAGTGATGTTTTTGACTTTTTTTTTTTTTTTCATTTTAAAATGCCCCACAAAAATACAGAAATAAATGGATGGAAACCATTTTTTCGTTTGTTTGTTTGTTTTGGTTAAATTACTGCTCTCTTATATAGATTGTGTATATTAAGAGTAACTATAATTGACACTCAGTCATTAAAAAATACAAAATGATTCTAAATATATGTGATTTGAAGTGATGTAATATTTGATACCATTAAGATATCTAAAGGAGGAGTAACAAAGGCTGTCTTTTCATTTGAAAGTGAAACACATGAGATTGCTGTGTGGGAGCTTTCTTACGTAACCAAGTGTTACACACAAACCTTTCATGTGGAAAAGTAGGGCAGTCAGCTACTTCTGAAGTGTTTCCTCTCTGCTCTCTTCACCGCTTAGCCATTTAGTTGATACTCTCAGCTAAGGTAACTTAAAATGAGTGCAGCAGTGGGAAAATGTTAAAATATCTCAAATACCAGTGATAGGGGTAATATAAAGGAGTGCAAGCCTCAAAACTACTTTATCCAGGCTGTACATGTACTGCCACAAGACCTTCTTTCTCTCTCTTGTTCTCTCCATTTCCATCCCCCAAAATCCCATTAGCGGCAACAGTACACAGTGTAATGGATATATGTCAGCTCGCCGGTGCCAGTACTTGTTTTTTCCCCTTGGCGGGGTGAGAAATATCATGAAACAGACTTCTCTGGGGGAAACCTGGTGAAAGACAATCTAGATGTAGTGTTTGTAATGTAACTTTGACGCGTCACATTAGTGGATCAGTGTCAAAAAAACAGGGAGTCCTGCATTGTTAATGTAAAGAAAACAATCTCACCACAAGGTCCATTTAGTAGCTGTTCTGGAACTTTTGATCATATCATATGATCTTTAACAGCATATGGAGTTCACATAGGTGTCATGGCTCTTATAGATGTTCATTTCAATGTTTATTATTAGTTTTATTTTTTCAACACCATAAGGATTATTATGTATGTGGGACTTTTAAGACTTAAGTCTACATTAATTAATATTTACTGGCCAGCATAACAAGCGATAAACAACAACAATGACATCATAAAACCGAACGTCCCAAACATGTTCACAAACATTACGCCATTCAACAGACACAAAGCAACATTACATGTACATGTGTTTCTTGTCACCTGAAGTCCAATTTTCACTTTTTTTTTTGCTCTGTTTTGGTCTCCGCCAACTCCTGAGGGAAGTATTTGTCTCTTTAGCTGTTAAATGCTCCACTATGTTCAAGAGCTAGTTGCTAACTGTGTCCATTTGCCGTGTGGTGCTGAGTGGGTAGCACATAGTGGGCCTTAAGAGCTTTTTTTGCTGAAAACAGCTGCCTGCAGCTGGAAAGTACACAGACAAGAGCGGTGAGAGAGAATTGGAAAACCCAAATAATGAGCTAAGGCTGGTTAAGAGCTAGGGCGATAATTCTCTTTAGGCTCATCACTATGAGCGACTGCTTTGACGTTACACATAGACATTTGCTCTGTTGTTAATTAAAAAATATTGATCAGTGCAGCTTAAAGACCTTTAACTCAACCTTTATGTCAACATGGATGAGACGTCCTTAACATCATCCGTCATCTGGGTATACTCCTGTTGATGAAGATCATGTGATAAAAAATTGAAAAGTTCAGGAACAGCCTTGTGGTGAGATTGATTTCTCAACTGGCGTTTCCAAGGTCAAGAATGAACTGTGAACGTCCGTATTGTTAATGTTATTTGAAAATAGGACAATGGGATTGGGAATGGGACAGACTGGATGAATGTCTGTGTTTTCAGAGGACAACTTGCATGTTGCCAAGGATTTTGAATAAAGTGTATGGTTCCAAAATCAAACATTTTATGGTGGATTTAAATTTTTCATATTAAATCCGTTTTTTGGATATAGCTAGAAGTTGACACCTTCTCCCGGGTACTCCCTTGTCCCCCTGTGGTTTTCATTTTCAGGACAGATTGCTCTCTTTCAGCAGTGTCCACACAGCCATGTCACAGCCACCATTGTCAGCCCCTGAGTACTGAACTGGAATCAAAATGAGCTTCAGAGACTTCAGTGTGTATGGCCTCAGCAGCAGTTTATAAGGAAACATTCCCTATATGAGTCTTGAATCTCATCTCATTACATTACCGGGTCACATCTTGTGTTTACATGACAGTCCTGCAGGATGCTTCTCGGTGCATACCAAACCAAACAGCCACCTGACTGCACAGTTTCGTGTGCTCTCATTTACCCTCTTGGATGCTGCTGAGGCCCAGAGGCCAGACGTCAGAGTCTGCTGTCATTCCAAACAGTAAACAGGAGACCTGCTGTGGTGCCAGCTTTATGCTAAGCGATGGCAGTAAGACACAGACAAACAGGATTTCATACCTTAGCTTTCTATGTCAGGTCCCCGAGGAAAAGCAGCTTGTAATGGCTGCCGCAGAAAAGTGTGCACATCATGCACAATGTTATATTACAGAGGTTTGGATTTGTGACTTATCTTAAAAAGTGGCGTATTTTAGCCCAACTATGACTTTTTCAAGTCCACTTCCTTTATTCCACTTCCCGTCCATTCCTGTCTTTATTATCAACATGTCACTGACAGATAAGGAAGTTCTGATCCAGAAGTCGATAACAGGAAGAGCTCTCAGCGTTACAAAGCCAGTAAAAGCTGATTAGCTGAAAAGCTGATGGAACCACCTTGCTCTCACATCAAGTGCTAGTCCAGCATAATGAGGAGCAGTTAAGCATTATCTTAGCAAACTGAAACAAACCAAGCAGTCTATTTTCCCCAAAGGAGAGAGTTGAGCTAAGGCAAGCTTGACGCTTGCTTAGCATAGCATTTTCCAGATCATTGTCCAACAGTGTAACTTCCAGGAAGTCATTAAATGGGAAGATGGGAGAAGGTTTAATTGACACATTGTTAAAATGTTGATGACATGCTTGATCAACATTTTGTCGCTCTGCAGTGCCTGAGCACTGACAGATCACAGGAGCCGTGTGTTCGGCTGACGATTTAAGAATCACACTCTGTGATATCAGTAGACCCGGAGCTAAATGACCATCAGTGTAATGCTGTCAGTATAATCTCACACAGAGTACAGGGGAAGTCATCAATGCACCACTAATTCTCTGTGTACAAAAAAATCCATGTCTCGTCATTGTTAATTAGTTGCAAATTCTGTCTGAATCCAAAGTACTTTAAGTAATGATAATCTAATGCGTTATTGATCTGGGAGATTTTCTCTTTGCTTGCCCTCCTCCAGGGAGGTCAGAGGTCCAGATGAGCTACAGAGCAGCATCCCAGAGGGGATTCAAGGTCTTACTCAATGACATTTAAGGCAACCCTGTCACCGGACTGCACTGTCAGTGGTGGATTATTCTGAAAAATCTGCAAGATCTGAGCATGGCATCTATGCCCCTATAGTTATGGTTAATACAATTGCCAACATTAATTGCAGGTCTGTGACAGAGTTATTATGGTTTCTTATGGTATCTTTCATCGTTTTTAGTTTTATTTCATTTAAAATTTTTGTTTTCAGTTCAGTTTCCAGAGTGGATTTGCTCGTTTCAGTTTAGTTTTTATTGTTTAAAAATGTTTAGTTTTAGTTTAGTTTTTCTTAGTTTCAGTGTTAGTTTTATTTTATTTTTTATTATACTATGGTGGGTGTTTGTCGCGGGCAAGAGAAGTTCACAATAGTTTTTACAATGCAAACACAACACTTTGTGGAAGCAATGACATGCTATTTGTGTGACAAAGACAAAAAATAAAGACATTCTCTACATATTTTAATATTATTTTAGTTAGGTTTGTAAGTACACAATATCATTTTAGTTAGTTCTTTTCTTTTATTTAGGTATAGTTTTAGTTTTTGGTTTAGATTTAGTTTACTATAATAACCTCGGCCTGTGACGCCTGCTCACCACCACCACCTCCACACCCTTACTTTCCATTGGCATTGGATGTAAATCGTGACATGCAGAATCATCCAATGCACGCGGGGATACTGCGCTGGTTGGGGCTTTGAACCTGAAAAAATGTTTCTCTAATGGCAAGCAGGGAGGACACTTCGGCAAACAAGAAATGTATTTGGCCAGTCAGATAGTAAACATTCTTCCAAAGCACAGGGATCCACCAATTCCTGTGCCTTCCTAATCAGTTGAAAATGTTTGTATCAAGTTATGCTTCCTTGGAACATAATTTCAATGGTGCACAAACTTTCTCTACATCGCCCCAGACAGCTGCTGTAGCCTTTAAAGCTGCAAATGTGAGTACGATTATTGTGGGATTGAAATTAAGATTTGTACATCCCACAGCTCCACATCACAAAATGTTAGGAAATATTCTGCCTTTTGTTCCCGTTGGAAATATTGCATATTGGTTGTGTTTGCGAGTGTAAGTGTATTGCATATATGCTTTTACACACCTGAGGGATTGAAAATTATAGTCAGAGTACAAAGAACAAAGAATGAAGTGGTACTGCCAGGCTACTGGGCTGTGTCACAGGCGGTATCACAGAAAAATCAATTACCAGTGTTCAGGGTAAAGATAGCCCAGTAGAATATGAGCATCATTTTTACAAGGACCTTCAAGTAGTTTGATACCCAACACCGCCTGCCATGCAGAGTGTCTGTCAACATCCCTGCAGCCACATCGTCTACTGAAGCCAAAGTTTCAAGCCTTATTTACAGCATAAAGTGGAAAGTGTGTCCATGTGTGTGTGCAATGCAGTATAGCCTCTGGTGAATGCAGCACAGTAAGGTTAATAACAGTTCCCCTAGACGGGTTCCTCCTCCACCTTATTTCTGCTTCTGTCCTCTAATCAATCGCTCCAAAACTGAAAAAAATCACTTCAGTCATCTATTGTCAAAGGAGGTAACCATTTCTTTCTCTCGCCATGCCTCCTCTGCTCTCTCTCTCACTCTTCTGTGCCTCTCACAAAATCAGATTGTTTGGTATTGGTCCTCTCTGTGACCCTTCATTTGGCAGACAAGTGGGTAGAAAAGGAAGCTTGTTCCTATCTCTCTTGCCATTTTGTTCTATTTTCTAATGCCAGCCTTTCTCTCCTCAAACCTCTGCCCTTGTACAGATACTAAAGGTTTTTATTGATCTCCCATGAACCTCTTCTGACTTCAGCCTGATCCCTCAAGCTAAGCCTTTTCATGAAACACTGCACATTTAGTGTCCCACGTGTTGCAAGGTCACTGAAATTCTGCAGAGGTAAGTCAGAGGAGGGCAGTTTTTGTAGAGGGCGTGCATGGAAAGTTTTTTTCCAACATTAAAGGTGCCCTGTGGAGTTAACACAACAAATAAAGTTTCTATTTACATTATGTTTTACTCAACAAAACAGACTGTACTTGTTGTGAGTGTTTCCTTCCTAATGAAACACTTGCAAAGCCGATTTTCTGCAATATTTTAAATGTGCATTGTTTGCTAGCTGGCTGTCTGCAGCGACCTGTCTTTTGCGCATTATTGTCCCCGAAAATAGAGTGAAATCGATGACAGGAATATGCACTGTGTCTCCGGCATGTGCATGCCAGTGCTTCCTCATGTGCGCACAATACAAACAAAACAGGGATGGACTCGTAAAAACATAAAGTCCACGGTCTACCTTTAAATCCATTTTCAACCTTGAGGATACACAAGCAGGGTGGCCTTGCAGGGCAGTATAACAAAATGTGTGTTCTGTTAATTATGTGGCGGTTACACCAAGATTTGCATCTGCTTTATTTCACTAAAGATGCATTTGGCTCCACTCTTAAATTGATTTAGCCTCATTCGCCTGAGACTTGTGAGAGGGATTCACCATGTAGACAGATTAAAGCCGGGATTGACCTCTTGTTCAGGAACTATTGATAGTTTGTTGTGATGGCCCCTATTTTTATGACTGCATACTTAAAGAATACGAGCAGCTGAGTAGCATTATTACTGTTTATTGTTATTTATTGAGATTAGTTTGGATTAGCTGTTACCTTGGCAACAACCATTTTAGAATATTGGAATATACTGTATAATAAAAAATATTTACTTACAAACAGTAAATAGAACAATAATATATATCAATATCACCATTACACCAAATGTAATAAACTCACACTAAAACCAAAATTAGGACACAGAAACAAATAGAACAATAGACAGTAAAACATAATGGTTATCAGGTTGCTGAACAAATAATCTGGACAATGACATTATTCTCACCTTTATTCTACCTCAGCGTGCACTATTGTAGGACTGTGTTATCTTGTGCACTGGTGACAGTTCTTGGGACTCTGTGGTCCAGAGAACCTGTCACTCCAAGCTGTACACTGTAGATTTGCACAATCATACCTGTTGGACCTTCACTTTTATTACTCCACAAGCTATTTTTTCCATATTTCAGTTCTATGCACTTCATAATATTAATATAGTAATATGTCTGTATTATATTGTACATAGTCTTTTATTTTTATTTTATTGTATTTTTACGTTGTATATTTTTATTATTTCAATGCTGTTGCTATGCCTTTGGTACGAAATTTTGTTCGATGTACACTGGTTGTACATTGAATGACAATAAAACCTGTCTAAGCCTAATGATAAATGTCAATTAATTTGCACATACTGCAAAGAATCCGCTAACAGACTTATTCAGGCATGTCCTTCTTTACTAGATTCTTGAAATCTGACGTATGGCTGAACATTCCCCTGAGATATGGCTCTATGAATAACTTTTTGTTTTCATAGCATTGGTCTTTGAATTGAGGCAACTGTGACCTCTCTTCCCCAGTTTTGTTTGATAATAACAAATACATATAATATGGTTGTTTTAAAACTATTATACTACTAAACAATCTTTTTTTTTTTTACTTTCAGACATGCAAAATCAGCATGCATGTCATTTATAGTTGATCTTAGAGATTGAGTGCTAGCGGTGCCGCTCTGTTCTGCACCACCTGATGCTTGTCCGGCTCTCTTTTCTGAAGCCGACCAGATTAATGAGCAGTAATCGAGGTGAGACAATACCATGGCTTCTATAACCTGCGAGATGCAACTTGGAGTAAAACACAGGAAGCATATTCTTATAATAGATACACCTCTTCCCATTTTGCAGCTATATTATTTATGTGACAGTGCTGCATGTCTGGCAGTGAGTGCAAGGACTGGAACACAGGGCAATGACAGTAAAAGGGTTTGATATAAGGGTGTATCATTTAAAACTTGTAGAGTGCTACAGTTACATAGTCATGCTAGCATCAGCAGCTAATTCTTGCAACAAATACATTTCAGTTCTGGTCTGACTTTGGCTTTACTCCCTTTACAGTAAGCCAAACCTTTTGTTTCAGTTGGTGTATCTGTGTGAAATCTTTATTGCCGTCTCCTTCGTCCCTCACTGGATCCGAAAACGTAACCCAAGAGAAGAGTCTCTCATCTGTCCACAACAGACCCAGTCACTTATCACAACTTCCCCTTGAGTCCAGTTACCTGCACTGATTCAAGTACTAACACCCAGATACCACCTTCCCCAACACCCTCTGCATCAAGACCTTATCAGAGTCAGGGCGTTTAATACAGACTTATCCCCATAGCCGAGCATTGGCCTGTAGAAATGAACAGAACTGTACATTTTACTGACAATGCTTTACATCCATACATTTTAGATTATCAAAATCAAAATAATAATATAATTATTATTAGATTCATTTTTTAAGCCAGTATGTCTGGGATCTTTGTGTAATTACAGCATCATGCATTGGCCCGATGGTATTCTGAAGGTAGTGTTTGGTTGTAAAAAAAAAAAAAAATGACAATCCTGGTGAAACCTGGTTGCTTTCAGCCGATCAATGTCTTCGATTGGACCCTCCATGGGTTGAGGGGGAGAGGAGCGACGAGGAGTGAATTATTCAATTCATTTTTCTATTTTCCCAAAGTTTTGAATTTATAAATTGCCAGTAAAATAATTATACTTTCTTTTTGGAGGCAGCCCCACCTCACTGATTATAATCAGATTTTGGCCGGGTTCTTTAGGAGTTACGTTCCCTTGGCACTGACCTTAAAGAATCATCACACTGGAGACATGTTTTTATCCCTTTAGAAATGTATTTTATTGAACCGAAGCTCATGTCATTAAAGTATCAGGACAGCTTGCTGGTCAGACTCCATTTGTTTTAGGGCTGTGAAGGCTCCAGCACTCCAGCTAGCGTGTGCGCCTCTTCTTCTAAACCCATCTCACATGGGTATTCATATGGCGCTGAGCTATTATCCCCCTACAGTCCTCTGAGGCCCTGCGTCTTTTCTCTGGCCCCGAGGATTTTAGCAGATCGCTTTATGCTGCAGCTCAAGTTACACGGTGCCTGTTCTTCGAAGCGCTCATCAGTATCCCTTTCACAGCCATATTGTTAAACAATTCAGTAAGCTCAATGTGTTTGAGGGAGCTTAACACAGATTCAGCGGGAAAGCCATAGAGAGGGAGTCGCCGACACACAAACACGAAGACAACTGGAAACAGAGTGCCTTCCCATAGTTCTACCACGCAAAGGTCCACAGCTGGAGGTGTTATCAGTATACTGCAGTAGAATGGGGAAGATGCATGAAGCCCAAAGCTTCAGGGCATTATCAGCCTCATTATCATCTCCTTTCTATCTTTTTTTCTTCTTTAAATTTGACTCTCAGTATCAGTTCCTGCAGCATCTTCAGAGAAATCTCATCCCTCTCAAACACACCCTCAAGCATATAAAGTTTGTTACCCTTCGCACACAAGCCGATATTCACATTGGCCCAGACACACACTTACATATGCAGACACACACGCTTTTCAGCTAATGTCTGTGGCTGACTGAGCCTCTGGTTAATAACTGTGTTTGTTCTCCTCTGCAGATGCCGGCTCAGGATCAGGAGACGATGGTAAGATTACTCACCTCCTCCTCCTCTAACTCTACATATGCTGTTTTTTAATGTGTTTTCTCCACTGAAACTATGATTGCAACCCAGCAGCATATTAAACAGACGTGTGAACTGTAAGCATGGACTAGTTCAGTTTATTAAAGAAACATGGGGTAATTCATGGCCCTATAAGTTTGACTTAAATTTACTTAAATCCTAAATTTCATTAAATCACTAAAACATCCAAATGGGGGTATAATGAACTTGCACCGCACATTATTTAAATGTATATGTTTTTATAACTCATAATGTTAGGTTGCTTCTTTTTAATTGAATTGCTTTTATACACCAAATTTTGTAATTATGGCTGCTCTAATCAATATTTTTTTTATTACTTATGAATCACATGATTACTTGCATGAGAAAGGGATCCCTCATAGTGATGAATCTACTGAGAACTACCAGCCAACTCTGCACTTCCCCATATCTCTACTGAGTGTTTTAGTGTCTTTCAGCTCACTGTCTTGGTTAGAGAGTGAATGTTAATGTGGCTCCTCATCTGCTGGCTGTGTAAACAGACAATTTTGGTAACATGTGTGCAACTTCAAAATGTGATAATATGTCACTGTTGTGTTTACAGCTTGATTCCACTGCGCCTAAGTGGCCATTTGCTTTACCTTCATTAATGAATACAGGAAACAAACACAATCCGTCATTCTTTATAATATTGTTTCAGCTTTTAGATTTGATGCCAGACGTGACAAATGCCAGGCAACAGAGAAAAACCTCTTCCCACCAACATTTTGAACATGAACATGTTATAGCTACGTAAATTAAACTTAAAACAGTAGAACTTTTTCACCTATAATCTTCTTTGTTTTGCTACATCTATGTCGATACACATTTCATTGCAGGGAGCAGGGAGTGTTTACAAAAAAAAATAAAATACATGTCGAAGTGGCCTTGATTGAATCATTGGAAATGGTCTTTGCTCACAGATGCTGTAGAGAATGATAATGTAACTGTGACAGTAATAATAAAAAACAACGGCTTGTGATGGATTTTCTATCTCAAGCTGTTTTTAAGTCTCAGCAAGATAATTCTCATATCCTGAAATTTGTGGCCTGGGAGGCAGGAACTTATTTGTAAGACTGAAAGTAGGATTTTGAATTTTTATTTTTTATTTCTTTGTACAGGTGGGAAGCCCAAAATACAAATCCACTTATTCTGTACACACATGTGCACTGCCTCTGTAATCGCCCCACTGAAAATACTCTGCCAGTGCCTAATTTCAAAAAGACTTGCAAAGACAGATGGGAAACTTGATCTCTTTAGCCTTCTTCTATAGGATTGTGCAAGTGTTACATTTTCTCCTCCTTACGCTGCCAAATGAAAGGGAGTAACAGTGGCTGTTTTCTCCAAATGAGTGTGTGAACAACATTACAATTAATAAACTCTGGGGCTGAAAGACGCCGCGAGTTGGGAGGGGGTGAGTGTGTCAGAGTTTATTGTAATAAGATGGAGAAGAGCTTATGTCTGCCAGTGACTTTTTATGAATAACTTTTGAGTTACTAATCATGTAAAACCTCCAGCTGATTAATAATGTGTCATTCAACTAAGACTCTAATTTGTTGCCTAATTGACTAACAAGGCTCGAACGTCAGAACAGACAGTACGCAGTCGGTAGCCGAGCTCATCTGTCAGTGCATGTTTGTACGCACGCATATATTTACTCTCGTCCGTCTCTCTCTGTCCTCCTGTGTGTTTGCCCATGCAGTCCCTTCATTAACTCCCATGCATGAAGCTTCACCAAGCATATATGGGAGAGAGATTGAAAAAGAGATTAGCTTTCCAAAAAAAGACGACCGACAGACGGATAAACGAGCGGAAATGAAACTGGTGCTAGGTCAACCAGAGAGAGGGAGAGAGAGAGTGAGTAGGATGGGGGTGGGGTGGGGTGGCGGGTGGACAAAGAAATGGCCCGAGGAAAGTCACAAAATAGATAACAGAACTGAAGAAAAACAGAGGGCGAGTGATTCAGAGATGAAGGGAGAGAAGGAGGGCAGACAGCGATAAGAAACATGAGGAATTAGGAACTAAATGAAAGATTTTAATATATGTCTTCTGAACACAGTAATCAGAGCATTTGCTGTGCTTTACATCCAAC
Source organism: Lateolabrax maculatus (assembly GCA_031216445.1). NCBI lineage: Eukaryota > Metazoa > Chordata > Actinopteri > Acropomatiformes > Lateolabracidae > Lateolabrax > Lateolabrax maculatus. Next base: position 20,478,436 of record CM062208.1, read on the forward strand.
TTAATGATTTGATAGGGATCCATGGGACAGCGAGGTAAGAAGCCTAAACACATTGTGTATTCACATGTGGATTATAAAAAGTGACATTAGCATGAACATCGTGCCTTGTTTCTTTTTCTTTTCTTCTGTTCTTATGCCACCAAGTAATATCACGTTAGCTGGTTCTAACTCTGTGCTGTGTTGTACAGTGGACAAGGATCACCCTCCCTGGGACTGTTTTTCAGCATTTTATTGCAAGGCACCATCATCATTTTCACTGCAGTTGTAGAGAAACAAAGCATTCACAAGGTCTCTCTTGAGTAAATAATCTTCCCAGGGAAAAGTCTGGAACAAAAAGCGAAAGACAGCATAATTTGCTCTAACAAAACAAAAAGATAAATACAATCCTCATTAAATAAATACATTATTATTATATCCAAACTATTATTACAACCCTCTGAAAATGATTACAACAAAAAATAGCCATGTGTAAACACATAACTTACCTGCATTAACTGTTTGCTAAACCCCTCCCCCAAATCCACTGTCCAATCATAGCTTGGCAACCGTAACTAGGCATGGCAGACCTTTTCAAAGTCAAAATTGAAAGAGCAAAAGTGTAAGGAGTCGACTAAACCGTGTGTTTGTCTTCTCTAACATGAGCTGCAAACATTAGCATGTCCGGCTTACTAAGTTACTACCTACAGCAGAGTCAACCGTTACCTCCATGGCAAAGGAGCATTGTAGGGTTATACTGTAGGTTGCATTGCGTTATACTGAGTGTTTGTATTATTTTGTCCACCCCATTTATGTCAATGGTAGGCCAAAATACAAGGGCGTATCTATGTTTGGTTTCACAAGTGAGGGGGGCATGGTGTAGGAAAAAAACATTTTATTTATTGTTTACTATAATGGTTATATGCCGCCACAGCATGCTGCTGCTCATTGAGCTTTTCACTCTGCGAAGCGTTACAAAAGGACCAATAAAATCAGAAATGTTGCCTGTCCCCTTCAAAATAAAGGTCTTGCCAAATCCACATAAGATATTACATATTTTAGAGCAACAACATACAGACTACTAAACATGGCATGAAAAAATGCCCAAAAACTACTGTACTGTCATAAAAAAAATAACAAGAACAGCAGAAATGGAGAGTGAAGCATCAGGCAGGGAAACAGTGAAGAGTTATTATGTACACTGAAGTAGGCGGTCGTCCTCTAAAAACAAGTGAGAAAGCTTTTTCTCTGAATATCCCCATGAAAGCTCATTTCGATGCTCACCTTTTGAGACCTCTGGGTGGTTTAAAGTAGAGGCTTGAGAACTGTCCTTATTCTCAAACTGTCAGATAGATGTGACGAATCGATCATTCAGGAGGAAAAGAGACAATTAAGAAAAAATAGCTCAGGGGCAGAGAGGGTATTTGCGCAGTAGAGGAGTGAGAGGCGAAAGAAGAGGGCAAGGACGGGAGGAGGAGAAACACAAACACATCCTATAAAGATGGAATCATAGCGGAGGTCGAATAGATGGAGAGATACAGTAGAAGACAAGGAAGGGAAGGAGGAGGGGAGCTGGCAGAGGTGGAGGAAGAGGAGAGCTGCTGGTGTTTTACGAGCAGGGGAGAAGGTTAAAGAAAGTGGTTGTAAAAGGCGGGTGGTTGAGGAAACCAGCAGTGAAGAGCCATCCTGGTAAAAAGCAAATGTATATTAATGGCCAATGATAAATCTACACACATAAAGCTCTGGTCAGCTGGGTAGGTACCAGCTTCATTGGCTGTACATGTGCGAATGTGTGCGTGTGGGGTTGCAGGCCAGTCATGATGCATGTGTGCATTTATGCTTGTTGTAGTGTCTTCTCTTGTGTGTTTGTGTTGGGGTTTTTTTTTTATCTGATAAGTGAGACCACAAGTCGTCTGTGCAGGGAGATGCCCTTAAGCCATGAGTCTGGTCACATGGCCCCTTTAGTCAGAATCAGACATTTGTCCAAATCAAATTGTACAATGGGGAAATTGAATTGCACTCACATGATCATGGAGAGACAAAGGACAACCAAAGGCTTTAAAGATTTGCCCGGGTCTCAACAAGTACGAGTTTTCTTTATTTTTAACCAAGGCTACAGTGAGAGCATACAGCCCCGCTAGTGGCTCTGTGAGGCTGTAATGCTCTTTGTAAAGACAACCAAGCTGTGACAGAGACACAAGTTGTGAGGTTTTACGATTTCCCGTGTAAAAAAAAAAGAAAGAGCTGGAGAGATTAAGAAATACAGTTTTTATTTTTAGCCACGCTTGCTTCACGGCCTTAGGGCGGCTGTGCACACGATAACATCAGCGGCACTGACCAGTGCACAGCTGCATGTGTTAAGAACTACACATGACATTGGAGATCATTTGATTCAATTTATTTCTTTAACTCCACCATTAATTGCAGCGTTAGAAATGCTACAACATAATGGTTGATACACCCCAAACTTCCGCTTTTGTTGTTTTCAGGGGAGCTCTGGTCATTTTTAGTCCTTAATTCAAACACAGCTGTAGACTCTTAAGTCTTGTTTTTGAATGTTTAGGCATGAAGTATTCATAATATGTATAGTACTGGTTGTAATTTCAGTGCAGTTTAAAGATGGTCAGTCTTTTTATCAGTGTTTACCACTGTTGCCATGTCAGTTTAGCTCATACCAGGCCAACACTTGGTAATTAGCACAAAGCACGGCTTAGAAGTTCACAAGGAACATGAGCTTCTCCACCAAATTGCCCGGCCCATCCATCGCACAGTTGTTGAGACATTATTCTTTAAACCATAAATGTCCACAATATGGTGACGCTAGAGGAAAAGTCGGGGAGATGTCAAAGTGATTGGGATTCATCCTTCAGGAACCATGAATGTGTGTTCAATATTCCACGGCAAACCTTTCGTTGAGATATTGTAGTCAGGACCAAAGTGGTGGAAAAATCCCTAAAAAAAAGAAAAATCCTGAAGTAGACCTAAATTGGTCCCGAATAAGAGCCAGCAGCACACTCCCACCTCAGGCCCCAAAGTCGAAGATTTAAACTTTGTCATGCTCTGTGGGCTACCGGCATTAAATTGAGCTAATTTCACCGCAGTTTCGGAGGGTAACTCTTATCTAAATGAAGTGCTTTGTCAAGGTCAAAACAGCGCTCCGTAACTTATCAGGGCCATTTTCCTGTTTGAATGGTAAAAACAACTCCATAATGAGTCCTTAGTGGCAGAGAGAGAGAGAGAGAGAGAGAGAGAGCATCGGGGCTGTGTGCAGTCTAAATAATATGGGCCATTCTTCCAAGTGTCTCTGTCAGTCTTTTCAGCTACCTGATTTTCTTTTTGTCTCTCTGTAATTATTTGCTGGGCTTTGTTTAGGCTGAGACCTTTCAAGCCCTAGTCCTTCAGTGCTATCAAGAACATTCAATTCACTACCCTGTGAGTCCACCGTTGTTGATGATATAACAGTATGTCTAGATAGATAACCATATTAGATGTGAATGCACCACGCCCTGTCTCCACTCTTTATTTTACATTTACTTTTCTGAGTGTTGACTAATGAAAAGATAAACACTGCACTTGGCTTAATTGAAATACAATAGCCTGATTGGGGTAATTAATCTAATGATCAGACCCACAACACTATGGATTTGCAAGCACTTCATTAATTTGAATTAAGGGCGAGGCTCCACAGTGTTGCAATTATGAATTCAATTCAATTGATCTCCCTTGGTCGGTATGCAGCAATGCACAAAAATGATTATATGAGGTAGCACTCCACACTGTTATTTTATTGACTCTGAAAATATTGTGGAGCAACATATTCAATCAAAAGCCTAACATTCCAGTGTTAGGCCTAATACTAGTTTAAATTAAGCATGAGGATGAACAGCATTTGCTCTGCTGGTACTCTGCTCAGTCTTATGTGTAGGGAATAGATGTTGAAGCACATAGGATGACCTCATTTACCTGGTCCGACTTTGGAAACAGGTGGAGGATAGAACAGAACAGGACGGTGAGTTACTGAGGTAAAATAACTGGCTGACCTGCGTTTCCCCTGTTGATTGTTCCGTCCGTCCATTCCCGCTTCAGCAGCCTCCACAATGACGAGCCGCTGCCCCAGTCACACTGCTATTGCTATGGTAACCAAGTTAGAGGTTTAGGGAAGTGAGTAATCTAATCTTCCCACTTTGCGGCATAGCGATAAGACTCGCCACCGCCAGCCCACCCGTGTGTGAGTGTGTGTGTGTGTGTTTGTGCGTGTCCTATTTGGTAATTCTATGCTGCATGTCTTACACACACTCACACACACACACACACACAGAACCTATCTAGCCAATATGTTCCACCCTAATAGGCAGGTGAAAGCCGAAGGGCAGATAGGCTTCCAGCCTTGTTGAAAAGTCTGAATCTTACTGAAGATGACATTCCTGGACATTAAAGGAAAGTTCCACTGCTTTTATTGCAGAGGTTACATAAATCTCAAGTGCAAACAGAAAAGTTTGACTGGTTTCAACAGTTTCTGCAATATCGAGGATCCAGTCCAACGTTTTAGTTTTTTTTTTATTATGTTTGAAGACAGTTTCAAGAGAGTAGTTATCGCACACTCTGCACTATCCACGATGAAACTTTACGCTACATTAGGCTTTGTGTCTGTTGGTTATCTCACTCCCGGCTGCCCTTGGTCATTCTTTTCCCGGTGGGTCTATTTGTTCTGCTGGCTTAAAGAAGCAACCAAGAAGGAAGCAATCAACCACTGTCTCTATTACCTAACTCATTATCAATGGTCATATACATACACACACCTTTTCAAATTCAAAAGTTTATGTAAGCTACACACTAAATCTTGTAAAGAAACCTTTAGCAGAGAAAAGTTTCAGACATAATAAATTACAAGCATAGGAAGACTGAAAATAATGTAAAATGACATATTATAACATATAGAAATTGTCGTATAAATTTTATTTTGTGCGCTTCTCAGATATTTTACTTAATGATAATGTAATGAATAATAAATAGTATCTGAGTGCCTGCCATATAATAATACGTAATTTACTGTGGTTGTGTTTGCTAAAAATAGCTAACATACTGTAAGTGCTAATGAAAGCTAGTTAGTGTAGCAGTCAATATTTTAAATAGGTTTTTTAAAAACGGACAATTTATATCCAGCAACTTTGTGCATCATACACATATCAGCGCTCAGGTACAGCATATCATTACTAAGATAAAAAAATAATGTTTTCATTGGTGCATACAGTAAGTCACCTTGGATAACATCTACCAAACAGCATCAGTACATGCTCAGACTTGAAGCTGATGATTGTGAAATAAGGAGATAAAAGATTTAGTATCTCTTTCTGCCAAACATGTTGTACACACAAAAAGCCCCATTCCTCACAGAGTACTGCACAGGAAAAAGAAAAGGCATATGAGGTTCATTGTAAAGTTCACCAAGATAGTCCCTACGTTAAAACAGATCTATCTCACGCTCTCACAGAGCATACGTTCACATGAGAAAGGCTTGGCCGATAAGCCTTTATTTTGGCACGGGGATAACGCCGTAATATAAACCGAGAGGGATAGGATCTGCAAATGAGATAGAAGCAAAGTCGTTAGATCCCTTCATCCCCACACGCTCACTCTCTCACACTCTCTCTCTCCCTCCTTCTTCCATCCCTCACCTCTGCTGCTTTTGCTTTTCCTCCGTCTCTCCATGGGAACGTATCCAATCATACCACTCTGAAATTATTATTAAAATTTCCATCGCCAGTGTGCGTGCGTGTGTGTGCGCACAGCAGGGGCTCTGAGTGAGATGAGTTGGGGTGGTGGCGGTGGTGAGATTCAGACAGTATCTGGTGTGAGGAGGGAAGCGGCGAGTGGCAGCCGCCGTGTGACAGAGCTATCAGTGGAGGTGGGTGAAAAGTGGGACGGAGGCTGATGAGAATAGTGGGGTCACCTCTGGGCCAGCCCTCGCTCTCACCGGCATCAGGGATTTTATTGTCATATATTTTTTGTCATCCTGAAAATAATGGAACAGGGCTGAGACAGAGAGTGTCTCGGGGAGGGGAGGACGGTTGCGCCAAACCGGGGGACCTTGGAAAGGGAGGGATGGAAAGATATTGGGACAGAGAGATGGGAGGATGAGGCTTTTTTTCTGTAATGGCAGGATTTGACTGGGATTAAAAGAGGGAACAAGGGAATCAGGTGGGCACTTTAGGAAAGAATTGGAGCGGTGTTGTATGTGTGTGTGGGAGAGGGGGCGTGTTCGCAAAAGAATTTTAAATGGCTACCGCTGCGAACTGCCCCTTCCAGTTTGAGTATAAACTACCAGTCAGCAGTTGTGAACCTTCATGTCTAACTTGAGGAGAGAAAAAAAAGATTGTAAAAGTGCACGTGTAGCAGCAGTTCCTTATAATGTCAAAACACACAGTGGATAATAATACAAATGACAGATGGTATCGTCATCTTCCAGGGGAAACCTGGCATACTATATATCAGCCCTGTGATATTCAGTTATATTGTGCCATAAGCATCTGCTGTATACACAGTCTTACAGTGTAACTGTCATGGCTGTAAAGACTGTACTCAGGGAAACCGACATGATGTCCCAGATAAATGAAGGCTCATAATCCTTCATGCAGCAGCAGTGGAGACATCCACCCGCCCTGTCGGCCCTTCCCTGGGGATTTCAGGTCATGCCTTCTTATGTAAGCCAGATAAAAACACTTGTAATGGAACAATAACGCTTGTGTCAGCTCAGTTTCTCCATTTCTGTTTCTCTAAAAATTCTACTATATGAACATTATTACTGCTAATATTTTTAACGTGCCCAGTTATTCATAACATCATAGGTTTTTAGTCACCATGGTGATATGTTCATCATGATTTATGATTCATGATATGCAGATTTCTTTTCCTTTTTCTAGATATTGGCTTCCAAGCTCAATTGATGTTCCTTTTACAGTTTCTTCTTCCCCGGATCATTTTCCGCAAGTTACAGTTTGGTCAAGTCCCAGATTTTTTGTAATCACGCCAGCTGCCATTTCCTTTGTCAGCAGCGAGCTACAGCGCAGCTCATTAGAGGCTGTGTGTGGCTGGGTGGTGCTAGCAAAGCAATTTGAGCTTCGGGCTTCACAGAGTGACGTTGGCCTCAATTCCAGGTATGAAAAAAGAAAGAAAGAAAGAAAGAAAGAAAGAAAGGAAGGAAGGAAGAAAAGAATGAAAGAAAGGAAGAGGGAGAGAGTAAAGAAAGAGAGGGAGGATAGTGAGGAGACATTATGGTCTCTCTTGTGGGTCATTCTACCACAGAGAAGAACATTTTCTCATTTGCTTGAAGATAATTGCCACGGTTATTATTCTGCTGATGCCGCATTAAGCAGTAACCCAGAACAGGTCATTTTATATGGGATTTATATTCACAGCTAAGGTGTAATATCTGCTGGACACCTTGTAGATATTTGTTTGTTTGTTTTTTCGCATCTCATTGTTTACAGAAGCCACTAATATAGTAAGCCATGAGCAGATAATTACATTTCGAACAGTTACACAACAGTGGACTCCATTAGTGCATTTATAGTTTTAGTGTTAACATTGGAAATCATGACATGGTACTGGCTTATAGATAAATAAATACACAGTTAATCCACTGTCACTATAAATATCTACAATGTAACATTTGATTGGTCTAAATGCGCTAATGCATATGCATGCATATATGCAAATAATTGCATGCCAGTTTTGCTTTAATATAAAGTATTTTCCTTCGCCTCTGTGCCTGTAATATTTCTCCATCAACATAAATACAGTTTCAATCATCATAAACCAGAGGCAGATATTTGTAATTCTTCTCAGAGATAGTGCAAATGAGCTTCTCCACTCACTCTCTGGAGGCCCTCAACAGTGTTGCGCTCCACATGTAAACATCTGCAGGCTGTTTGTTTGTGGCCTTCAACACTTCTCTCAGGAGGGGCGGGCAGATCCCTAATGGCACTGAAATGTGTGTGTGTGGGGGGGGACTGCGCATCCTAAAGGCTTTGTGTTCTGGGAACAGAACGTATAGATTGTGCTTTGGGAACGCCTGGCACGCCTGGCAGTTTGTTAACCTTAGAGCAGCGTTCATATTGAGGGTTGAAATAGGGTATTGGCAGTAAAGGGACAGCCAACGTGTTTATTTACTCTCTGAAATTGCATCTGCAAGAGCATTGTTAGAGTGCGCCGATTAATAGTGCTGCATGTTGAAGAGACGACCTGTGGAGAAAAGATTTAGAATAGATAGATAGATAGAAGTACTTTATTCATCCTAAACTGGGAAATTTCTTTGCAGTAGCAGCGTTTACACCCGAGACAATGAAATGAAATAAACAAACATAGAAAATAAAAAAGCACCTACTATTAAGTAGTAGTTATAAATAAAAGTATAAAATTAAAATTTAACCATTACAATAGTAAATACAAAATAAGTTTAAAGTAAGGCATATCTTTTTACATATATACAACAAAATGTGCAGTTGTGCAGTATTAGAGTGTTAAAGTGTATTTATTTGATTTATTTTTTAGCAATGGCCTCTAAATATTACAGGACGTTGTGAAGAAAAAGGACTTGCTTTGAAAAACACACTAGACATGTTGAAAACTTTGTCCTCTTCAAAATATCCAATATTATTTTAAATGGAAAATCCACCCTGGGATGCTCTTCAAATCACTTTGTTTTCTGTATTTTCTGTATTATTTGTCTGTTTCTTTATTTTGAGAGTACACTCTTAATGGCAATCTATCTCATCTCATTCAACCTCAGTTAGTCTCTTCTTTTATTATATTTCCTAAAGTACTTTTCAACGACCTCTTGAGTATGTGTATTTAAGAGATGATGGTTACCCTGAGTTAAATCCTGTCCTCAAAGGACGTCCATCTAGGTTTCTCTCTGCTTTTTTTTTGCTGGTCCGGTTTGACTGCAAATGTAGATGCAAAATAACGTCTTATAAAAAGAAGCTTCACAGTCCAAGTTGCATAAGTGTCCCAGTACCCTTACCTTGCACAGGCCATGTACCTTCTGAGTCTCACAAATTAAGAGACAGGAAAAGCAAGGACGTGTTAAAAAGCTGTTGATGGTGTTTCTACTGGAGGGGTTGATCGTAAGGCATCAAGACAATTAACACATTCTTTTAACACAAGATTTTCATCTTTTTTAGAGCTGCCGCCATCAACTTCTTGAACTGTGATTAATCTGTGTTGCAGCAAAACACATCAGCACGGCTCGTACGAAAATGAAAATGGTCATGACCACAAATAAACCCAAGGATTCACTTTGCTGTTTTAGCTTCTTTTCTCTGTTGGAATATTGCCCCATTTCCTCTTCCAGTGCTTTTCACTGCCATGGAAAACTCACTCAATCCAAGAACAGAAGTGTCAAAATTCATTGGCAGAATGTTGTTCTCATGTTTTCTTGCAATCAATACAATTCCATGCAGTGCCATCGCTACTTGAACTAAACTTTTAAACACTGATTGAAGCAAATCAACAAAGTGCTTTATAGACAACTTGTAGCTAAATCGATATTTTAAGTAAGTTACATAAATTCAAATATTGAATAGAAGAAAAAATTGCTTCAAGGTAAAGCCTCCCTAGAGAACCTAATACGATACGTGTATTGTTTCTCAGTGTGGTGAACAGCCTTTGTTGCACAGTATCATCTTTATTGGATTCTTTCTGTCATTCTCAACAATAACTGCATTAAATGAGGCTACCTCATAGTAGAAATATCTTAAAAGTTAAAAAAGCACTTTTGATGGCTGTTGAAGGCCTGTCCTATAGAAGGACAGAGGAAACACAGGCTCAGTGACAGGGGAACTGACCATAGTCATCCAATGTTAGATTAAGGCAGCTTAATACAGAACATTTGATTACTGATTTAATATTTAAAGCTTTTCATATATTAACAATTGATCAAATGACTACATACTGTGTATGTCGCTCGTAGTGACAAAGCCACAGAAAACTATCCCTCAACTCTGCAGTTCCCCTCAGCTCTACGGGCTCTGTCACTTGAACGTAAACGTGTTGTTTTACGGCCACTTGTTGAAACCACTGATACCGTTGTTCTTCTTGGAAGGACAGTCTTAGACCCAACCAGAGCTAAATGGAGTGTGAATATTGAATTCACATTGTGAGGTGGAAATAAAACACATCTTCAGTTGAATGCTAATGTTGCTCTGTATCTGCTGTATACAGTATGTAAATACACCACTGTTTGCAAACAGGTCTATGCCGGTTTAAGCAGACTGGCTCATTTCTTTTCATAGTAAAATGAGGACTGCTTATTATGCGGTATGTCGCACTGATAAATTACATTTTCACAATTTTGTTGCAGTGCAGATATTTTTATAGTGTCAGAGATCTCGGACAGTGACCACCAGCTCCCCCCACTCATGTCCTCCACACCCTAATATTGTTTTCCTGTTCTGCCATTTTCTCCAGCTACTTTCCTCTCGCCTGGTCTGATCCCCAATCCTCTATCCCCTGTTGCTCTCCCTTTAGCCCCGGCCAATCCTCTGTGGTGGTCTTGTGCACACAGGATTAGCCATAAGGTCGTCGTTTTCTCTTCCTCTTCCTCCCCCGAGACCAAACCGTCCAAACTCTCCAGCCGTCCAGCTGCCCAAGGCTTCTGTCCAACACTCAGCGGTGTGCGATTGGCCCTGCAGGCTGATGGCGAGATTAGACGTGGCATGGTGGGGCTCAGTGGGCAGCAAACTCACACCGGCGGAGCTGGGAGCAGTTGCAGGCATGGGAGCTGACATTTCCTGAGATTTTCTGTCACCGATGTATAATGGAGCTAGCAGGTGATGGGGACAGAAGGGGCATTACTGTGCCAAAATCACTAAAGTGTGTGTTTGCCCAAGGACACAAGGGTCACTAGATGGGATTGTCAAGGGGTTTTTGTCTCCTGACACAAACATCGGCATAATGAGTTGATATCGAGATAGATCACAACCTGACGGGCCTCATGCGAGAACATTTTCAGACTCTTCTCCCTAACTTCTCTTTTTCCCGTGCTCCAATTCAGATTCACCAAACTGTCGTAAGACACTTGGACACACTTGTTGTAAAATGCTCGTTTCAGCCTGATGAATACCACCTGTTCGTGAGGAGGTGCCCAACTGTTAGATTTGATCATTAGCATAATTCACGCCCTTAAAATTTCCTCATACCGTAAGGCTGCCTGTTCTGCTGTTTAATTCACAAAAATGTCACCAAAGAGTAAAAAGGAGACTTCACTCCGCAGATCTTCCTGCCGTGCTGTCAAAAATCAGCAGACAAATTCCAACAAAGCATCACTAGTCGTATTAGAAGGTCCGAAACTAATAAAATATTAATAGCACAGCTCTCAACAACATGTCATCAGAGCAGCACTGCACTTTGTCAGAAATGCAGAGTAAATGGTCTGATACGCAGTAATGCGAAAAAATGCCTTTCTAAAGCAAAGCAGCCCTTGGTTAAAAGACGCAGTCAAGGGGGGCTGTAACAGTCGCTGAGATGTTAGATGAGAGCATATTATAGCCCAGAGTAGGTGATGTTACACTGTCAAGTTTGCCTTAGTTATATATTTTATTTTTGTTCATTTCTTTATCACATGTAAACACTAAATTCATAAAAAAAAATTGAGGTATTGTAATTCTTAAAAATGCAATATTAGATTTTTTTTGCCAGTATAAAGTCAAAGAAAACTTTTTTAACTGTATTAGTTTATCAGCAAATAAATACCAGCCTTTTGGATGTTGGAGAATGTTTTTTAGCCAGGGTCAGTTAAGGCTTTGAAATACGCACTATCACTGTGTGGGTGCCCTGAAGCATTTCATTAAACAACATCTGTTTCAGGGGCACTGGCGAAGTTGGGCTGAGATTTTCATACAAAATATTTATGTGGAGGAGGCAAAACTTTTACTTTATCAATTGATTTACAAAGTGGACAGTTGAGTAAGCTACTTTCCTCTTCTTAAAACGTGAACTGTTCTGACAGCTGCCATCTTGGCTGCGAGATAATACAGTCCAAAGCCCCTGGCTGAGAATGATACGGTACTTCAGCACATGGACAAAAATGACTTTTATTAGATAGATACTGTTGTGATGATGAGCTACTCAACAACCGAACAATGGCTGCTCGTGGTGCAGTTGGAAAGCTCTTGAAACACTGCACACCCGAATTAACTCTGAGAGCTAGTGACTGCAAGCAGCCACACTATCCATGTTTAGCAGTAATAACCACACCTGCTTGTATGTACACAATAGTTGTTTATTTGTGTTTGTTTTTACCTATATTTGTTCAGCTTTATTGTCCTTGTTTTTAGCTGTCTAGCTGTCTTTTAGGTCTATTTCTATCTCTATTTCTGTTGGAACTGTGCGTGAAAACTGGAGCCAGTCAAAGTCCTTGTGTGTGTACACATACTTGGCCAGCCGAGCTGATTCTGATACAAGCCACACGGGATTGGGATATCTTTTTGCAGGAGAACCCCTCGGCAAACAAGTGCATCACAATTTTCCACAAGGGCGAATAGAAAAAGAGAGAGACAGAGTAAGAGGGGGATGTTTGTTACTCCATGCCAGCTCATTCATGTATATTCTCCACATTGTGCTGGGGTTTGAAGAGTAAATATACCAAGGTTAGAGAGGACTATCTGCTGGTGAAAACTGAGAGGGAAATTAGTTAAATTTCCAACAAGCATGTTGATGAGGGATATGGATAGAAAATTCAAATTGCTTGTGACCTGTGTGTATGAGGACAAATAATGGAGGAATGGAAGGAGCGACATACCAAGAAACAAACTCTGGCAAAACAATGGGGATCTGTTGCATTTTCATGCCTTGATGGTGCCACATTCATATAAAATTAAATAGACTTGAAATTAAGCAGAAACAAAGGCATGAATGATTTAGTGTGGTTGATTAAAAAAAAAAAAAATCCCTTTTCCAGCTTAATAGACAGTGAGTGCTGTGGGCCAGAGCTGTGGCTTTGTCATAATGCATTAGTAAAATCAAACTTAAAATAGATGGTTGGCCTCTTTAGGGAGGAATAGCCTGCATTGCTTTCTCCCTGTGTTATTTGAACTCCAGTGTGACTTGCTTCAGGCTAGTTCAGCGTATTTCCGGATTAAAACAGGAATCTTGTCTGGAAACACAACACAGAAAGAGTCTGTTCAAAAAAAGGCTGTGGTAAATACAGAGGAAGAAAGGCACAAAAGCTGATTCCACACCCTGTTGTTGGTGGTGCACTGTGAACTGCTTTTTGCATAATACTGAGCTATTCCAAATTCCACATGTTCAATACTTACTTCATAAATTGTCAACTTAAACACCAGTATTTACTGAGAGACTATACACTAGTCAAAAACATGAGGAAATCATAGATTGCTTATGTGACCTTTAATGGACTTGAAAATTGAAATTCACACTGGTGTGCATGTTGCTGTTTATCTCAAAGGTAACAAAATTAACACATTTCATATTTGTCAAAATGTATTTTAGGACTAGTCCTTAAAGTCTATTTGTGCACCAACTGAAATGAGTCACAGCCCAGGGTATCAAAAACAAGCAAGTTCCAAAAGTTGACTTTGAATGCTTGGCCAGATGATTATACTTTTGTTGTTTTTAAATAGATATTTCCTAATTTAAATCATAATTCTGCTATTTTTTTATTTATAATTTTTATTATTATTTTTCATATGGCTTCTTTGTGTTAAGACTAAAATACAGAAACACAGAAAATAATCAGTATCAGTTCCAAAACTTAAAGGAATACATGGGCATAGTTATTTGTTTTCTTGCCAAGAGTCAGATGGAAATGTCAGTATCATTCACCGGTCTGTGCATCAACTACAGAGCCAGACCCAGGAAGCTATTAGCTTAGCTTACCATTAAGACTAGAATCAAAGTTCAATTATTCGCCTACCAGCACGTCTCAAACTCATTAATCATCACATATCTAATTTATTTAATTTGTAGGCTACCCAAATAGTAAAAATGAAAGGTTGTGGTTTTATGGGAAGTTGGGTGTTGTCTTTTCAACAAGTGGATGGGGGCATTGACTCAGTGGAGACTGACACCATACACTGTCTTATTAAGTGAGCTTTGATGGTGCTGGTGTGTGCTGGTAGGTATAAGTTTCTATAAATATCAATGTCCCTCAAATTGGTATTACTATGAAATCACTTCCCTATCATTTCAGTGGTCAAGAACTACACACCGGCCCTACTGTCTCACTCATGCTTAATTAAGAAGGCATAGATGAAGAAGAAGGCAAAATAGGAAGTGTAGGCAGGCCACTTCTCCTTGAGTTTTTGAGCAACCTGAATGCACTTTTCCAGAGCTCTGGGTGACTGCAGATAGTTGACGGGGTTGAAAGACAGCCACTAAGCCATTCAGGCGAGAGGAGAACAGAGTGCAGGGTCTAATCCTCTCAAAGCTGGGAAAGATGAAGTTTTAAAGCAATAATTCTCCCTTTAATCCATTCAGAAAGGCTCTGACCCAGTTGGGGACCTTGTTCATGGATTCCTTAACAGCTGCACGGTCACTACCAATGGTATTTGTACCAGGCTGCAGCTGCACCCAGGTACTGTGGGATTTGGGGTGAGTCAGGGGCCACTGTGTGTGTGTTGTGCTTAAGGTTTGAATTTTAATTGAGTGTTGTTTTAAGATTTTTGTTTTTATTGGCTTGTTTTGGGGGCAGGGAGGATTTTATTCAAGGACAGAACTGAACTTTCCCTGGTAGCCATCTAGCTTGATTTGCATCCCCCAGATCCATCCCACAGAGCAATGCAAGTACACATTATTATCTGCTCTTGTCCATTATCTGCTGAATTTACTTCTTTGAAGGTCACTGAGTTTGTTTCATAAGCCCAGTTGAGAGAATGAGAAAGTATTTCAGTGACAACTGATACAACCATCAAACAATGCAACCAATGATTCCCAAAAAATATATTTACAGGAGGTAATTTGCTGAAATGCTTTGGTATGTCACGTCATTTTATTTGTTGATTTACTTTATTGCCTGACAGAAATGGTTGGGGTTGTGGCCTTCTACAGGGTCATCAGGTCATCAGAGTAATGGGACATCAGAAATTATCAATGGCTGCTTTCGGTTGCTCAGATAGCGTAAGAGTCCATCTTCTTGTCAAAGGGTGTGATCCATGGAGCCTGTAACATGTGGTAGGCAAGTTATTCGTTGTCCGTGGCGAGGCAATGGAACTCTTTGTACCGCAAACTACCTGCAAAACGAATGAAGAGAACCAACCATATGTCGTGACTGTAAAGCTGCAAGGTCGCATATGAATCATCTCTTCAGCATGCACCAGCACGCTTCAATTACAATTGATCGACGTCATTTCTGATTGGGTCTCGCTAAAACATGAGAGCAAGCCAGTAATAAATCAGCCCCGCTGAGGACATTATCTGAATTATGGTGTGGTCAGGCCAAACTTGGCCAGGAGAAATAATTCCACTGTGGCAAAACGCACTCACTGCAGCTCAACAGCATCCTCACCCTTCTCTTTTTCTTTTGCTTGTATTATTCTGCTGTGCAGTTATAAACAAGGATTTTTACAATCAATCTTTTCTGAATGAGAGGTCAATCCCCCCCCACCTCTTGAATTGCCTGGACACTGAAAAGCCTTGCTCTTTCACTTGTCAGAGTTCAATTAGATTGAACTCTGCACAAGGTGAATAAGGGGGGATCAATTCACGACCAGAAGCAAATAGGTCTGGCCTGCTACCTCATTTAAATGAACAGAGAGCAACCAAGTTAATGAACACCAGCAGTCCAAATTTGATGCTGACGTCAGTGAAATGTGAATAAAAAGTTATTTGGGTCCTCATCTCCCACCTTTTAAACTGTGGCTTGATGGATTTTATGTTGGTCACAGGAGTACTACATGGTGTGTTTTGTGTTTCCCTGCCAATGCCCACCAAGCATTTTGATAGTATCATTATTTATATCACAGTCATTATTGCCCCGTGCCTGATTCATTTTGTCATTTGCGTCACTGGAACAACCGCCCTTGGCTCACTTTTTGGAGGAGCCTGGCCTCTCCTCATCGGCCTTATGGCTGACAAATGACTCTGTGAAAAGCGATATGGTCTCCTGCGGGGAAAAAAAGAATAGAAATTGAATCCTGGCCTCTGTCGGCGGTCTCATCTGTCATCTTTTCAATATTGATGTCCATTATGTTTATGGATTATTTGGCTGTCTTCTGTTCTCTGGCCCAGCTCTCCCTGTCAGATGGGCCACTTGGGGCAGTGGCCCGTTGATAATGCCATTTTGATTGATGGGTTTCATAGTTTAATTGTCAGCACAGTCTTCTTTTAATGGAGCGCCCAACACAACCAAAAGACAACATCTTAAAGGGGTCGGAGTTCAAACTGCGTGTACTGCTTGCAGTGTGATGCAGATGCAATGTGACTGTACTATAGATTCAGTTTCATTATCAGCTATTTGACTCATTTCTATTGCTTCCTGTATCACCTTTCACGGATCACATGTCCGGTTACGGGAAGGAAACAGCCCTCTGGAAAATTTAACACCTGCCAATAGGCATCATTTTGTTTTGCTGGCATGGTGCAATCACTGTATAGATGTGTATATATATAAATATAAATATATATATTTATATAAATGTATAGGTACACATAATTAAAACTTTTGCAGTTTGATACAACAGCCCTGTACCTTCATGAAGGTGAGTAGTTAGAGATTTGTTTCAGTTGAAACTGTTGATTCAACTTAATGGTAATTTTGGAATACTGTAGTTTGTGCTGTTGTTTATTGTACTGTATCATAGTGAGTGGTGTTTCTAATATTTGGTCCACCTTATTTGTATCAATGAGGGTAAGCTATAGCATACTGTCTACAGGGTGTTTCATTGTCCTATTTTACTGTATATGAGGTTTCTATGAGTTCATCTGCATTGATGAATCCTGTCACTAAATCATTGACTGTTTTTGTGAATGCCATATTATAATAGGGCCAACACGCAGCCATCACACTGTCCCATATGAACCAAACAAATCAGTAAAATGGAGTCTGAATAAATGGCTCTGCCTTTTGAAGGGTGATTCAGTAATAATGGTGAGCCATGTGGGGTTTACACTGAATCTGTTTCAGCGACCACACACACAGCCATATGTAAGATGTATCAGTGTATGTCTCTTTCCCATTCCTCTCCTCTCCGTCTCTCCACCATGTGTTTGCAACCAAGGTCGTAGTTGTCCTGCTCGGTTTTCCATGGGTGTGTGAGCTTCATTCATCACCCGTATGATAGCTGCATGCTAGAGTGCCCTACATCTCCTGTCTGTGTTTGGGTGTTGGCTTTGTGTGTGCATGTGCATGAGTGTGTGTGTGTGTGTGCTCGCTCAAATAAATGATCTCTCTTCCTGTCTCTCTTCCTGAAACTCCCTTTTTGTTTCACTGATGTATCTACATGCAGAAAGGCACCAACACACTATGCAGCTATCCTTCTGTGCATACAGTACAGTTCATGCTCATGTAGAAAAAATATGCCAATACTGTTGCATGCTGTAATGTCCAGTGCAAGATGAGATTAGTTGACTAAATACAAGGTGTGATTAAAGATCAGTGCAAAAACGTGGGCTGAAAATGTTGAGTTGAAAATGTCTTGAGTGAGCGAACATTTTGCACTTTTCCCAAGGCTATTTTGTTTATTGTATTTGTCCTTCATTTATATCAAGTGTAGCTAAACTGCACATGTTTCCATTTTGACAAACTCATTTTAAAGATATCATGAACTGAAGATATTTGCTATTTCATGGCATATATTTTTTTCTAGTTTGCTGTCCTCCCTGGTTGTACTTTACAACTTGAGGTAGCTGACCCGGTCAGCCGGCACTTGTTTTCACCAGAGATACTCAGCCAGCTGCTGTAGTTAAATGAGCTCAGAGCTTCTCGTGCTGGTTTTCTTCCCCACAGCAAACCCTTCCCATCTTATGTGGGAAAAGCTTTGCTAAAAGCTAAACTATGTCACCAGAGGAGTCTCAGGTTTAAAAAGTCATGGTGTTGAATTGTGTTGTTTTTTATGTGAATTTGTGTGCATACCTGTATGCATATAGTATTTATAGCTTGGTCAAGCTCTAGACACTAGTAACAGGAGAAATATTCATGGGGTGGCAAGAAAGTGGCATGGAGACTTTAAGGGGTGGAATAAATATACTGTATATAAGCTGATTTAATAGCAAACAATCACAAATATCAATATTTGCTTGGGAACAAAAACCCCAAATGAAGATATTTAGCTCAAACACATTTCATTATTGCGGCACATGAGTACAGCATTGAATAGAAATTTATAAATGTTAATAATGGTGTACAACTTCACACTGAATGTTGTCGAACGTTTGAGTGAATGTGTGTTGTTCTCAGGCTACTGTCTGTTTCAACCTCCTCAAGCCCCTCAATGTTTCCCAACAGATTCTGAAATAAAATTCAGTGATCAGTAATTATGTCTCTGAAAGTTTTCTTTAAAAGGTGTCAATTGGCTCCTAGGTAAAGACCGAGAGCTACATATAAATCAATATTGACCAATTGTGTCACGTCTGTGAAGCCACAAATTTAGTGTTGCCGATAATCCAAGATATCTGGTGTTTATCCAGTAAAGCTGATTAAACAGCAAGAGTCCTTTTCTCTGAACTTCAGTTTGAAAATGTGGTCAAAGTGCAAACTCTCAGGTACTGAGCGTCTGCATTGCTGACTAATGCAGTTTTTTGTTTAGTGCCTTTCAAACTGGGTGCTTTTGTATGTTGCACTTGCGTGACTGATCTGAAATTTGGACATGTTTGTCTGCAGAATGAGCAGTTTCAGAGCTGTTGGTAGCTGCAGGCGATCCACAGACACTTGTAAGCACCAGTGAATATTTGGGTTCAGTCAGGTTTAATCCGTCCCTCACACAATTGAACACGAGTTACTATTCGCCTACTAACGAAAACATGGTTCAACAAAACAACCCCCGCCACTATCCATCTGCGGCCGTTCTGTATTGTTACTAGTGGAAGACGGCAACCCCAGACACACATTTAGAAGGAAAGAAAGCCATCAACCGTCGCATATTTTTATACCCCGGTAGATCCGCTTCTGACCAGTAAGGAGACTGAAGACACTCTTTAACCCCTGCATGAAGCTCCGCACTACCTTTGTGAATGACCCACTATTGTTTGCTTCTCTGTCGTTTTATCTCTTATCCTGCTTATCTCCCCATTAACTCTTCTTTCCACTCTAATCTCTTCTTGTCCTCCTAGTAACTTAATCTCCAATTTTCCTTGCCTTTGTTTTCTCTTCTTCTTCTCTCCCCTTTCTGTCGCACTAAAGTCACACAAAAGCTACTCTTACATAAAGAAAGTATTGTGTTTATTAAAGTGTTCTGCTTGAAACAAAAGGAACACAGGAAAGGGAGGATTTGGTAGAGATGAAGGTGAGGCTAGGACAGCAGTCACAGAGGAGGCCGGTCGACCGGTCTGGTCCAGGCGTGGATCGATACTAGGTGATGTAGGAGCTGGTGGGGGGTGATGCGGGGGCAGTAGAAGGGCTAATCATTTCAGTCATTACCCAGCCGTGTCTCCTGATTCGAGGGATTAGCAGACGCAGAAACAGGGGAGATGTTGTGTTAGTGCTACAGGAGACTCTATCAGGGATTTGAGGAGTGGAAAACACTGCTTGTCCCCAGTCGCCTTTGGTAATTGTGCCTGCAGTACCATTTATTGGGATCTGGGGAAGAGTGTGTGTGATAGTGTGCATACAAGATGTGTCAGCTGTAGTTTCAGGGAGAAAAAGGACAGAGAAGAGGGAAGGGAGATAATGTTGGCATTTGCGTTGTGCATGTACGTGCACACATGTGAGAAATGCCATGACTCTCCTTTCGTAGGACAGGGGAGAAGGGAGAGCTTACATGCTTGCCTACCCACAAGCCTTTATGTGGAGCTGATGTACAGAGCAGTTGGAGAGACTGGCCAGCTCTGGTGCCTGTGAAAATTTCACACACCACAACATACACGAGGTGGAATTAAAGGAAATGACATTTACGTCAGTGGTCAAAGAGTCACAACTGGCTAATTCAATCAGCTGCAGTACCTTAAACTCTGATGTGAGACAGAAAAACAAGCCCACATAATAGAACTGTCATGCACAGTTGAACACTTGAGAACTACACCGACAACACACCTTGAAAGTATATGATTTACGAAACGTGCCAGTATTGCTTGCAGGTTTTCTGATTGATTGAGTTTTAAAGGGGAACTTCACCGATTATTACACATCAAGATCAGTTTGATAGTCATGAAGAGTAGTGCTCAGCGTGTGAATAGTACTGTGAGTTGTATAATGTATTCTGTGGCTCAGGAGGAAATAATAACCCGATTGACAGAGACAACAAATTGATAACAGAAAGCCTGCCAAGATAAATTTGGACAAACCCCAGGGTATAAATACAATGCTGATGAGTTTCAAGAAATATCATAGACATATTTTTCAATACTATAGTAATGTTACATGTACATATTCAAATGGGGATGTTCTAGGAATATTATACAGAGCCTGAACTGGTGAAGTAAGTAAATTAGAGCTGCAGCTGTTTTTTTCTTTTATTTAAAAACTTTTTTTCTAAATAAGGCTTAAAGTGATTTAGAATTACACTTCAGTAATAATGTTGTTTAAGTCACAATAGACAGATTATAAAAAGCAATGGTCAAAAACACTGGATTATACTGCACATTTCCCACGGTGCAACTTGATAGCATCTATCATTAGACCCTCCCTGTCAAATAAAAAAACCCTATTTCAAACCCCACACCTCCTGTGTGTTGGAGATGCCTTCACTTTATTATATGACGCATGCAATAATTCTATAATATAAGTATAATTAAAAGGAAAAAGAGACAGTCTTGGAAACAAATAAAGCTCCAGTGGATCTTTAAATAGATTAGATTCTAGAAAATGTTTTTTGCCGTCAACACCAAGACGATTTGTCGTTCAAGCACCAGCGGAGGGCTACGTGCCAACACAGCTCCACATCTTGTAGTGTTGCCAGTCCCGTGACCTGAAGGTGAAGCGAACCAAAGCTGTGAATACAGAATGTACATCTTGTTACCTGACTGCAAATGTTCAGCTTTCAGAAGACTTGCCTTCCAACACCTGCAGCTTCAAACACAGATTCAAAAGGAAATAACATCGAAAGCAAAGGCAGGACGTTTGAAAGGAGCTTAACATCCTGAGCAAAGGAACTTTTCACTCTTGTAGGCTGCATTGTGTTTTTGGACATGGGCAAAAGAGGCGAATGAAGCTGTTGGGATAATCTGACCCAACAGCCACAGAATCCAAGCTAAGAGTAATGGGGGAGGCAAGTCAAACGCTAACTAGATTTAACAGGGAAAGACAGCGAAGTAAAGTTAACTGACTTTGACCTTAAAAATAAGAGTCAAACCAAACTTAAGCTTGACAGCGGAAAATCAGGTTAAACCTCTCTACCAGAGTTCTTTCTAATTCATCCAGCGTGTCGCCAGGGATCACAAGAAATAACAAAAGTTTCAGGAGGGAAAATGAAAGGGGCTACACAAGGGAGCTATGCATGGTGGCAGCAGTGTGGCGTCTGTGC
This sequence comes from Lateolabrax maculatus, assembly GCA_031216445.1. Classification (NCBI taxonomy): domain Eukaryota; kingdom Metazoa; phylum Chordata; class Actinopteri; order Acropomatiformes; family Lateolabracidae; genus Lateolabrax; species Lateolabrax maculatus. The sequence goes on from CM062208.1 coordinate 20,500,044, forward strand.
ATGTGTGTGCGTCGGGGAGATTAAAGATATGACATGGGGAAATAATGCCAAGTTCCACCTCTTCGTCTTCTCTTCCAAAGTTGTCCTCATGGGCCCTAGTACATTTAAAAATAGACCTTTTTTTAATGGAGAAGAGGGCCGAGGGGAAAGCGAAGAAGAACGAAAGCGTGCAGAGACTGGAGGAGTCCTCTGTGGAAGGAGAATGCAATTTGAGATTGGTCAGATTGCTCCCCCCCCCCCAGCCGCCCATGAAGCGTGATATGCACCGGCGTGGTCCCTAAGCCACCATAAGCCTGACGCCAGTACCCACACCGCAGCCAAGGAGTCGTCGCACTCACAGCGCGAGAAAAAAAAACAGCAGGATGAAATAAAAGAGGGACTTCAAGAAGATCAGCAGGGATATTGGGAGTGATAGATGAGAGTCAGGCGTGGAGTGGAAGAGGGTGGAGAAAAGGGGAAGGAGTGAAAGGATGAAGGAGATAGCTTCGGTGGGATTATGGTGGGATATGGCAGAATGTAAATGCACTTGAGCTGTCCAAGGCTGATTTCTCACGATCACACAGCATTGTGAGAGGCTCATCGTTGCGGCCTTTTGTTACAGGTTTGCACTCCCACTGAATGAACGAGTTGGGTTTTGGACAAATACAGTCAGAGACAGGAAGCGCTGTTACAAATCTGTTTTGGATGAAATAGGCAAAAATGTTTTTCTCTGTCTCTTTCTGTCACTTTTAGGAGGAGAGGGTTCAGCCGAGGCAGGGCAGAAGGAAACCTCCACCTGTGATATTTGCCAGTTTGGGGCTGAGTGCGATGTGGACGCTGAAGACGTTTGGTGAGTTTTCTTACTCACAAACACAACCACAAACTGCCTTCTTTTTGTCAAAGCCACGTTAACTACACAGCTGGACTTAAGTTCTCTGGACATCTGTTAATATTTTAATCAAAAAATACCCCCTAGATTTGTTATTTGAAACATTTTAGTATGTTTGAACACTAAGAATTTAGATTATAACTCTTCTGTATACTGCACACCACTGCCACTCAACACCCACTGAGGTTTAGTGCATGGTTGACCATTTCATTTAACCTCAATTACTAGAGCAGGGCACAGAGAGAAAGGAGATTTTCGCTTATTCTAGAAATCCAATTACTATCCTTACAGGACTTGGCAATGTCAGGCCAAAAATGACTTTGACTCACACAAGGAAAACTAGTTCAGTGACAAAATAACGTTTGTCATAGATTTAGCCATTCATTGCAGATGAAGCAGATGCAGGTAATGTGTTATCAGCTCCCCCGCATGCATTTGCAAGGAAGCAGCACTAAAAACATCCTCAGTAGTACATAATAAACATGCGGGTGCAGAGCCCAATTAGATGAAGGCTCAACTGGTGAACTGTTTCCAGCACCAGACAGTAGCATCAGTGTATTTGCTTTCTACAGCATGAATGAAGCTTAAATAAACCAGCATTACTGATTTGGTGTGGAACAAGGATCAGCTGGTATCAGCAAAAGGAAGGCAGGGCTTATGAGAAATCCCAGACGTACCGCTAGACATTAGAAATGCCCTGAGAGTATGACTCTATCAAACTGCTTGATGTAATGGAAGGATAATGTACCCTGGTGTGCAATAACCGTAATGCAAAGGAACAGTTTCATGATGCATTCTGAGCCTTGTTGCAAATACCAAACAGCTGGAGTCCACTCCTCCTGATGCCACCCACTTTCACAAATGCACCTTAATATTCCACTAAAACACAGAAATGGATTTATTGACAATTTATCCATCCCCGAAGGTAGAATTCTTAAGGTCACAACAGTGCGATGTACTGTCAATGGTGTGTGCACACAAAGACGAAAACATAAAAGAAAATGGAGCCTCAAGCATATGCATTGTAACAGGAACAAAGGCAATTACACAATATATACCATGGGACGTTTGCCTCCACAAAAAGACAGTGGACAAGACAATAGAGGCAGTCCAAGTCAATAATGTATCTCATTGAAAAGCAGTTGACACATACAGTCATATGAATATTTTAGTGTACCTTCTTGTAAAATGGAAAGTACAATAAGGCATACTCTTTAATCTTTCAAAGCCCAGAGGTGTTCTGATGAGAATGTTTCTGGTGAATAATCAGACAGGTAATTGCAACCCAACAGCAGGTAATTTTCATCAAACAGCAGCCAACCACTGGCTTAGCATAGGATCATTTTGATTAAAATGGCAGGTTGTTCCAATCAGGCAGCAGCTAATTTTAATCAAACAAACCATCAGTTAATCAAACAATGAGTGGAGAGAGATGACTGTAATCAAAGACCAGGTGAAGGTAAAGTGATGTGTTTATCATAATGCCTTATTCTTATTTTCATACAAACAATACGGAGGGATAATTAGATACTGTTCTGTGAATTTGTAGCCACAGTATGAATTGTAGTGATTCTTTAGGATATGTGGGACTCAAAGTACCCCGATAATGAGACTGAAATACCATTTTGTTTTCACTTCATTATTCAGTCTGACATTAGTCATGTTCTGTTCGGAAGTGGTTTTTCATTTTGCCCTAACTAATCAGTAGTGACTGATTTGTCCGCCCTGCCGATGTTTTTTTCAGCCGACATAGACACTGAGGTGGAGGTTGCCAACAGCAGTTGACTTAAAGTTTTTAATGTTGAAATAATCAGTTTTAAAGGAGTTGTTCGACATTTTGGCGAATCCATTTATCCACTCTCTTAGTTAGAAGAGGAGATCGATACCGCTCTTGTATCTGTAAGGTCAATATGAAGCTACAGCAAGGAGAAGGTTAGTTTAGCTTAGCATAAAGACTGGTAACAGTTTGGCACATAACAGTCCACAACTTTAATTTTTTATTAATTTTTACACTTAACAGCAGTGGTGGACAGAGTACTGAAAATCAGTAATCAATTAGAAGTACTGGTACATTACTGAACTATTACTCAACTACAAGTAAAACTACTGGTGATAAAACATACTTAAATAAAAGCACAACATATTCTTCTTTAAAACTACTCAGGGTATTGGTTACTTTTTAACTGTTAAGGTTTGTTGCATTATCAATAGCCGGCATTCAATCGAAAGGGGAGATCCATGTAGAAACTATCTACATTCAACAAAGCACATTTTTCTGATAAATGATAACGCAGATAAAGCTGTTCCATGATCTTAAAACTGGAATAATTCTCCTCCTCAGTTCTTGGTTTACTTGGTCTACTTTTGACCCTCTGAAAATGATGGTGGGTCACCTGGCATTAACATTACTGTCTTTTGAGAGTTGTTGCGGGTTCAGTGTTTAAGATCGGCATGAAGCAGTGGTATCATACGAATCTTGAGATGGCAACGAATCTGTTGTTACCAAACATGTCATGTTTACTGGGAACGGGCTAAACAATGTTGTACCTTCTTTACTACGAGGTCCGCGAAACCTCACTGTTAATGATCGCTGCAATAACTTTCAGTAGCTCCTCTTCATGAGCTCAGCTGTCTCCTGTCCTCTGTAGCAGAGGAGGGACCCCCGGTTATGACACTACTTACTTATAAATAAAAATAAAAAAATGCAAACAAAAGCAAACTTAATTTCATTCTTTTCGAGGGCCCTCCACCCACCCCCATACCCCGGGTAGCCAGTCCCACTCTTATACCTTCCACCTTACAGCAGCAGTAATACCATTACTGTTTTGCTTTGCCATGTTTTACAGCAGTGTACTGAAGAGCGCTCTGTGCTTCTATGGAAGACATCAAAGAAGTTGTCAAACCTGGCGAGAAAAGAATATATACTAGAATATGGTGTTCCACCATGACGCACTACATGGGATCAAATGAACAATTCATGCCCGATGCTCATTTTTGTTCTTATTCTACACTGCTCTTGATGAAAACTAGTGAAATCAGTTAAACATCAAGACATTTTGATGTTCTTGTTTTATTTTTTATACCTGACTATTGATTTTATTTATTTTATTCACAGCATAAAATAATGCCTATTATAATGACGGGTTATTTTCATAATGTGCATAGAAAGGATGTTCTGACTTTAAATGAGGAGTCTGCTCAGGAGAAAATTGCTACTTCATTCATTTGTCAACATTTATGACTCACTATCTGGATTCACATAAGGAACAGAAAAACGTGCTCAGTGATGAAGTGGAAATACTGTATGTTTGTTGAATCTATTTTGGCTGAACTATGTAACTACTTATCTATAGCCTCTGTATTTCTCTGTACTCTGGGGGCAGACGGCAGGCAAAAAAGACCTATTTACCCCTCAAAAGATCAATAGAGTGTCACGAAAACCCATTTAGATCCATTTGTGGTGTAAAACTGTAATTACCCACAAAAACCCATGCTTTCAAACCCATCAATAACACCCATCAGTGTTGATAGAATTAAGATAGAGGAGGAGCAGATAGAGAGCTAGTCATACAGAGGGGTTGCAGGGACACTTGGTGTGTGAATGCTGAGTTTAGACCACCTGAGAAAGAAGCGGGGGGCTTTTCAAAGACGGCACTTACGTGTGTCCTTATTGACGCCCATTCTATGGAGAGCAAAAGGGAAATTCAATGAAAAACCAGACAGTGGAGTCACAGGCCAACAGGCAATGTGGGAGACAGACTTTATTTTCTCTGAGCTGGGTCCATCACACACACACACACACACACACATATACAAACAACATCCACTGGAAGCCCCCACACATTTCTGATATGGACCGATTATGAGACAATGGGCCACAATGGGCGTGAAACATAAAAGCCTCCCACCTCCCAACCCAACTCCTCCTACATAGGAGCAAGACACACAGAATGAATTTGTAAATTTAGCTTTTCTTTGTAGTCGTTTTGTCTTTCACTGTAGTTGTTTTGCATCTCCTGATGGAGGTTTTGTGTCTTCTGTGGTCATTTCCCATCTCTTTGTGGTCATTTTGCATCTATTTGTAGTTTTGTGATTCTTTGAAGTCGTTTTGCTTCTCTTTGTGGTTGTTTGGTTGCTCTTTGTAGTCGTTTGATTTACTTTCCACCAAGAAATATTACAGTTTACTCATTCGCTTGACCACATTTTTCCATTCAAAAGTACATTTTCAAAACAGCTCATATACAAGCTTGACTGAAAGTCGCTGGCCAAAATGATACATTTTGTTTTCAAAATGCTCCAACACTCACAAAATATTTTAAAAAAGTAATAAAAGCAAATATTTCCACCAAACAATATAACTTGTGGTTAAATTGATATATTCTTTCAATCAATCATCACACAATGGACAACAAAATACATCAGAATGAACCGGATCAACCTTATGATCTGCTATGATTCCTTGGTATGATCAGTCGCCTCGGCCGAGTGTCGCCACTTCCTGTATCCACTGTTTCGAATTAAAATCCCTCTTGCGTTTTATACACGGCCCAGTCATGTACTAGGTCCGATCGCATTGTTTACCACGACCGTTTCTACAATGGAAGCCTCCTGTTGAGCACTAAATATGTTTCCTCTGCCACCAGTGGGTGGTAGCCTGTGGATTCTATAAAGCAAATTCAAAAAGGCATGTCAAAATTGACATTATGATTGACATTATGATAATCACATACATGGGATTTATCAAACAACAACAGTTTGTTCTGCCAAGAGGGCAATACAGTAAAGCTGAAATACATAGTGGTAACATTGTGGCTAACCTGTTTTTATTCCAACTGACAATAGATGAGCAGGGACAGAACAGAAGGACAAGCCATGATTGATGACATGGTCAATAATTGTTGCCGAATTTCATTTGAAACTTGAGCTCTGTTTTCTCCCTTTACTGTGGCTCCATCTTTTATACATGGATAAGGGCTGATTGCTGATTGAGGAGCTGTGCAAAAGAGTTTCATACAGGTGAATTAGAGATTCATAATCATGCAAGTCATTTCTATCAGCTATGAATAGATGATTTCCTTTTGTTTAACACAGTTTAATCTTTTAGAGCTTTGGGTATTTTTATGAAATGTGTTAACTGTCTGAAAACAGTGTGTGAAAACATGTGAAACCAATGAACAAGTGTTAACACCTTTGCAAGATAAGACTGCTGTGTTAAGAAAGTGAGGATGGAGATCAAGTGGACCCCAGTTTCATTAAGCGTGTCTTTATGAACTCACTATGTTTAGTGGCACAAATAATTATATATATGATATATATTTTATTTTGCTGTATGTGTGTGTGTGTGTGTGTTTGTATATAAACTGTATGTACTGTGTATATAAATATCCTTTCTTCTCTTGTTTTTCCCCTTTTTGCTTGTTGGGTTCCCTCTGTCACCCTGTCTCTCTCTCTCTCTCTCTCTCTTCCCCTGTCTGTTTGCCTTGCTCTCATTTTTTCAAAGGATTACAGTGAAATTTGAGGCAAAGGATTATGAAAATCAATGCTATGTTTGGTTGCAATAAGGTTTGCTGCTAAGGATTTGTACACAACATGAGGCAGTCAGTAGATATGTTGGTCTCAGCTGCTGTGTATGTGTGTTACAGTGTGTGTGTGGGTGTGTGTGCGCGCGTGTGTTTAAATGTGTGTGAAGTGGCCTTTTCAGTTGAGAGCCAGCAGACAGTCTGGGGGGGGGACTAATCAATACGACACATCCTGCTTAGAAAGTATCCTCACGCACACATGTCATGCACACTCCGGGATGTACATTACACATATTCGCACACCGCTAACTTTCATTTAACACCTCTCTATGCCTTTGTACCTCAGCCGAATGTGTGAAGCAATGATTTGCTATTTGTGAGAGAAGAGGAGGGAAAACAAGGTTTATCACAAAGCGATTGCCGTCTGGTGAATCTATGTGACCGCTTGCGCACGCCTCTCTGTGGGTGTGCGAGTAGCATTAGGATGTGTTGACGCACTGCAGTCTAGTGGTATAGTGCCTATTGTGGAGAAAGTGAGAGGCCTCATTAAAAATGTATGGAGCCCAGACATCAGCCACCGACCAACAGCGGCCTCTCGGGATGGCCGAGACTCTGAGAGCTCTTCTACGAGGTTGTGGGGGGTGGTGTGCTTGTATACATGTACATGTGTGCAATGTTAAGCCTACTCTTTTTTTTTTTTTTTTTTCCCCCAGTGGTGGATGTGTGAACATTTCCTTTCAGCTCAGAAGCTCTTAAGATTTTGATTTGATCCTTAGTTCCTCACAGTTCTTCCCGCTGCTTCCTTTAATGCTAAAACTATTCTCATTTAGATACTTTTGATGATAACGCAGACACTTTAATTGTAATTCTAATCTTGTCTTGGGGGTGGCTGTTGCAAAATGAGACTGTGTTTTATAATCTTTAAAGGTTAACTCAAACTACTGATTTTTCCCCTCACTTGCCTCTAGCGATATCTAGCTATGCAGATAATTTTGGCCTTAACTGATGGGGTTTGGAGAAGTCTGCTTGTGGCATATCTGCATCCACCTTGATACAAAGGAAGCAGGGATGTGTATCTATCCCTGTTAGAGGATTTGACACGTCTAGATACACAGTCCGTGATCCGATACAGAAAATGATAGTAGGTACATTTGTAACAGTACACTGTGATTCCTATTCAGTGCAATACGATTTAGCCACAACTGGATATAACTTGATATCTAAGTCAGCATCCTAAATTTGGTATTTCTAACAATGATATATGGGGCCATGAAACAACTTAGGGCTTCAGTGTTTGCCTTCAACCAAGAGGATTTAGGGGCCAGTGTGCTTTTGAAGTAGCATCAGCTGCAGCCGTCAGCGTACACATCGATCCTTAAACGGGTGGCAAGATGTACAGTATATTGCCTCCTGTGTATTTTATGATGCCACTGTGTATTTTGCAAACTGAAAATTCAATGTAAAGATTTCAGGCTGGGTTGTACACGGTACACTCTGACATTTCTTTCAGTCGAGGATTCTTTTTTTTTTTTTTTTCAGGGAAAAGCTCTGCATTTGTGAAAGCGTAGGTAGCTAGCGAGAGTGAGAAGTGGCCCACACACACTCACACATCTCAGGCACAGGAGCACAGAGAGAGACAGTGTCGAAAAGATTGTTTTATGACAGCCGTATCAATCTTTGCCAGGTGTCACAAAGCATTTGTGTCGCGTCTGCGGCTGTGCATCGATGTGGCCGTATCTCTGATTCTTGTCACTTTTACACACCTGATTGGAAGCGAAACGTAAATTCATTTGTGGTGAAAAATGACATTTAAAAAAATCCAACAGCAAAATATCTATCCACAGACAGTATCATCCTCACGACTCTGGATAATAGGACAAAATAGTTCCAATAAAAACTGTTTTGAGGTGGGTATCTCAGCAAATAAAAAAGCAAACTACCTGCATGGCCGGAGATTGTCTAGGTGTAAGACGGAAAATATGTCTCCTGTAATTTGGGTGAGCCGACCCTTTCAATCGCGGTGTATGGTCTCACTGCGTAGCTCTCTGCAGTGGCAGGTCATTCATAGCTGCGTCAGCTCACCTTCAGTGTCATGTGGGATTTTGGCTATTGCGCGCCTTCGTTTGTCTTCTCTGATGCATAACGAAGCCTTTCTTCACATCATTCTCACTTTGCTGATCCATCATTACAACAGTAGATGAGCACCGCCACGCTTTGCTGCACGGCGTTTCAATCAACATCAACGTCAGCGGTACGAATCATCGCGGCTGATTGTGAAGGTGTCGGCGCGTGTGGCCGCCCGGGCTTGTGTGTGTGTGTTTGTGTGTGTGGGCACACGTGTTGTGCGTGCGCCCACGTGGGCCCGTATGCAAATGCAGCTGTAAGACAGCTGAATGCCTGTGCTTTACTGTGAGCCTGGCACCAGGGGAAAATGAAAAGACCCGGAGAATAATGACAGATTTATAATTACAGAATCTAGCGTTCAGCGCTACTCAGCACCAACTGTCTGGGGAAGGCAATCTGGGTGTAATTTCTGCTGATCAGGCCTGCCACACACTTAAGGGTCACACTACTTGTAGGCCTCTGCCAAAATACACACACACACACACACACACACACAGACACGTATATGCACGAGCCCACACAGACTCGCACACGCAGAGACACACAGACGTCTCGCACTTAAATTTTGCCGAAAATTGTGGTGCGACAGCAAATTGCCCGGTTAATTTGCAAGAGCTAAAAGCATCAAGTAAGCGCCTGATTCACTGAGAAATGAATGCATTTCAGTCTGCCAGGAACGAACACCAGAAATATCAGCGTTCTGGAAGAAAGCGGCTGATTTAATATATAGAGAAGACAAAACACGACTAATTTAAAAGCACGTGGATGTTAGCAGTTATTTGCCTAAGACAAAAAATAACACATTTTTCACTTGATTTCTATTCAGTTATTCGAAAAGCTTTTCCAAACTTTGCATTGAAGAACTTTACAGCAGAAACCACCTGCTGTAAATTTGATTGATTTGAAGCTAATCTGGCTATCAGTGATTACACCTTGCTTGAGAATTTCACACTTCACACAGAAATAAAACAGACGTGCCCGTGGCCCCGGAGCCAGTGTTCCTCAGTCGTCCTCAACTTCATCGAGACCATATTTAGAATTTCTCAGTCAGTCAGGTTTTGTTGAAAGACATAATAAAGACAGGGTGTAATGTGCTACCAGAAACAAGCTGTTCTGCAATCTTCTGGAATTTTTTTTTTCACCAAGCTGTTTCAGGGTGCGTGATGATAGTATTAGCTTGTACGTTATTCTTTTCCATTAAGGCTCTTTTCAATGTTATCTAAAATAAATTACATATCTGAAAGCCTGAGAATGACGGCTGTTTATGTGCAATTTCTTCTGCAACGCTAGAATGTACAGCTTTGTTATCTACAATTCTTTCATTATTAATAGCTTCCTTCCATTGTAATGGTACATCATTTGTCAATCAAGCCCTCTGTGCAGCCTGTCTCTTTTTGCAAAGTTAAATCCATTTGCTATTGTGTCAGATTGAATGTGCCAAAACCCAGTTTGAACAGGATTACCATGCATGGTGCAACATCCTGACTGAGTGCAAGCTGTACTGATTTTTTCTGTCTCATTTTTAATCCCTGGACTAATTTCGGTCTGTGTCCCTCGCAGTCAAACGCGCACACAATAAAGATGCTCTCATTTTCATTAATATTTCAGATCTCATTTATTTTACATCTTGACAATAAATAAAATGCTGGAAAGTGTGCTACTCTAATACGATTTCCTGTTCCGTAGGTGTGTCTGCAACATCGACTGTTCCCACATCAGCTTCAACCCAGTGTGTGCCTCAGACGGTCGTTCCTATGACAACCCCTGCCAGGTGAAGGAAGCGTCCTGTCAGAAGCAGGAACGCATCGAGGTCAAGTACCTGGGCCACTGCCAAGGTCAGACCCACAAACACGCGCACACGAACACACACACATGCGCGTACATTCGCTCTGAGAGACACGACAGCACCTTCACACACGCAGCGGAAGCCGTCGGCCCATCTGGCAGGTGTTCACTTAAAGTTGAAGTGAGGCCACGGAGAGGCGGCTTGCAGAGCTAAATGCAGACAGCATGATTCTATAGCTCCCTCCAGCTCCCGTTCCAGCCACATTTCATAATTACAAATATTTTCACTCTATCGTGTTTTGGAATAGTGTGCAAAGATAATCCTCAAAACCACACATAACCTTCGCTGCTATGTATATTGATAATTTTACAGAATGGTAATCCCTTTTTAGTGTAGTATCTTTTATTTGCCAGTATTTGTTTGTAACAGTTCCAGGGATAAAGTTATTTTATTAATCTCTGTGGTTAAATCCCTAAACTGAGTCATATTGCTAATCCACATGGAAGAAGACAAAGGCACATAGGAATTATTCTTTTGAATGTTATTTTATGCGAGGTATGATCCACCAACATATTAAAGGGATATTTCTGTTTTTTTTTAAAGTGGGGTTGTATGAGGTACTTATCCATAGGCAGTATTACCTACAGTAGGTGGCGGTCGGCACGCCCTCAGTTTGGAAAAGCAGGCAGCTTTGAGCATGGACACTAAGCAATGTGGTGAGGTAGGTTTAAGTGTCCACTATATTTCGAACAGTTTGATCACTCTACCTTGCTGTCTGACAGCCCTTTCTGATGGTGAACTAAAGCCGTTATATCACTCTCTTCAAAGCCACCAGACTCCTTTGACAAAAATATCATTTTACCTGGCACAAGAGGGGTTAGTTTGTTTGTGTTGTTGCGAGTACTTTGGATCCAAACTAATGTGTTAAAACACAAAAGTCGTACAATAACACGAACACACCAATAATACACTGACGATGGATACGTGCCTCATACATCCCCACTTCAGAAAATGAGAACTATTATTTTGACTCGCTTTGCTTTATGCAACTGCAAGATCTGACTGAAAGTGTCATCAGGTGGAAAGAGAGGCAGGGATTTAGCCACGTTCGCAATCCAGGGAGGTCTTCAAATCTCAGCTGTCACCAGCTTTTATTGTTTTGAGTACATTTGCAAGCATTTGATCAGCTGTGCATCCACCCGGGACTAACGGGACGATTGATCGAGATGTGAGAACCAAGATAAAGGCTTTGAGAAGTAATGAGGAGTAAAGCAATCAGGGCTTACCAGCTCTGGAACACAAATAGAAATCTGTATTCCCCCACGTTACAGCGAGACCACCCTGATCGATTTGCTTCCACGCATTCTGTTTCAATCAGGGAAAGTGGGGAGAGAAACAAATGTCGTGAAACTGAGGGATTTGGACCTGCGACAAAGTGAACCAGATGTTTGCCAGCATTTTAAGTGGCACCTCGATATTTAAATTACTGGTTTATAATATTTCCCATGTGCCACTTCATACTATTGGGAAACAGTTTTGCATTTTATTTATTTTTTCGGAAATAGTTCTGCTTTTTACTGAAGCTCAAACCAATCTATAACAACAGAAACTACCGATAAGCCTAAGATTTCAAATTTTTTCAGTAATGCACTTGCTGCACCAGATGCTCATAAAAACAGGTGTTGTATCATTAAGATCTCAAGTGGTGATCAATGTGTGAAGTCTAGGGAAAAAAAGAAGGTGGAAAAAAAGAGGCGTTTTTTAGCTGTAGTCTTCTTCAGTTTGTAGCATTTCTCCTCTGAGCAGCCTTAAACATTAATTTAGTCCTATATTGTACATACATACAGTACTTTAGCCTCTAGTCTCACCAAAACGCTGCTTTGCTTTGCTTCTTTTATTTTTCCTCTGGTGTTCTACGAGCAAATAAATGAGAAAAATTAGAAAATTATTAATTAAAAGTCCCAGATCTAGGCACATTTCTTGCCAGAATTTTTGGATCATAAACGTGGGGGAAACACTTTCACAGACTCAGTGTAGGGGAATAAATTCATTGACCACTGAAGAAAAGTCAATTGCAATAAAATGATAATGACTGGAAGGAGACTTTGTCTAGCCATTGTGAAAAGAGGAATTCAATGCAGCGTCAATAAGGTGAGCAAGAATGCATTATTCCCTCTGATCATTTCTACCCTGCTCTGCTCCATTCTGCCCTTTGTTCAGTATAATACATTAGGGGAGATGGTTTCTGACTTTTGAAGAGAATAGTTCACATTTATACGCATTAACTAGACAGGTGCACACACCACATGAACCCTTTGTGGGGATGATAATTTACATTCAATCCTCTCTACTTGCTCTGGTATCAATTTGAACGTGTAACCCATAATGGAGTGGGTTGGAGCTTTAGGAGAGGTTGCAGTGGCCTGAGGTCTGTCTGAGTGTGTTTTTGGCCTTTCCAGGCGACATCATAACTGGGAACAAAGGAGGAGATGGCCACTTTGCGCGGACCGACCTCACAGGTGAGTGCATGTGGAACGTTGGCGGTTTGCCAAATAAACGGGCTGCCACTCAAAGCTGCACCAGCACTGACTCACTTCTGTTCAGTTCCTCCTGTCTGTCACTCTCAGACTTTTCCTTTCACTTCATCTATTTCTGTCCTCAAACTTCTTTCCTCTCTTATTGGAATCTGTGTCTTTGCATCCCCGAGCATATGCGCATTCAGTATTTATGGGTCGTGTGTGTGTTTACGCAGTAGAGGAAAAAGAGGATCCGAGGAACGGGCTGGCCCGCGGTCTGTACATCCCCTGTCCAGATCACTACAAAAACTACTGCGTCCACGGAGAGTGTCAGTTCCCCAGTATCCTGGCCCAGCCTTCCTGCAGGTACACACACACACACACACACACACACAAACACACACACACACAGTATTACTATATTTGTGAACACAAGGGACGAGTAAAGATAGGGCAAACACAAAATGATTCCGATACGTATGATATCACTTCCTAAGCAGGTCTGGTTTTCAAAGGTGGACAGTAAAGAGTGGACAAGAAGTGGGGGGGGACATGCAACTACTAGATCCCCAACCAGCTGAGGACATCGCACCCATAGTTTGCATCTTAACCACCAGGACACACATTTAAAAGCACAATATTTGAGGCTAAGTTTTGAAAATTTAAACTAAAAGGTTAGGTAACTAAACACTATTTCCTAAATACGTGTAATTTTAGTATAATACATTGAGTTGGGACTATTGATTTTTTTCATAATGAGTTGAATGGAGTTTAAATAGCTATCAATCAATGAGGCTATATTTGTAGTAGCTAATTATGGGCTACAGTGCTTAGATTCTTATGTAGCAATCAATGGAGCTGTTTTCCTTAGCTATTATTGGCTACAAGGTTTTTTACAGTGTAACTCTGTAGCATGGCTGTAAACAAATCCTACACATAGCAAGAGGACTCAGGCCAGCTCTGTGTTTTCACCACAGATTAGATGGTGCTCTCCCTGTCATGGACTCATTGTTTTTGGATTCTTTGTGATTTTCCTGTGTTCCTTCTATGTGTCTGTTAAGTTCCAATTCTACTTTTCAGTATTCATTTTGTTTTGGGTGCTCTGGTATTGCTGCTTTGTATCGGTTATTTGAGCCAGTTAGTACCTCTTGTGTTGCCATAGCACTCTTCAGGCTTATTTCCCCCCTGCACGGCTGTCTTGTATTAGTACCAGCGTTGTGTCCATTGTTAGCCAGTCCTTGTGTTTCCCTCCTCATGCCAGTGCTTGCCTCCAGCTGTGTCTTGTGATTAGTCCTCTGTGTATATATATTGTATGTTTCCCATTGTTCCTTTTCAGTTCGTGGTCAATGTATTTGCAGCTGTTGTTCTTGCTCCTCGTGCTTCAAGCCAGCCAGATCTGTTTTGCATAACCAGAGTTTGGCAAATAAATAATTGTTTTCTTCAGTTCCTGTTGCCTTACTGTTTGTTCAGCATTTGGGTCCTCCTGCCTGCATAACCGTGACACTCCCACCGCCTCCCCCCTAATCTGCGGACGCCAAAAGAAAGTTTGTAATGTAAGGCGGCTAATCAGAAGTAACGTTCAGTAATTGCTAGGGAAGTGATAAATCAGGCTAGTTTATCTCGTATAAATACAAGCCAGTGTGCTGAGAGGGGGAAGTGTTTGAGATCCCTTCTGCTGTAGCAGTAGGCCGGGCTGTTGGGGCAATCATATGCTGCTCTGCTTTAAGTGAATTCCATGTTGGGTTTTCTCACTGCTAAACGAGCATGTTGGTGTTTCTTTGCCCGCACATTATGATCTTGTTTCACAAGTTTCATTTTGATTTGCTGGGGATTTCATTTCGAGAACCCACACTCACTTTTGTTGCACCGGCACCTGTCTGCCAATGATCATACTTGATTGTAAACACACCACCGTGCTGCTGTCAATGTCATTCGTGACGGACACCATGAGTGTGTCATCAGCGGGTCCCCAGAAGCTATGTAATACTTTAGTATTGTTTATATCTGACAATGAAGGAAATTACGCAAGTGACCAAAAAAATCAGTTAATTCAGGTTTAACATTAATGCCTTATCTTACTCGAAACCTAGTCCTAATTATAGTCTTAACCCTAAACCACTACTTACTACTTGAATGATATTTTTGTTTGGCCATCATTTTGGTCACGATGAGTTGGTACTTATTAAACTGATCTAAGATCTCTAGGTAGTTTAATGGGGTATGAATATAACCCCAACCAAACCAAACATTTAGCCAGGACTCGTCTGTAATAGTCCCTCACTGCACAGGAAGCCTGAAGTTTGGCTAACAGGGGCTTTGTTTAGACATTATTTTAGTGATTCCCAGATCTCAATGACTAAACAAAAATAAGATCCATAAATTGGATATATCATATAAAGAAGCAAGGAGCATCAAAATGTCTTCCCTTTGGAGGATTTGGTCCTTTTTGGGCCTCATACGAATAGAAATAGAAGAAAATGCAACAAGCAACGAATGCAGACACACCAACACACTTACAGAACAGCAGTCACACAGGTGCACATGACAGTACACATGCAGCGCACCAGCATAAGCGCACAAAAATACACTTGAACACTTGAAGCACAGACAAGCATTTACATGAAGGTACAATGACCAATGATGTTAAAACCCAACAGCCATAGACACACACACACACACCAACACAAACACAGTGAATGTGCATGTGTGCCGCTCAGGTCTGCCATCTTTTTAAAAGCCTGATAGTGTAGCAGCCAGGGGGTCTTGGTATCTCTCTCTCCCTCTATCTCTCTTCTTTCTCTCTAACCTCGCTCGTCCCAGCTCACCCAGACAGACATTCTTCTTGCATACAGAACAGTGCTTAGCACAGGGGGGGTGTGAAAGGTCTCTGCTGCCCCCTACTGGTTGCAGGAATTGGAGGTTGTACCCTAATGAGAAGGGAAGCAGTGTTCTCCGCGGGAGCTGTGCGTGTGTGTGTGTGTGTGTGTGTGTGTGTTTGTTCATGTGTGTGGAAACCGGACACAAACCAACAAAGTTGGAATGTTCATCTTACACACTGTCAGGTCGAAGGGATAGAGAATGTGAAGGAGACTGTGTGTGTGTGTGTGTGTGTGTGTGTGCGTGTGTTGGTACCAAACAAGGATATGCAGCAGCTGGTGGGTAACAACCTCCCCAGAGACAGGAAAAGCAGGTAAAGAAGAGAAGATGGAGAGAGAAATAGAGATTAAAAGCTCTGAGGACAAAGATCATCTCCATTAGTCTCCCTCTCCCTGTCTGTCTGTGTGTGTGTCTGGTTCTCTCAGACTATGTCCACACTAAGCCAGCTAAATCTGTAAACACCAATTACACGTGAAACATGTGCGTCCACGCTAGCCTTTTCAGGTTCTTTTTGTAAAGATTGTCGTCATCCTCCTAAAATACCTTAACAGCATGAAAACAGCTACAGCTTCATCTTCTGTTGGTCAGCAGACAGCCACGCCGTTGATCATAGGCAACATGTTTACAGTTATACAATTGTGATTCAACCAGCCAAATCACTAGTTTATGACCACAAAGTCATCTGATAAATACACCTTCAAGACGACACCTGCATTGGCTGTCTGCACATTTCAAATTCTTCTTAACTTTACTGCCACACAGACTCCAAACAGGCCTATCCAGGCTGTGATTCTCCAAAGCCTCGGTTGTTCCCACCTACACTTAAACGTGTGGCTGGTATTTTTAGATGCACCCACTAGGTGTGGGCGACACCGCAGCATTCGGTTCCAATCCACAAACAAGTAAGACCAGGGCCAGACAGCAACAAGCCTGAACCTAACCAAACCTTAAACATAGCATTGGCACATTCGAAAACAGAATTATTCCTCAGCAGTGATTTGTAAGAGTTTTGGAAGGCGTTTAATGTAGTTTAATTTGGAGGACTTGTTGGATAGAGAGTGAGCTACACTGTTCATGCGTGCACATTGTACTGATACATTGCTGCAAATTCTATTTCTTTGTATATCACTACTGAATATGAGACTACCACTGTGGAAACTTGGAAGAGAAAATGCAAGCAGTAGTCTTGTAGTGTCCATGTGTGGTATCTCCATAGCTTCTGTAGCCCAGTTGTTACATTTTTGAGGAGGCGCGCACCAGCTACGGCCCTTAAGGCACAACCAGAATTTTCGGCTTCAGTGTGGACAGAGGCCCAAAACAAAGAGAAAATGATGCGTCTTCAAACTTGGCTGCTTGGTGCGAACCTACTCTCTCTCTCCCTCCTTCCCCCGGCCCGCTGCAAGCCTTATCAGTCACGTTCGTCTCAGCAGTCACAGCAGAGAAAAAAAAGGGCCCAGTCGCTTTACACAAATGCATTGTTCCACCACAATGTCGTTACCAAACAGGTACTGACATTTCAATTAGAAACGCAAAAACAATTAACCTGTCGCTCAGTGCAAAGAAATGACTGTTTCTCCTTGTGTGTGTGTGTGTGTGTGTGCGTGTGCGTGTGTGTTCTCAGCTGTCACTCGGGTTTCAGAGGCCCCCAGTGTGACATCAAAGAGTACAACGTGCTCTATGTGGTGCCCGGCTCCGGCAAACTGCACTATGTCCTCATCGCCTCTATCATTGGAGCGCTCCAGGTGGTCATCATCTGTGTGGTGGTGCTCTGCATTACCAGGTGAGTCATGCCCCTACAGACACACACCCACACACACAGACGCACACACACTTGTTCAAGCACAGCTTACTGATGAGCCTGGGAGCAGTATTTTCCATGTTGTGTGTATTTGACAGTCACAAGGGGGGGGGGGGGGGGACGGAGCTCCTGAGCCCGGAGGAAACAGCTGAAAGGTCACCTTGCTCGCACCACAGAGAGAAAGTACTGTCACTTTCCCAGTGGACACACACACACACACACACGCATCTGAAAACGTGCAGCGTGTGCGTACAAGCATAGATACACAGAGATATCTGTGTAGGCAAGCATACACACTTGTGTTTGAACAGGCGTTTTGTATTCACAGTAGAAGCCCACACACACACACACACACACACACACAGGCACACGCATACACATATATAGCCCGCAGCTTGTCTGCCTCCGGGCTGACCTAAGCAATTTATGACATTTAATAAAAGATTTTAAAAGAGTTTTGGCCGCGACAAAACTGCTCCTCTGGGTGGAGGGGGGCGGGGGGTGGGAGTAAGCAGGGTGAGAGGAACAGGGCAAGGATGGAAGATAAGGAAGGAAAGAGAGAATTACAACACAGCTACAGTACCATTAATGTTTCCTGCTGCTCAGCGATATTCATTTAAAGCAAAAGATACTTGGCCTTGTGAAAGTCCACAATACATTACATCGCTCTCAGTTGTTATAGTGGAGTCTAGTGGATGAACCACCAAATGAATGAATGTATACAGACATGAAGTACACTCAGTGACTCAGCTCAGTGTTCTATCTCTGTTGGACAGACTGGGCTGTGGTTTCTGCTTTGTGTTTTATGAATGTTGCTGGAGTTTTTTATGTGATATCCACTTTTTACAAAGACCCCGCTAACGCGCGGGAGAGGAAAAGGTCATCTCTATGCTCTGCCTCCTATGCACGGCATCCTGTCACATCTTGGTAATGCTCCGCTCGAAAAGGGTTTCACTGCACGATATGTTGTTACCACATACAGTAACTATAGTTTCCTGACTGTGGAGAAATGCTATAAAAAGACCAAAGCTAACAATGTGTAAGTTTGTCTCTCAAAACTCAATTATGACTTTGCTCCTACTACTTTATAACTCTTCACTGTTTCATCTAGATATGTATTTAATCTCTATTTATTTACAGATTAGACACAGATACAAATTGAGCTGCAATTAAAGACAAGGCAGTAAAGGCAGACCAGTTGTATTTTTAGTATAGGTGCTAATACAACTTTATCTGTCATAAAGTATGAAGTCAGTATCGAATAAATTTAACACAGTATTACTGTACGAAGGACAAGTGCATTAACAATACATAGATTCTCACAGCATTTCTATTTTTCTTATATTAATACTAATTACAAGAGCACAGTAACCGCGTGCATGTTGAGGAACCTGTGATTCCACTGTGTCCCCCCACAAACCAGCCAACGCCCCTTGCTTAATCAAGAGTATATTTTGGACAATTTTGGGGGGTGAAATTTTCTGTGGACTAATGGCGCGCTAGTGAGTATTTACAGCACCAGGACTGCGCATGTAATCAAAAAATGTGTGTATCAAAATACACAGCTTTTTTTTTAGCTACAACGGAGCTCTATGGCAGACAGTACTTAGTTAGTAAGGCCAGTTCATTGTTGGTTGTGATAGAATTTGTTGACAATAAGAACAAAAAATAAACTATTCCCAACCTGACTTAATTGGGGTTTATATAAACATCAGAATTGCATCAGAACGAGCTTTTACAGCTGCAGGTTGCTCCAGCAGCATGGCTAACCTCTACGTGTGTCTTCCCCTCCCCCACTTTCCTCCCCGTACAGGAAGTGCCCAAGGACCAACAGGATCAACCGGCAGAAGCAGAACAATGTCCACTTCAGTTCAGAGAACACCATGCGGGCCTCCACTCGACTTATCTGAGCCTGGACACAGCGGAGAGAGTCCCCCTCCACTCTGCGGCGTGCCGTGGAGTTATATGTTCCCCCCTTGTAGGCCAACCCCGAAAAATTAGGATCAGCTTCCCCTCACTCCTCGTCCTCTCTCCCAGTATGAACTTGTAAGAATGCCCGGGGAGGACGGTGGCCTGGCAGAGACTGAGCCGGCGTACCAGCCAGTTATGAGACTCACAAGCGGAGTAATGTTGTCATCAGTCGCCACCGCCGCCGGACCCCCACCCCCCCTACCCACCACCCCAAGTTGCAGATGTGTCTCCTTGCACCTTGTCACTTCCGCCCAGGGTTTTTCTGAAGAACTGAACTGCGAGATGTTGGGGGGGGGGGGGGGTTGGAGCATTGAGGATACAGAATGTGAGTGTATGTGTGTGTGAATGTGTATTAGATGTGTGAGCTTTGGTAGAGGCTGGGCTAGCCGGCGTCTGTCCTTTTTGTAGATGAAGGGGTTAAAGCAAATCGGGGTAGTGCAAAGCAGGGTAACGGGCTTTAATCGAGGTGTGTGTCGTTCGGTCCCGGGAGGGGGGTGGGGGTGGGGGTGGGTGGGGTTCGGGGCTACACGTGATGCCTTGCACCTTGTGTTATAGGAGACTTTTGACAGAGGGCACAATGTTATTATAGAGCTCTCTGTTCGGTTGTGGCGATGACGTCAGCTTCTGTATCTTGGGTTCAATTTCCAATAGTTATTACTACATTGTCTTGATGGGGTCATTTTTCTGTAAATGTAAATAAATAATTTATATCACGAAATGTAACAATCTGTGCCTGTTTTTATTTCAAAATGACTAAGCAATGACTTGTAGTTCATAATTATTACTGTCACTATCATGCTGTTCTCTAACATACAGAGTACTGAATTTCCTAATAACGTAAGAAATGTGTGTGATCTTTGAAGATTTATAGTTCTTATTTGTGTGGTGTCAATCACACACAGTAGATGTCCCCCCTCAAATGATGAAGCAGCTTCCGTTATGGCTGCAGTTCTTCAAGATGAATAGATGCAGAAAGCATCTCACGCTCCTCAAGGTTCCAGTTTCTGAATTAGGTCGTGTTTGCTTTCCCAGTGGTGGAATGTAACTATGTCCATTTTACTGAAGTACTTTACTGAAGTACAACTGTGAAGTAGTTGTTCATTATATCCATTTCATGTCACTTCATCCCTTCACTTTTTACTCCACTATATTTATTTGACAGCTATTTTTACAAAACATATGATAAGCTTATTAAATGTGATGCATTTCTAGATTAAACTAACCAACAATATAAGTAGTTTAATTTGTCTCCATCTTGACCGACTTCAACAGTTTTTTTGCTGTATTTGATAAAGACACAGAGAGATAGGAAAGGCGGGGGGTAATAGTAACATTATTCTCACACAATAATGCATTAGCAGATTTTATCTAACAATGTAATATTTAATAGTATAACATTCATATGAGCCATTTTCTGCCTTGAGTACTTCTACTTTAAGTAGGCCTACATTTTGTGAATAGTACTTTTGCTAAAATAACATTTTCAGTGCAGGAATTTACTTGTAATAGAGTGGCATGGCTACTTGAAGTAAAGGATCTGAATACTGAATACCTCTTCCACTGTGCCTGTGTATCCATTTGAAATGTGTTTTCAACACAGTTTCCACCAGCACACTTACAGACCTGTGAGTTGTGTACGCCCCTGGCCAAAGGTATTTGTCAAAGGTAAGGGGAGCAGCAAAACTGCTAAGTAAAATACTTTGAAGTTGCTTTCTAGCACCTGGTGAAAATCTGATGTCATTCCATGTCCATTCTAGTGCACATTCACATTTTGTTTTATCGCCTCTCTTCGACATACCTTTGTCATGTCTCTCTGAAGTGCAGTGATGACAGCAGCTCAAGTCAAGTAGTCTACAGAGAGACAAGCGTCAGCGACAGGTGTCCGCGGCCGCCAGGTGGTGCTGTGTTCTCCAGAGCCCGGATGAAACCCGAGGAGCGCCTCTCCTCCAGCGGCCTGATGGGAGCAGAGTGACTGCACAGATCAGCCCAACGACGAGCCTGCAGCGACGATGGCAACTCGGTCCAATCCGCTTGTAAAAAAACGTATTTTCTAAGTTGTCGTGGCCGAGTGGTTAAGGCGATGGACTAGAAATCCATTGGGGTCTCCCCGCGCAGGTTCGAATCCTGCCGACAACGAGGTTTTCTTTTCACGCTGGATCTCCTTTGCGGGACAGTGATGAGCTGCTAGGAGAGGAGAAAACGCACAATATTAACGGTTGAATTTGCAAAGCAGTACCTGTGAAAACAATGCAATGTACTGACTGCCTGCAAATATCATGTAACATGCCTCAATTGATGTTGTGTGCCTTTATTTGTTCTTCACTCAAGACCTCTGCGTGTCTCCATCAGCCGTCCGAAATGAGCATAGGAGCCCTCTGGTAAATAAGGTGGATCTATAGTATGAAAACTGAAGCAGTGTTCATGTTCATTAGCCTACACCCTTTTCTAAATAGAAAAATACAAAAACAACACTTTTTCAGATTAAACATTCAAAACTGAGATCCAGAACAACAGCCTTGGATTATTGTGGTGGAAAGTAAGTAAGTATGTTTGCTCAAGACATTATCTTATGAAAAGTGCTGTATTTTTATAGATTAAACTACCCAACATTATTTCTTATTTATTTGTTATGTTTTTATATATATGACCTGTATACATAATGTACATACTCTGCACTTTACTGCTTTTTGCACTTCTGGTTTATGTTAAACTGCATTTCGTTGTCTCAGTACTTGTAATGTGCAATGACAATAAAGTTGAATCTAATCTAATCTAAAAATACATCGATATGCTTTGTACCAGCTACATTGCAATGTTGTTTACATGTTATTGCTTCAGTAATAACAAGCCAACAATACAATCCTCATCATGTTATTCTGAATAATGAGTATTTTTACTTTGAATGCAGGCCTTTAACTTGTAAATGTATAATTTTACAATGTGATATCACTGCTTGTACTTAATTTAAAACTTACTTTATTTTTTGTTTAACCAAGCATTCTTTCTCAACACTGCTGGTTACCTATTAATAGAGCCACCTCAGAGCCATTTATTCACAGCATGAGTTGATGTGTTGTCTGATGGTGATGTATTATATTAGCCCTAAGCAAGGACAAAGCGTACATTCCAGATTCCTCAAGATTTCATGCTCAAACATCAAAGTCACATTGCTATTAGAAACATCGCAAGACTATTCTAATGAGGGAAGAGATCATAGTTCATATATGAAGTTCTCAGGTGGAACTGTGCTCAGGGTCAACCATGGGTCATTCTGCCAGACTTAAAAATGTTCCCAGCCTGTTTTTAATGGCCCTGCAGGCATACAGTACAGGCATTGTGTTTGTTTGTCTGAAGGGCAGATCCCTCAGCTTTTTCTGGACTTCAAATGCTTAATAACATCAATCCAACTTGAAAAATTCAGGCAATGATGCGTCCACACTGACAGCAATCACACAGACAAACAAGCGTTGATGTGCCGTAGTGTGATGAATCTGAAATCAACAGCTGAGAAAGTGATTATTCAGTGACGTGAACATGAAAGATGCGCATTACAGACTCGGTGAAAGAGGCTGAGCTCAACATACATGAGAGTAACCAATGTGCACAAATTATTGAATCGAGAGCATGAATTAGAGCACAGATCAATGTTTTCTTTTTCTCCATGACACCTCGCGGGTTCCGTACCCTGCAGTTCAACCCCGGGACCACCCGTGTTAGTGTGGGCTACACGTCTGTGTGTCTGCACAGCACCCAGCAGACCCAGTCAGGGTAATCCTGACAGTTTCCTGTCTTCTGGTTTCGGCTAAAATCCAGTGGGCCCAAAGCCAGGGAGGAGTAGGAAGCACTTATCTGTGAATGTCTGCTCTCATCTGAGGTCCAGGAATGTGGTGAATGCTGTGATTAATGGACAGTAAGATAATCCCACAGTGGATTTCACTTTTACTTACTTCAAAAAGAACGTGAACAAACTTAAACTGGTCATACATAGTCAGCTAGGCTGTAAGCTGCCAACAAATAGGAAATCCCAACTTGTTTCTTGAAATAAAGGAAGACTTCAGTCACAGGCAGCAAGCATGTAATGTGATTTTTATTTCTGCCATTGGTGGGGGGTAGCATTTACCGTTATTACTTAGAGTTGCATGATCAGGTTTAAACGGAGTTTGTTCCAGAAACGGCTCGCAAGAGGTGGCTGGTGGAGGAGGAACACACTGCATTAGTGTTAAATCTTGGATGCAACTTGAAATTTCTCTCAGTCTAAAATAAATGTTAATGTATCTGAGCCAGTGGGAAGACAGAAGTGTCCCCGGGTATGAGATGTGCCACTTTTATGCCACACAAGTACTATAACTATAAAAAAAATAAAATTAGTAATTTTAACATTAGCGGGCTGTGGAATGGTGCTTAAAGTGGCTGTAGATTGATACTTTTATAATAGCAGTGTGTCAAATGATAATATAAAAACGATGTGACAGCGTGAAAGGGGTCGCTCGTGGTTATGAGCCTAAATTATTACCTAAATCTGCAGCCCCCCTCGGCTTCCTAGGGCTCTATAGCAAGTTTCAACTCGTTGTTTGGCTGTCCAGCCCTCTACTTCACTGTTTTGGTTCGCTCTCACTGCAATCATAGCGTTGTTCTCAGCCACAGCAGGCAGCTGTTTTCACTGAAAAAGTTGCCCACATTTTCTAATGGTAAAGTAAAATCCGCCCCTGGTCTTTTTTTTTACTCAGGTGAGGTCCTAGTGGTCCCACCAACCCCATACTTAGTATCAAAGGAAAGCACAGAGGTGCCTTTAACAAGACTATATGTGCTGGACAGATGGCTTTTGGTTTATTTGTGGAAAAAACTAAAAACCTTTTTTTTTCTAAAAGACCTTAAAGGACAGATGCACCCAAATAATTCCCCATACAGACATTCCCAACTTAACACTACTGAACCTAACAGATAGGCACTTAGCTTTGGAATCTGACACTTATCTTAGAAATGCATTAACTCCCCATATAGCTCCTCACCATTTCACACAGCATGTTTGAACATGCAGGCTTGTTTTCCAAGACATTAAAATGTAGAAAATGTACATGGCACTGGATAATGAAATTTCCTCTGCCGACAGTGTGGAGATGGAGAAGCGTAAAAAAATAACAGCAAAATCAAACACTTCAGCTGGATGGCATGTCTGTCTTTCAGGTATCCATACTTTTGGAGTCATCCAGCTGAATGACTGGCCAGGAGAGCCCTCACATTGATTTTACAATCAACAAACTGCACCTCAATCCCCTTGATAGCGACAGATTGGCCCATTGGTTTGAAAATGTATGGTGTTGGACACATTAAAACACATACTGTACACTCATGAACAAACAAGCACGCACACTCATACACAAGGCATTCCCTAACATTTTGAATTCATGTGCAGAAAGCTCAACACCTCGAAAATTGGTCCATTAGCTTCAGAATTGATAGCATCACAGAAATCACACATCACAGAAAACACGCGCGTGCACAGGCCCCTGGTAATGTGCAAGGCCACCTTTAAGTGAGCGTGTGTCTAACACATGCTGGTCTGTGAAAAAGGGTCATTTAAAGATCCATCGCCATCTGTTTTGGTCCCGGCATGCCATTTTCCCCTCTGTGGGGGCCTTTGATTTAGCGACAAAAGGGTACCATTGCTTCCTTCCTTCCCACTGTGCGACCAGACATCCAGTCTGAGCTGGTTATACAAATCAAACACTGTCGGGCATCCATGGTATCATCATAGGTATGACCACCTGTGTGGGACTGTTGTTGGTAATCACAAGCGTCAGGGGTCCCATTGAAACACTAATCAGGGAACCTGTTTGTTGTGTCTCTTGCAGATATCACATAACCAACAAAACGCACTATGAAGTATGAGGAAGCAGGTGGATGAGTATCTCTGAAGTACTACCTTTGCTAAAAAAAAAAAAAAATCATAACCATATTCTGTCGGACTATTCAAGTTAGCATCTTCATCCTGATCACGAGTAGGTGTATTAGCCTGTTTTGTTTCCCAGCAACAGACCTACATGCAACCACCAGGACGTATCCCTCCTCCTATGAAGGTAATGCTCCACGGCCAGTATGGAGAGGAGGAGTGATTACAGCAACCAATAACTCTTCAAATGCACGTTGCATGTGAGTATTGTCATGAAAACAGACTTTTTTTAAAAATCCCAATCTATCCTTCACAGGTACGCAGCAGTATTTAATCGTCTCGGCCGCAGCCTACAACTGGTTTGCTGCAATCTGCCACACACGGTGCTATAAAAACTATGATTTAAATGGAGGTATTCTCTGTCCTCTGCCTACCTGGAGATGGGTATCCATGCTTTTATCTTGCCCCGATTGGACTACTTCAATTCCATTTATTCCTGTTTGAACAAGAGTTCCCTTTCTTGACAGCCATTGACCGATAAAATGCAGCAGCAAAGATCTTCCCCAATTCAAGGTAGTGCGACCCCATCACTTGCAAGAGTACTCAAATTGAAATCGATGCAGCAGAACCATAGATTTTTGTATTTTATTATACCATTTATGTGCATATAAGTGTATTTTATGTACTGCTTTATTCAGTTATCACTGCTTCTTCCTTTTGGCTCTGTGAAGCACTTTGCAACAGTTGTTTTGAAAAGTTCTGTACAAACGAAGTTCATTGTTACTACTATTAGTATTGTTCTTTAGTTTTGTATTTTAAACCACGACCTACAACGTGACCATATATACTGTGCATTTACAACCTGTAAACACACACATCAAAGTAACTGTATATGGAATATTGTCTCCATCTGTGTGAGAAACCCTCATTAAAGTCCCATGAAGTCTGCCTCAGGGTGTTTCAGTTGCATTCCTCTATCCACATCAACTGGGCACTTAGACCAACATGTGGCCTGGAACAACACAGAGGAGGATAAGAACCATGTCGCCATCTTCTTAAGCCAACAGATGCAGTGACAAGGACTGTAGGACATGCAAAGGGAAAGGGAAACAAGACTGAGAAAACTATTCTGTGTAGGTAAATTAGTGTGTGAGATGTTGTTCCTGCCCAGAATAAACAATCTTCTCCGCTTTTTTGTACGTAAAAATGCATTATGGGTTGGTGCTTTGTGTGAAAAGAAAAAGTTAGATTGCCTTAAGGAAAAGAAAAGGAGCATACTGTGTATTCTTTACTTTCATGTAAAGTGTAAACCTTGCAGCATGAGATTGTGTTTCATAGAAACTCGTTCATCAACCATTCTTGGAAAACCAGTCATCCACCCAGGTACTGTGCCAACAGCCAACGGTTACAGCAATACCACGCCCCCACCCAACCCCCCAGCTGAAGGTTTTGAAGCAACTTTAATAAGGTTTCCCAGGATTCAAAGCTTGTTCATTCAATGATGCGACATGCAGCGGCATGTTTGTTGAAATGATGGAATATTCTGATTGCTGTTCCTGCTGCAGAAGTTTCACCCATTGCTCATTTCTAGAGAATTCTTACAGTTGAAGATTTGATTAGGGAATTATTTCTTAAACGAAATAAGAGCTTTTCAAACAAGCGTTGTGACTATAACAGCCAATAAAGAGAGAAAATAAGATATTGGCAGGGAGTGATTCCCTCCTGCCTATGTCCATTAAGATCCTCAACACTCACAGGTAATGTTGGTTGTTGGCCATGGGGGTTGTGCAATATGTCGCCATTGTCAGTAGGTGTGTATGTGTATGTAAAGACTGTTAGATGGAGGCTAATTACTGTTGATTTTTTTTACTATGCAGTATGTATGATTCTATTTTCTGTGGAGTGTGGAACAGACAGAGTCCAGAACAAATTTCCCTATGGGGACATTAAAGTATATCTTATCTTATCTTATCTTCATCACCTCTGGCATAATATTAAGGTGTGAATAACGAATTTCTAATGTAAACAGTCTTCTTGGCTATTTGCTCTGTTTTACAAAGATCCAACACTCACTGAACTGTCAGAATTAGGTCACGCACTTGCATTGCTGGGCCTCCAGAGGGCAAATACATCCATTTTTTCAAGCTGCCTTATAAAGCTGTCCACCCACCAGCTCTTCTTTAATGCAACAGCTTGTGTGCATGACATAATTGTTTTTGGAGTACATTTTATGACATGGAACTATAGGAAGGTTAACAGCAGAGAAGGACCCTTAAATAAATAGCAAGTGTTCCCAAAAAGACAAGGGAAAGATTCCATGACACAACACAGGGAGTGTGTGAAACATGCACCAGACCATCATGGACACTGGAGGAGCTCTGGAAAACGGAAGATAAGTTGCTGAGAGAGGAAGAAACAAGGGGTAAAGGGAGGGATGGAGAAAAGGGGGAGGAGGGGAAAGGAAAGGAAAGGAGCGGGGGACAGCTGGAAGAATGACAGGATGGGAGCGCCATTCCCTCCGCTCTATCCCGGGGGTGAAAGTGGGAAAAGTCAGAGTTCAGGTGCTAGGAACGGGAGGTCACACTTTTATGTTGACGGAGGTGCGCGCCTCCGAGGAGCAGCGGCGACAGAGCGAGAGGGCTCGGACACACTGGGGTTTTGAGTTGGAGGAGGAAGGAAATTTGTTTGGGAGAGTGTGTGTGTGTCTAGCACTTCCACTCTACTCTGACAGCTTTGAAGCTCGTTGAGCGAGTAACCTCAAGAAGACGTGTTAGTCTTGGATGTTGACATGAGAGAATCTGTCAGGAGAGCTTCTGACGACGTGTGTGGCTGGTGAAACTGAAAGATGGAAAACTGTGCCCACCATGTCCACACAGGAGCCAGCTTCCTTTTACATTTTGGGAAACACGCTTACTTGCTTTCTTGCCAAGCGTTAGATGGGAAGATTGATATCTATAGCTATGTCTGAAGCAAACAACATCCACCGACTAATTAAACGCCCTAATTAACATAGTGAAATAACGAGACAATTTAAAAATACATGCCTTTATTAATGTGGTTTGGATCTGTGGACTGCCAATATACTTTGCTGCTGTTCCAAGGTGTGTCTTTTCTGTGTGTGCACACAGGTAGTTGCAGAAAGCCTAATCTCAGTTTAAGGGTGTGAATACTTTGTATTGATCTTGAGATGGTGGCTGACCAAGCCTTTACCATATCAGGCAGAATCCTATAAAACTCAGGTGTGGGTTTGAATTCTTTCCATTGTCTGGTGTAATAAAATAGATTATTTGCAATATAATTGTATTGCAGCAGGTTTCCTGCAAGGGAATTAATGACACTGATAAACACACATGAATCTCCTCGTACATGCAAACGCACGCATGACATCCAGGCACTCCTGCTGCAACACACCAGCACATTCCTGTTAAACACCACATATTTATTTGATTTTGGAAAACATAGTCGACTGAAAAGGCGATAGTGTTGCTGTGAATGAAATATTTACAGTGACGGCGACAAAAACAGAGAGGTTGAGAGAGGCCAGGGCATCGTGCCAGGCCAGGCATGAGCTCATTGTTGAAACAGGGATTTCCACATTTCCATGCTGGTGTGCCCCATGCCACGAGAGCTCGAAAACAAGAGGGGAGAGGAAAGGGGCGCTCGTAGGGCACACACACCCAGTCATGCACAGGCATAGGCTTAGTGACACACATACAGCAGGCCTACACTACAATATCCTATGGTTTATCTCAGCCTGTCAGTGGGGAAAATTCAGCAAAGTTCCAGGAACACACCAGAAAGACTGGCCTCCTGATCTGGACTGTAGTTTTATCTTCACTTTATTGTGTTGTCGGACACACACACACACACACACACACACACACACACAAGAACAAACACACACACACACATCCATGGCCCTTGGTCACAATGCAGACCAGAACAATTTGGTAGGCTACAATACAGAAAACCCACAACCAGGGAGTGCAGTAAACAAAGGCGGCCTTCACACATATTTTACAGATGCAGCCAGGCGTGCACAGAGGGGAATGACTGGCGTTCACAGGAGAAACACACAGCCAGCAACACACACGATGAGGGACACACACTCACACACACACACACACACACACTCACACACACTCACACACACACACTCAAACACACACTCACACACACACACACACACACACACACTCACACACACACACACACACACACACACACACACACACACACCCTCTCACACACACACACTCACACACACACACACACACACACACACTCACACACACACACACACACACACACACACACACACACACACACCCACACTCACACACCCTCTCACACACACACAGCAGCCCGGCCTCCGCTCTGTCAACAGGGCTGGGCCCGCGCGGTGTCCATGGCAACCAGACCCCTCCCGTCGGCTCGCAGGGGAGGCGTTAGGAAAGTTCAGTGCGTGTCCGTGCGTGTCGGTGCGTGCGGGAGGGGGGGGGGGGGGGGGGGGTGGAGAAGCAGGCAGGGGCGTGGATGCCGACTAAACTCCCGAGGAGCGCAGCAGCGCGCCTTCACTTCCCAGCCGGAGCAAGTGACAGCCGCGTCAGAGCGACCCGCGTTTAGGTGAACCTCCCCAGCCGAGCCGGGACACCCGACCTGCCCGTGAGCCATGGAAGAAGACGCGTCCCACGCCGAGCCCGAGCCCGGCAGCGTGTCCGGCAGCACCCACACCATCCCGCAGCAGCAGCAGCCCGACGCCGCGGAGCTCCTCACCCCGAGCTTCGCCCCGTCGTCCGTCCCGTCCTCCCCGACCCCGACCGGCACCCTGTCCCGGCTGGGCTTCAAGAGCCCGACCAGCCCGGGCGCGGCCGCGCCGGGCAGCCCGGTCGACCGCGGCCAGGTGAGCGCCATCACCGTGGTGGCGCTGCTCGACAAGCTGGTCAACATGCTGGAGGCGGTGCAGGACAACCAGCAGCGGATGGAGCAGCGGCAGGCCGACCTGGAGGGCGCCGTGCGGGTCGTGCAAGGCGACGTGACCCGCCTGTCCAAGACCCACGTCAGCACCTCCAACAGCGTCAGCAAGCTGCTGGAGCGCTCGCGCAAGGTCAGCGGGCACCTGAAGGACGTGCGGGAGCGCATGGACCGACAGGCGGTGCAGGTGAAGAAGCTGGAGGCCAACCACAGCCACCTGCTGAAGAGGAACCACTTTAAAGTGCTCATCTTCCAGGTGAGGGAACACGGGGACAGGACGAGAAACCCCCAAAAAAACAAACAAAAAAAAAAAACATAGTGGCACTCATTGTTTCCAAGGGAGTGCTCCAAAAAATAACCCTGGTGATGTCATGGTGATGTCACCTGGGTTATCCCGGGTTGGGCTTGAGACTAATATGTGTAGCTATTAGAGGCCCTTTAGTAACTGGAGGTGGGGGGGGGGGGGGGGGGGGGGTTAAAAAAAGTAGGCATTTAGGAGGCAGCTTGATAAGCCTCTAATAAAAGACACTATTGAGGTGCATTATGGGAAATGATGGATCTAGTTTTGTTTTTTTTTTGTTTTTTTTAGCTTGGCTAAAAGTCAGGTGAGAGTCAGGATGTCTGTGGTTCTGCTGTTTCAATTTTTAATTTTTTCATGTGTCCCTTGAGAGTCCCCCAACTTTATAAAGTGCAGTACTAAATGGTGGGACAAGCCCTTTAAGGTTGAAGCATGTTTTATTTTTTTCATAGGGTATATTTGCATCATGAACTCCTCATGAGGGCTCATTCTAGTGTGTGTGTGTGTGTGTGTGTGTGTGTGTGTCTAAGTCATATTTGCATTCATATTTGACTGCAGTGGTGGGCGTGTTGGATGTGTTCACATGTATTGTGTCCCTGGTTGGCACTGAAACATATCTGTGATTGAACAGCACTCCTTTTCAACACTTCAAACTTGTTGAACAGGACTTGGCAACCTGTAGAGCTCAGTTCACAGACTATGTTGTGTTGCTGTTGCCTTTGTTTTCTGACTCTGTTTCATACACACTTCCACTAAGAGAAGTGAACATTGTACACCTGGATTCTGAATATGAGTTAGGATCTTAACAATTTTCATACACAAGCATATAAGGCTCTTGCCTGTCTCATCTCGTGTGTGTGTGTGTGTGTGTGTGTGTGTGTCTGTGTGTGTGAGAGAGAGAGAGAGAGAGAGAGAGAGAGAAGAAGGGTGTGTCTGGGAATGGAGCTGCAGAGGATAATGGAGGAGTGCTCAGACACTGAGTATGACTAGATCTTTTTACACCCCACAGTCATAATTCAGACGGACAGATGGCTTTTTGATGGGTTTAGCGCTTCAACTGCCACATCACACCTGTGAGGGGAAAACTCTATACTGGCTCAGAAAAAAAGTGCTAAAGTTCCCAATTTCCCCACGAAATCGAGAGGGGAAAGTATGAGGTATATCTTTAAATAACCCATCTCTCACTCATCTGGAGACGTACAGATAGCTGAAACTTCTTCTGTTTACACAGCATGTAAGAGACGGATCTTAAGTTGGACCTGGATTCTTCATATGCAGATAAAAGCTGAGTTTGCCATGCAAGATGAAAGCAGTTCCACACTGTGATGGCTGCATTTCCACTAAACCCCCAAAAAATATGACCCAGGCATGCTCTCCGAGTATGCTTTGTGCGTGGTTTTTCGTGCTTACATGTGTCTGTGTGCGTGGGTGCGTCTGAGCGTGTGTGTACAAGTGCGTGCCCAGGCAGCGAAAGGGGGGCCATTGTTGACACAGCCAGAGCCGCTGAGAGCTTTTAACCGCCGTTGTTATCTGGTTTCCCAGGTACTGAGGCTCTGTTGTTCAAATGCAACAGGTGCCAAGACCTTACCCTGTACAAGGTGGCTCTGTGCGTCTGCGGGCGAGGCTGCACGGATCGATTTGATTGAACCCCGGGCAGTTTTTATGTGCTGCAAGGGAGTGTCCTGTTGCTTTAGAGATAGTGAGAGTGGACAGTGCTGCTTGCTTTCAATGCACTGTCAAATTCCACACATCCTTTGGAGTTTTTAAATGTTGTGTTTTCCTGGCAGCAAGTATCTCTTTGTTTTTCTCCCTCCTATGTATCATGCAAATGCATATGACTAGTGTTTTGTGCTTATCTCATTTTAACTCTATGAGAGCACGTACAAGTATACTTTAAGGTTTACTCTATTTGTCATGAGTGTTGTGTTGCTCATAGGCACCGGTTAAAAGTGCTGATCTGACCTCTGCTGAGTTGAGTCTTTTCCTCTAATTGTGAGTCAAACTGAGAGTGTTGGATTTGTAGAGGGGTGTAGTAGGGCCTGGGCGTGTGTTTACAGCATGTGTGTGCGTGCAACTTGCCCATTGGAGGTTGTGCTGATGTGTTGGGTCAGGTGTATGCAGTTACAGAGCTGGTAAATGAGACTTGGCGAGCCTGAGGGGAGCAGGGAATAAAAGAACTAAGTCCTTGTTTCCTTCCTCCCTGTACTTTCTGTGTCCATCACTATCTCTTTTTTTTGCCTCCAGTATTGTGTCTTTTTCTTGATTTTCTCCATCTGGTGCTGTGCTCCAATTTTTTTTGCCTGATATCTTTTGGTTCATATTTGAATGTCCAACCGTTTTCTTCTTCTCACATAGCTCTCTCCCTCTGTTTCTTTGTCCTTTGTACAAACTCCAACTTGCGTGTGGCCACCTGTCCTGATTCCCTGAGACAGCACGAAAGCACATGCTGCACGCCTCACGCTACCCTTTGATAACGCACTTTTGCTGCACCCCCCAGAGCCAAACCCCCTGTACCAGCCCCGTAGCTATTGGCCGAGGGGCTGGTACCGGGCCCCCCTCCCTCCCCGCTCGACAAAATTGATCCAGAACACTCATCACCCTGTACGTGCCAGCTGAGGTGGAAACACAGAGGGTTTCTGGGTAAATGCCAACTGATGCACGGAGCAGGGGTCTATACCAGCTCCAGGCTTTGGCCACTGTTGGTCAGAAATGACGGCGCTGTCTGCCGCTCCACTGCGTTCCTGTGTATAACAAGGACTAATGAGAACTTAATTACCGCTGCTCTGGCCTTGTTTGTTTGTTTTTGTGCACCAGTGCTTTTCCTGTCTCCAACATGGCCCTCCCCTATCTAGTCCTTACATACACACACACACACACACACACACACACACACACACACTGATGCACACGTTCGGAGCACACACAATTCCCAGCCATCTGAGATTCCAGTGTGTTCAGTGTAGAAACTGTCTTGGTAATTACTGCTTGGAAAAGTAAAATGCTTCGTGCAAATAGCAATGTTTTTTATTTTTCTATTATTTGTCACACAGATTAATTTCAAAGGCTCCATACCTGAGGGCTTAAATATCGGAAATCGCCCCGTAGATCTTATAATGTATTTTATTTGCATCGCTGTGGCATGCCATGCGGAATACGGCATATTTCATTTCATTTCCTGTGACCGAGGTCATTTATTTCTGAGTAGATCTTAATCTCCCCATCTGTGTTTATTTCGCAGTGGGATTCCATCACAGCAAACAAGTCAGCCACGATGGCAAATTGAATTTGAACGCGTCAAGGATTGCATTTGCTCTCTCGCCTTGCGCACGGAGGCCCCGGGTTTGGCTAGATACTTAGCAGCGAGAGGGGAGCCGTGTGGCTCTTGTGGTGGGACGGGAAGAGGATGTTTGGTGTTTGTCCGTGTTTCTTTTGGGATCCCTAATCGCAGGGCGACGAGGCTCAGAGCTCTCGCACACTATCAAAGAACATTCGTATCACACTGCAAGGAAAGAGAAACATGCTCCCCAGCCAAACTAAACACAGTGACTGCAACATGCTTTTTGTTGATAGACGTTGTGCTGCAGGAGATGTGTCCCTGAAAACTTGATTCTTTTGTTTCTCATTACATGTTTGCATTACATGTATATTAAGCGATACTTATTTAATAAGTTAAAATGAATTGAATGTAAATGTTCCAGATTGTGAAACTCATCCTGACTCATCATTGAGTACAGAAGTCGCTCACAAAGGCGTAAAGGTTCTGAGTGATTGGCTCAACTTCAGTCATTGTCATTTTGTTTGCTTTGCTACCAATCGTCATTGAGCTTTTGTATATCGACACTTGACCAAAGGTTGGGACTTAATCTCAGCTTTCAGCAGCAGGAAGTAAAGGCAGTTTTTTGTTTTTTTTTTTAAGGTGGAGGACAAACTGGTAATTCTGTTCCCAGCCTCGCCCCAGGCCCTTACCTCTTAGTTTAGTGGCACAAAGCTCAATTCTCTGGAATAGAATTAATAATAAATGTAACAAGATCCATTTGGGTCCCAACTTGGGCGTACAAATCAAATGTGACACAACTGAAGCTTTACTGCAAGAGAAACCCTTTAAGCCTAACCCCGAAGAAGCAACAGTGAGAGAGAGCAAGTCTATTATACATACTTGAATATAGAACACTTACTTAACCAGCCCCGTCCCAAACATTATATGCTCAATTAGATATTTGAGTGTAATTATAGTGCACATATTGCGTGTGTTCAGGGCAGAGTCTTCCGCTATAAAATCTCATCCATCTCCACAGGTTGGAGCAGGTCGCTGGCTGTAGGCTATAGCTGAGATTTGCTGTGTGTGTCCCCGGACCAGGTGATATAGAGCACCAGCTTATAGCCCAAAGCAGCACTACCCGTTTCACTGCATTCAAACATGCTGGGCCTACACGTTACAGGGCTTTAACTCATGGAGATGTTTAAAGTAATAGGGTAGTTAACTCAAACTAGCAGGCTATTTACTATAACATATGCAGCTATTGAGGACAAAGACATACAGAAAAAAATGATTGCAGCCCTCGAAGAAATACTCTGTGACACAAACTATTTCATCTATTATGCTGATTATACACCCAATAGGGCTGTGTTACGATAATGTGATTTGTTTTCAGTAGCAGGTAATGTATGGGATCACAACAGACAGATCTCTATCTCTGTCTGCTTATGTGTGTGTGGGTGTGTGTGTGTGTGTGTGTGTGTGTCTGCTTGTCTCTCCCCCTCTCTGTTTAGACACAACTGACAAATATGTTGAATTAATAGGCCTATGTAATTATATTAGATATAAATATAAATAAAACACAACCACAAACAGTAGTGATAAATATAGCGGATGGGCAGTCATTTACATCGCTAATTAATAGATTAGATAGATAATAGATCAGTGTGTTTTCTTACCAGATTTGCTCGAGGCGAGATGCTTCAACTCAGTCCGCAAAGCCCTGAAGCCCCACCCCGGCTGCCGCACAGAGCGCCGGTCTCTTATTTATTCAAAGTTTATTACTATTGAACGTGCCGCTTGTCCAAATTGCACCACATTCAAAACTGCACGCCCCTTGGGTCCCCAGCAAAGCTTCTTTCCCACTACATTGTACGTCTCGCCTCGACTCTACTGAACTCTATTCACTTTTGGTTCCAGGTACTTTGTTTTCGACTGCAGATAGTACCTGCGTATGGACTGGGAAGTAGTAGTCACTGCTGTGACGTCATCTTCAATGCTTACTACGTTAACCCCCTTCACTTTTCTGCAGTTGGTAAACAATTAACGCTTTACTGTGGTCTTGAGAAGCTGCAGCCTTTATTCGGTGTAGCTTACACTGTACATGTACTATTCCTAAGAAGTAGCTACGCTACTCTTATAACAGAGTAGGGATGGTGTTCTTGATACGTCTGCACTTTTTTACAAAATCTGGGTCAAGTGAACAAAAAAATTGCGGTCGCACTTCATGGTAGCTTGGCTATTTAAAAATGGCGGGTTTGTGCAGGTGCCCGTGTCACAAGACTGACGATTGTAGTGACGGTTCCTTCTGACCGGTCCGTGGTCTGCACTGTTAATGAACAGGAATATGTTGTGGTGACACTGCTGAAGACATTTAGCCTCATTCATCACACATGCGAGGGGATGGTGCGAGACGAGCAGGGAAAGTGGGGGTTTAGCGATGTGATCTGGTGGTCTGCAGTGTTTACACGACACCTTTTAGTACTGGCTCAGCTCTCTTAGAACCTTGACCGAGGTGACACCAAAAAAAGTACCAGGTACCAGGTACTATCCACAACTTTTGCCAATGGAAAACCAAACCAATTGATAAGAAGTGACTTTCCTACATTTTGTTCGTCACAATCTATAAGTCGTGAGTGATTTATAGAAGAGTGCTGTTGGATTTATGACTGTGCAGCCTTTAGGGCATGCTCTCTAAACGAACAATGAGGTTTGTTTACAGCATGGCTTCTCGCTTTGTTATCATTCTTTTTTTCCCTTTGGGGTTCATTCCTCAGATAATCCTCTGGGTTTTCAGACAACAGAAAATAGAGAGGGGAGAGGAGCAAAAGAGAGATAAATATATAGAGGAAAATTATGGGCAGAAGAAAAAAGACAAAGTAACAAATGTGGTCTGTATTTGTCAACTCTCGGTAATACATTAGGAGTGAGTTTGGATTAAAGATTATTCTTAAGTTTGCTTTCTGTCTGGGCGAAAGTGTATGGACTGGGAAGTGTTTCCTTCACTGCTTGCTCTTCTGCCTGGTGTCGCATTCTGGTTTGACAAGTCTGCCCAACTGTTTCAGTGTCTGAGACAAAGGGAAGTTGCAGCTGCAGATTCCTGCTGCCAAAGACTAGTTTTAACAACTTTAATAACACAGAGAGCTGATGATAATGTTACAAAGTCGGAGCGAGCTTCCACGACAGACTGATAATGTATGATTTGGCATGCTGGCTAGACTACTTAATTTGTGTTTTAATTATGTCATGAACATGTATTTTTATTTGGCATGAACCAAAGTTGGTATAAAAGAACATACAAAATTATTCCCTAAATTCAAGTTTTTACAAAGTAATAGGGACAATACGACAAAACTGTGTATATGAAGATAAATAAAGGTGGCAGCTCTTAAGACAGTTTAGCCTCCCAGCATATCACATGATGCACTGCACTTATTTCCTCTGGGAACTCATTGATGATGCCACAGATATTGATAATGACACAAAGCTGTTTTGCACACTTGCACTCACTTGGTCTGTTTCTTTTGAGATCTATCTTTTCCACTCACACAGCGCAAGGCGTTAGATGCGGGTGGTGACTTTTCAAAGGGATAGCATTATCTTAATGGTTAAAGAAACTCAAGGATCTCTAGGTACTATTATACAATCAGGCAAAATGAAACTGTCATTAGACTTCAGGGCTCCATCTATGCGTCTGCTCCTTTTGACTTTTTTACCCAATCCACTGACCAAGGCCGCAACATCCATGGCAGGAAAAGGGGAAACAATAGCTCTGTTGGTTCCCAGCTTTCTTATTTCTCTGCCCTTAAATGAAACATGACAATACAACAAAGATAACATGATGATTTCCCGGCTTCTCTGCGGACAGTCGTGCCCTTTGACCTCCACACGGGGTAAACATCGTCACAATTGGTGGTGGCCTTATCAAAAAATGCTCATAGTATCTCCGCACAGCCGCAACAATGGTCCTGATAGGCACAGTTTGGGATTGTGCTGAAGCAATGTGGGAAGGGGAGATCTTGGGAGATTTGAACAAAAGAGCTCAATAGATCAACATAGTCAACGGAGGAGAGTCAAAACTGGAGCAACAGGAACTGTTAATGAACAGGAATGTGTCGCAGTGACACTGCTGAAGACATTTTGCCTCATTCATCAAACATTCGAAGGGGACGTTGAAAGACGAGCAGGGAAAGTGCGGGTTTCGCGATGTGATCTGGTTTGATGTAGAGGAAGTGCAGTTTAGGACAAGGAACGTGGTGGTCCAGTCAACCATGGGGTTATTATAATGAACACCGTGACATGTGTGAAATTAATCATGAGAATTAGAGAGCATATGTGGCAGAATAAGAAGCTTATCATCATCCAATGTGCACAGGCTGCTGTCCTGTGAATTATGGGTTGAGCGTGCAGGTTTCCTCAGACGTCCCACATCATCATTTATGTCACCAGCTTGTCGCCATGACATCGTGCCTGAATTGGTTATTGTGTCGTGTGATTATGCAAGCTTGCAAGGCCAGTAAACATGCCATGTTTTCTTTTAGTGAGGCAGATGTGGGAGGGGTGAGGATGGGAAAGAATGCCTAAACTTGTTACTCAAAGCGTTATTGGTATTAAACCAGGAGGCATAATTCAGAACTTGCTTGAAGCCACTGACAAGATATTTATAATACTTTTTACTCAATTTGAACATACTTGGTATGGTGATACGGTGTTGTTAACAGTTGTTGATTGTATATGTTTTGATTATTTGTATGTATTAGTGCAAGGCAGTGTATAGACTCCAATACACTGTGTACAGTAGAGTACACAGAGAGTTTATCATGTTACCCAGTCCCATGACAAATAGCAGAGTTCCATTTCCTTTCCTCCTTCCTTCCTCCGTCCACAGATGGCTCTACGTGAACATTAGGTTAGGGGTGGAGGGGCCTGATGTTACGCAACGAGCTGGGCAAGGGTGAACTTTAAAACAACTCACTGCACTGTAATGGGAAGGATGTAATCAAAACATATGCAGATGAAGGCAAATTTGCACAATCACGTGAGTCCAACTGTTCACTGAATGGATGAAGCTGTGTGTGTATGTGTGTGTGTGTGTGTGTGTGTGTGTGTGTGTGTGTGTGTGTGTGTGTGAGAGACACTGCAGGGACTAGTGTAAGGAATAGTGTTTTGTTTGGACATCTTGAATGAAGGTAGGTTATGTTACAGGTGAAGAGGATGGACACATTTAGGGGAATAAAGGCAGGGTGGGAGATAATGAAGAGAAATGTCTGCAATCTCTTTTCCACCGGTTTTGATTTTTTATTTTTTTAACCAAGCCTCCTCTCTAATTCTGTAACAAAATATTTGCAGGGCTCAACAATAGCAAATGTGTGCATACATGTATTTCTGCGTGTGTGGTGGTGATGGTGAACCCTCTCGTTGGTGCAGTCCCCCCGGAGGCACCTGACTCACTGTGCCAACACACCTGCCCTAACCTCGCCTGTTAGGATTAAGAAAACCTCCATTCATTGTCTGAACGACCAGGAAAACACACCTGTTGAAACTGCTAACACATACACATGCACACCTACACCTATTAACACCCATAACTATGTCCAAATCTGCAAAGCAAACCATAGGAGATACAGTTTTATGGGATTTTTTCTGCGTGCATACGTGTGTGTTTTGAATCTGAACTTTATCTGGAGTGTAATGGAAAGTGTAACCTAATCAAGCCGGTCTGGAGAAAGGTCAAGATATTATAAAGCAAGCCAGTGATTGTTGGGAGGGGATGTAGTAGCTTTTTTATGGTGTGAGATGATGGAAATCACTCTATGAAATGCACACACACGTACAGATACAGTACACACACAGTACACACACATAGAAGTTGATTTTAAAGATTAAGAAAAGCTAATTGCAATTAAAAAGTAACAGAAAAGTAATTGGAGTTTTGCTTTTCGTTTACAAAGAATGTAATATATTTTCTTTTCATCAACTCACACTGATTTACTTTGTATGTTATTTTGCATACACATCCATATATAGGATATAGGAACAAGACTAAGAAGCTCCGGCCATGCCATGTGGCTCTGTGAGAGGTGCTTTGAGCTAAATACTAACATCAGCATGCTAACATGCTCACACTGACAACGTCAATATTGTCAGGTATAATGTTTAGCAGGTTCACCACCTTTTTTTTTTTAGCAGGATAGTATGCAAACGTTTGCTGATTAGCACTAAACACAAAGTACAGTTGAGGCTGATGGGAATGTCATTAGTTTTGTAGGTATTTAGTTATAAACCAAAGTACCGGACAAAAATGATTGATGAAATGAAAGATGATTGCACCAGATGAAGGTCAGGGGATCACCACAGTCATCTACATCAAATGTAGAACATTTCATGGCAATCCATCCGCTTGTTTGTATATTGATTTCAACCATATCCACCAGCACTGTATATCCATGCAAATGCCTGCACACACACACACTCACCCACACACACACACACACACACACATACATAAACAAAGGAGAGAGAACAGATGCTAAAGAAACAGTATAGGGTATCATTACAGATACGGTATAAACAGAGACACACACTCAGAGTAACGTGAGCCCATCTGAGCTCTTTCAATCAGTCACAACTCCATTCTGCCCCGCCCTGATCTCTCTCTGTTTGAATAGTCCACGAGTCTCCAGAGAACTGACTTACATAAGCTCTGGCTTAGTAACACCTTGCAGGACTTGCAATTACATGGCAATGCTACCGTGCAACTGTTAAATGAGATCTTGAACTCCATAACATAAGCGTACAAAGTATCTTTTGAAGTATGTGCCCTTTAATGCACAGTAAACTTGCTGTCACACTAAATTAACTTTGTTTTTCGATTTGCTCCAAATTTATTTTAATTTTCTTTTCATCTCACTCTCGTAAGCGTTTTTTTATACGGTGGCTGATGTCCTACACGGCTGCACACAAATACACACTGGCACACAGACACTCGAGCACGCACATACATACACATATCACATTCCCAGTGGCTAACGAGTGCTTGCTTAGAGGATACATTAATTAATGGGATTCCCAAGAGAAAAGTGCCAGAATGTGAGGTCCACACACACATACACACACAGGACAGACCTGGGTCAAATGGTATTTAGGAAAATTTTGTTTGTTGTAGCTTGCTTGCCAAGATTATTGGGGGTGAAACTGCGGAAACATCATTTGACACTATTGCATTATTTGGGCAGCCAAATACATAAACAGCATTTTCACCTGTTTACCAAATAAAAGATGCAGAAAAGGGCTGGATGAAGTCAACGCTGGGGAAAAAATGTGGTGATTAACACTTGCCATTGTTCAATTCAAATTGACAAGTGAAGCATTGATTGTATGTGCTGTACCACCATGACTAATGCATGAATCCGTCAGTAAAATTACTTTATAAACTGTGTCACTGCAGCAGGTCTAGTACAGTATGTAGTAGGAGGGCTCAGTTCTCATTGGAGAGTGTTTGAGTTTCAGTTGCTGCCTCCCACACATTCTGGTACTTACACTGATTATATCAAACATGTTTGAGCCAAATGAGAAAGTCTACGGCATGCCCAGACTGGAGCAGGGGTGTCAAGATTGAATCTTTAGAAACTTTAATACCACCCAACAGTCAGGGGAGATTAGTGTTTATTAGTGCGAATGCTGCACTGAGAGTCAGGAGGGCCATATTAGCTCTGATTTCGTAATCGTGACTGGTCAGCTTTAGGTGGGGTGCTTAACCGTTAAGCTATCTCAGGCTTACTGATTAAAACTATTTGACTCTATCTGACTTGAAATGTACACACAGGAAAGGGAGATTAAGGATCAAATCTGGAGTAATATCTTCATACTATAAGCAGGTTTTCTGGAATTTCTCAGTAACATCTAACATGTAAGAGATGTCACCCACATAGTTATTTGATTCTGCATGAACACGTTCAGATCCACACAAGCTTCGTGGGTGTGGCGCAATGTCAGGCCAACAGCAAATTGGGGCATCCAGACACTGCTCATTCAGATATGACAGGAGGGAGCTACAGAGACCAAAACTGAAAGCAAGTAATTATAGTTAAACCGAACCGGAGGTAGTGGTAACCAGAGCGGTTCCCCATGGAGCTGCCTTGGACCACAACTCTCAGCTTTTTTGGGCCGATGAAATACCCCTAGTGGTTGTTGGTGGTAAATAAAAACTCACAAGCTGTCAACATACACAGAAAAACAGTTCCTCTGTGTTTTACAAGTGTTACCTATAATGAGGAACATCAGAAAAAGAATTTAGAATCATTTAGAACTGACACCAGAATCGGACTAGTACATGTAATCTATCAACCCCTAAATAATCAGCCCCACTCTGCTGTATACTGTGCTGTGTATTCTAAAGTTGTAAAACAGTCATTGTTTTTTTCTCTTCCCGTTTGCCCTGAAAACGTGGTTCTGCTCTTGAGGTTGATGTTGCACCTTTAAGAACATGCTGACAGATTTATTAGCATTAACTGGCAAAAATGCAACACATACTTGGCACACACCTGACTGTGAACTGTGAATCATGCCTGCATGTTTGAGATCAAGGCAAGAGGTATCTGGTGTCTGCAAGGTGGTCAAAACACATGGATGGACAGCGTTTACACAATCAGAAAAATCCAGAAAGTGACACAAAAGTTGTAGAAGTAGTTTTGGGAACACAACATAAGTATAGACACTATAATAACAACATTGATTGATATTTATTGGACCTTTTAATCACAGTGGGAGTACATAACTTTACATCATGGTTTTGTGCAGTTTACATATCACAATGACAGTCTCATAACCCTATTAACAACATTATATCCTATAACATAATTATATAAATACCAGTGCGTCAAAATTGGCTTGATTAGGCTAAAATTAGCAGTAACAGATTGCAGGTACAATAGCAATGTCTGCAAACACCACACCACTGGTGACAAGTGAAGAATGGATAGGAGGCATGACCATCTGGTTGGCTCAGTCCTTAAGTATGTGTTAATGACAACCCAGGAAAGATGCAGTGCACATTCCCCTCAACAACCTATGGCATGCTGTCGCTTTAAGCACTTCTATAGTGTCTTAAGAGCTGCCATGCATTCTTTGAAATTCAGTCATACTTTGATGCAGACTCATTCTTACAAGCA
Organism: Lateolabrax maculatus; assembly: GCA_031216445.1. Lineage (NCBI taxonomy): Eukaryota > Metazoa > Chordata > Actinopteri > Acropomatiformes > Lateolabracidae > Lateolabrax > Lateolabrax maculatus. Next base: position 20,543,091 of record CM062208.1, read on the forward strand.
TGGTGAACAGAAACAACTAGTAGTTAAAAAGCATGTCATTCTGACTGATATTAACTGAGGCCTACACTGGAACTTGAAATTTACATATCCTGAGCTTAAAAATATCAAATATGGGTAGCTCCACTGTTTATCTGTGACTGAATGTAGTTTGAATTCCAAATGGTAGCCACAAAGCTCATATTCAGAATTAAACATCAACTAAAACAATCCAAAGCCAAAGCACCAGAAGCACTCCTTGTTCTCTTTTATTATAATTGTGTATTCCAAAGTCAATCAGAAAATGACTTTATCATAAATGTTCAGCCTTATGGGGGTGTGGAGGCCTTGAATCAGTTCATTCAAGCCTTTCCTGGGTTTGATTTATTGTGGGCAAATTAAATAATTCAAGGCCATACATAGGCATGTCTTGTACCTGTATTTTGAACATAAAAATTGGCTGTTCACTGAACTGTATTCAGTTAACTCAACACCAAGCATTCACTGGTGATACTTTTAAGCTGATGTCACTGGGAGGATTTATTTACGTGCATTTCAAAAGAGTAGTGGAGTATGTCAACCACTGAGGCTGCACCTTCACTCACCACTCACCCCTGGGTGTGAAAGGATGGGGGCAATGGGGGGTGGGAACTCTAGCTCATAAATCCCAGTTGGAGTGGAACATTGGATGTGTATGTGTGTGCCCGCATGTGTGTGCTTGGGTGATTGTGCACAGATGGCTAGGCCGCAAGTAAGGGGGAGGAAGAAGAGACTGAGAAGAAACAAACTGTAACTCCGGGTATAGAACTTACTGCTCTCCATCTTACTGTGTTTATGGTCATCAATGTGTTCGTGGATGGTGGGTTAAAGGCACAGACAGATTTAAAAGAGAGAAATTGGAAGAAAGTGTGTGACACCTGCAGAGAAACTTGGAATTCCTCGGATGTCTTGAGGAGAAGACTATGGAGGCATACAGAGACCGGTTTACTCAGTCCTCATCAGGCAGACCAACCCAACATGTGTAGTGTGTAGAGTGTTTTAAATGCACACATCTATTTACAATGGCCAAGCCATGGCCAGAAGTATACATAAGCAGTAACTGGAACTTGTAAGGTTGTCTAAAGTTTAACCCTAACCAATTCAAACAAAGGTATCCTGAAGGTCATTCCTTGTCAAACTAAAGCCTGGTTCAGCAATTATGCTTATTCAGAACTAAACCAAAAGACTGCCCTCTTAACCCACCTGTTTGTGTCCTTCTGTTTCACAATAGGAAGACAATGAGATCCCCTCCAGCGTGTTAGTCAAGGACTCCCTCAGGACCCCACAACCAAGCCAGTATGATGCAGAATCCACCCAGCCTACTCCATCTGTTACGGGCTCTATTGATGGCATCCGTGCCCAAGAGGAGGGTCTTCAGACCATTAGCCTGTCCTCGGATGAGGATGATTATCCTTCAGCACACCGAGAGGGGGAAGAGATGTTGGAGTGTGAGGACGTGATGGGCGTGGGCACTTCGCGCACATTTGAGAGAAGAGCTGACAAGTTCAAGCGCTCCAGCCTGAAGAAAGTCGATAGCCTCAAGAAGGCCTTCTCGCGCCAGAGCATCGAGAAGAAGGTGACCCAGATCACCACCAAGATAGTGCCACCAGAGAAGCGTGAGAAAATCAAAAAGAGCCTCACTCCCAACCATCCCAAGAGCCCGACTGCCAAGAGCTCCTCTTTCAAGGTGTCTCCCATGACCTTCAACATCAAGAAGGTCAGAGAGGGGGAGGTCCCCACGCACGATATGGGCTCGCCTGGGGAAGAAGCCCATGTGGAGATTCCTGCCCTGGAAAGCTTAGATGGAGAGATTCCCTTGGCAGAGGTTCATACCCAGGAAGGTGTTTTCGAGGAGATTCAGGAGATGCTGAGTCCCTCCACCCCAGACAGCATGAAGGCAGAGGTGGCAATCAATGGGGAGGCACCGAGCATTGAGTGCGAGATCAATGGCGATCGCACTGCTGGCCTGGCAATTCCAGAGAACGATGAAGATATTGGCGAGTTGGAGGAAGAAGAGGAGGAAGAAGAAAAAGAGAAACACAAAAGCCCCGTCGAGAAAGCAGCAGATACCCAGATTCCCAAAGCAACGATTGCTGTGGAGCAAGTGTCTTAATATGATTTGATTTTAGTGAGCATCAGTTCTAGTTCTGCATTCTTTCTTTTCTTCCTAAAGTTTCTACATTTATGAATACCCAGCAGGCACAAAATATCCCTCCATTGTAAACAGTCTCGTGTTCTTTTCATAAACACCCATATACACTAGAGACATATTCCCGGCTTCCTGAGGTAGTTCATCCTTGGACCATTCCTGCAACACTACCTTCGATTATCACCAGCATAGTCTAAAAACCTTGGCACAGTCTGCATAAGCAAGGTAACACCTAGACCTCAGTGTATCACAATCCAGTGCATGTGCTTCCTAAACCATATAGCAGGGTTGTCCAAAGAAAGCAACATTGGATCAATGCTCCATAACTCACGCCCATCAACTGGTGCCCACCTCTTCAGGAGCAGCACATCTCCAGGGCGCTGGGCCAACTATCTCCCTCCTGCTGTATTTGTCGGCCTCTGGAGCTCTCTTCCTCACTGTCAAATAGCCTCTTTGTTCTTTGTGTTTTTTGTTAAAAAATAGTAAATCTTTGGCAACAGTGGTACTGCCCATAGCCTGTTGAGACACTGTGTTGCCAGGGTGTGGAAGAGTTGGAATGGGGAGTTTTGGGGTTTTCAGTGAGAAGGTCCTGGGGCGTTTTGTAGTGAACTAGAGGTTGTTTACTGAATTATTTGGACCTCTGCTGAAAAAGCCAAAATCTTAACTAACAGGTGACTTATTACGTCAGTAGTTTGAGTGGCACTGTCCTGTCTGCTGTCCTTCACCTGCACATGTCAAATTTATTTTCACTTCTATAGTGAGATCCAATTTGCCGTTCCGGACTTTATCACCGATGACCTAGCTAGAACACTATGAGTAACATGTGGTACATCAAAATATTTTAGTAATTGATTAATTAAAATAGACAGAATACACATTTAACTGTTATGTACATACGGGCAAATAAAAAGATATATATATATATATATATATATATATATATATATATATATAACATAATTTGAAATAGTCTAAAAGTTCTTGTGACTTACAATAACTAATACCATAAGAAAGATAAAAGATTAAAAAATACAATACAAATACAATTACCAGTGAACATGTTTGTGTTGTGTTATGTTTCAATTACGCTGATGCAATTGAAGGACATCGCTGCAGAACAGAAGCTGCTCTAGGTGGCAAGAAAAATACATTAGTGACACAAAGAACACTACAGGTTTTAATGATGATATGCTTAATGTCTCTTTCACAGCCCTTTATCTTACCTGCTGGGCATCTTTGTATGTTTATGTGCAGGAATTATATAGTCTTTTTCTATGTGAGGAACACTACTCTCTAGGTATTTATGGCTTATACTGTACACCATAAATGAGTAACTTTATTATATCTGCCTTGAGTGTGTGTACTTGCATCTGTATGTTACTATATGATACCCTGATATTTGTAAGTTGTCTTTTTCTTTCAGGCAAATTGTTTGCTCTGTTTCATATGTTTAAGACATATCTCCTCCTCCTAAATATATGCACACACATACTCCTAAAGTGCCTTTACCTTGCACAAGCTGGTATGAGTAGTTGTACTCCTGAGGGGATGGATTCCTATGTTTTGGTAGATAAGAGTTAGAGTAAAACATGCCTGAAGTTTTTTTTTTTTTCTCATCTGTGGAATTCCTTGCAGCCATTACTTCATAGGGCATAGTCAAGGTTTGACATGAACTACGTAAAAACTGAGAAATTGTAAATTTGAAGGACATGCAAATACATTCACAGTCATCTTCACATTTGGAAGTCATGCCTAAAAGTTTTTTGTTAAATGACTTTCCTCTTGTTGCACATAGTTAGTGCTCTACCAGCCTTAGTTACATACAGTGTGTCTAATGTCATGACTCCCTAAAAATAATTCAGCAAGTGATACCAGGTGCCAAGGATCCAGATACTAGAGAGGTCACAGAAGTGGATAAAGGCAGAGGACAGCATTCCTAGTTTGACGGATGACTCCCGCTCAGCCCATTTTTCATGCTCTTGGCCTCCTTGTTCAGACAGTACACAGTGGAAGAGGCTCTCTGTAGCCACAGGTGTTCTGCCCCCATGGAGGCTCCTGGGCACGAGCTTGTACGGGAAGGGGGACAAGTGTGGGTGTTTGGAAGTGTGAGAAAGGACTTCATTTGTTGGAAAGGGTATTGAAGTTGCCTTGGGGTTGGGCATATGTGCAGTTTGGCAAAAATATGTTAAATGTTGTCTGAGAGTCTGAAAAGCATTAGTCCATGGGAACTGAAAAATGTTGTAGGGGGTATACATTCCAATATCTGGCACTGCATGACTATTACCTATACCCCACTACCTCCATTATACTTATTCTAGATAAGATGGAGCATTGGATTATTAAGTCAAAATATGATGCCCCAAATATTTTGATGTCTTAACTATGCAAGAAAATCACTGCCGTACTTTATTGAAAAGCAGTGCACATGAAATAGCAGAAATATTTCTAACAATAGTTGACTTAAAACCTTTATGTGCTTTATGTGTACAGAAAAATAGCCTTCCAATTTTCTACGTGGGATAGGTGAGGAGAAAATACATAATTAGACATAAATGATTTCTGTCTATCAAATGTGTGTAGTCATTTCTGAAGATTGTTTCTTTTTAATTCCTCAAGTGTAAATCATATTGCTGAAAAGGGATCAAACACTAGGCTTATGTATACATTCAGTGTACTGTAGAAGTTAAAGTGTGACCGGCTTTGAGGTATTTTCTGCTTATTCATGCAAATGTGTTAATTTGGTGATATTGCTGTCTGCTAATGTTCAAAAAATGAATATTTAGATTTGTGTATGTGTTTTTATTTGTCTTGATATTAGACTGTCTAATCTGGATAATAAGTGACAACTGTTTTATTGCTAGATAGTTCAAACACCGGGTATCTACAGCAATGTCAGGTAGTGATATCGTGTTAAAAATCATCTTTGTTCATACAAAGTTCCTACGTTACAGCCTGTTCATTTAGTTAACCATTTAAACCAAAGAAGTTTCCTTCACAGCAGAAGATTCCCAGCCACTTGAGTGTTTAAAGTGCTCCTCCTGACACGTGTTTCAAGCATCTTGTAAACATGCAGGCATTTCCTTTCTAAATTTAGAATTGTATACATCAATAAAGATTTTATAACATTCAAATGTTGCTTGTGGTCTCTATTTGCTGTCCTTGAGGTAAACGGAGATTAGTAAATGTCACACATTTCACATAAATTCGATGAAAGTAGTTAATATTCTGTGTGTCATGTCTTGATCCCAGTGACTCGCTTGTTTTATAATGCCAAGGGAAACATTTAGTTAAGCTTGCTGTTACGGCCATTGCAAGTTTGGAAATAATTGTAGGCCATAACGTTGTAATATAGTGAATATAAGTGTTGGTAATAGGGTAGTGGAGGATTGATCTTTTATGGAGGGAGTGGTTCAATTGCTCAACCATCATGTACATAGCACAGTTTGTGGATTCAGAGTACTGTATGTAAAATCAAGACAGGTGTTTGTGTAAAGTTTCACTTCGCCCAATTAACAAAAGAACCTCTTTAATCTTACCCTAACGCTGCCTGACCATCCAAACAGCTTTAGAGATATTAAACATCTCTGCTATAAACTTTAAACAGTTCAATAGCAACTCGTCTTTTCAGAAACAGAGTTTCCTGTTCCTCTGAATAATGCTCAGTACGCACTGTAAACTGTCTTTATTGGAACTACTTTATACAGAAGAAATAGTCCCCATAAAATATATTTTTATTTACAAGCAGGGGTAATGACAAAATATTGTATTTTTAATTTGGTTTGACCGCTCCATTGATATTGGAACTGTATGCAAATATGTTGCAAATACACACATACACGAGTGAAAACAACAACTATACAAGAAAATGCTCTAATTAGAAAAATACACGAGTAAAGGAAACGATAATGTCACAGCATCCAAAGAAACATCCAGACACTGCAAAACAGTGAGAAGACGTAAGAAAACTGTGCTGAGAAGTCGTAGGTGTTTTTGGTGCATTTCTCAAGCTATTCCAGTGTTAACGTAACAGTACCTCCAAGGTGGGGTTGTGGTTTTCTGAACTCCCGTGGTGGAGCCGAGGTGTTTTCATGGTGTTTGTCGCCCTCCTCTGTCAAAACTCAAGCCAACCATCTGGGCTTCTTCCACTACATGATCCATTGCTATTATCGATGCCACATTTATCACCAGCACGTCAAAATACACTAATCTTTGTTTGAACCATATTCTGAAGCATGTAACCACATACAGCGCTTCTAACTGAGATATTTATATTGTTAAAATGTATCCTGGTGTGGAACACCTTCGTATAGTCACGGTGGCCGAGAGGTTAAGGCGTTGGACTCGAAATCCAATGGGGTTTCCCCGCACAGGTTCGAATCCTGTTCGTGACGTCGTATCTTTTGCTTTGTTCCCACATGTGTTCAAAACAAATCTAATGGTTTTATAACTCATGTATGCCCTTTACACGTGTGAATAACTTCTGTATACTTAGAACTTGGACACATTTTAGGCCGCGACCACTGTGGGTACATCTGTGGTCGAACGGGCATTCACTTGATGTTTTAATAACAAAAGTGACAATTAGCCGCAATGAGATAAAATTAATGATTAATTAATAATGTGGCTTAATATCAAAACAATCACCATCGTTAGTTTCATTCAAGGTTTCTTCGTTGTCACTGAACTCTCACACGTTCTCTTATTCTCGCGTTGTTTGTGAAGGGAGTTCATTTGGTACAAACCAACTACTTTCTTTCTTTTCAGCAAACGGGTCAGCACATCGTCTGCTTGTGTTTGTGACTGCACTGTACTCTACAGACAGAAGCCGCATAATTGCCAGCATCTGTCGACTCGATTGTATAAGAGCACACAAACAGAGTTTTCCACGCGTGCACCCCCTCCTCGTGTAGGATAATGGAAGTGACCGCGCTGTATAAATGCGCCCGCTGACGTCGCTCTGGGGGCATTGTTGCATCGTGTAGTGAGCGGCCTGTACAGACTTTAAACAGCGGTTTGGAGGGGCTTTAGCATTGTTTAGGCATAAATAACCAGGACACTTAACACGGGGCTTTTCGAACAAGTGCAACCGTATTGGGGCCACAGTTAGTTATAGACACACGGGTCTAACAACAAAGCATTGGGCCTGACAGCGCGCCGGCAGAGCTAACGAGTTAGTTTTATTCAAAGTGGTCTCACAAAGGAAATGCGGTCGATCTGAAAATATTAACGTCTAAATGGTGGAGGGATAACAACCGCTATATCCAGAGATTTCGCCATACAGACAAATATCTGAAGCTGCTGTTGTTGTGACGTGCAGCCTTTGTTGAAGCAGAAACATCCCAGATTTGACTCGAGGTTCCGGGATTTGTCAGCCTGTTGACACAATCTGATCTTGATTTCGACATCCCCCGGCGTTGCCGGCGGCGAAATCAGTTTGGCCCGCGGCGGCGGCCACGTTTCTCGCGCAGGTCCGCGTTATGTGAGGAGTGGAGCTGCCGTCATGGCGACAGTCGTTGAGGGAAAGACGCCCGGAGACTCTCGCCCTGAGCCCGAGAGAAGGTAGCGGACTGACCCTCAGCCAGGCCCGCTAGCTCCCGCCGGTGTGTTCGCTGTGTAAGAGGCCGTGTGCTCTAACGGGGTGCCGGTGTTTCCGCTGTTTGAGTAGATTACAGCCGGCTGTGTTGAGGAGCCGGGCCCGCGGTGTGTGTGTAAGCGGCCCGGTTACCGCCACGGATCTGAAGCGACGTCAGGGTTTAGCGGAGTTAGCATTTGGCTAAGTGGTTAGCTGGGCTTCATCAACAGGAAGGGGACCGACAGCGGGCGTCCGCGATCACAGACCGACGATGGCAACCCCCACAACCGAGGCCTTGTTCCTGCTGAAGGACGTGAAGCCTGGCTCGAAAAACCTGAACATCGTGTTCATCGTGTTGGAAATCGGTGAGTAGCCGGCGGGACACCGACACGTCGGAGTAGAAATGACCGCGAACCGGGACTCGGAGCGCGCTCCTGACACCTCCCGACGTGTCGGCGGTGTGACCCCGGCCGGAGGGGATCGGGGATCGGGGCGCGCCGCCGCTGGCCTCCTAACTCGTGCCCTGCTTTTTTTGTTCCGCGCAGGACGAGTCACCAAAACCAAAGATGGTCACGAGGTGCGCTCGTGCAAGGTGGCCGACAAGAGCGGGAGCATCGCCATCTCTGTGTGGGACGAGCTGGGCAGCCTCATCCAGCCCGGGGACATCATCAAGCTGACCCGCGGGTAGGAGCACCTGCTCAGCTCACCTTCAACTTGTACCGTTTGACTGGTGGATCAGTCCACGCACACACGCACACACTCACACACACACACACACACACACTCACTTGCATTTGACAGGTGGTTGCGCACATAAGCAACTTGTTCTTTATTTCCAGGAGAAATAAGCCTTTGCATTTAATAAGTGTAACTTGTGATTTCTGTGTTAGCTATGCATCCATATGGAAAGGCTGCCTGACCCTATACACTGGAAGAGGAGGGGATCTGCAGAAGATTGGAGAGTGAGTAGCCGGCGACACGGTCCGTTCATACTTATACTTCTTGCTCCTGTTGGACTTGTGGTTTCTGGTCGTCACTGCTCCCCTCCACAGGCGTCCCACAAGGCCAGGGTACTTTGTGAAATGTGTCGCTATTGTGTTGGTTTTAAAGCATGGTTGAACATTAATACACAACTTTATTCTATCAGGAAAGCAATGAGACTGTTTTATAAGTCAGTAGCAGCCAAGCTGTCCGCTGTACATCATCTCTCAACACCTTAACATATACAGTAGGAGCGTTAATCCCAGGACGCATTAACACTGGTCTTCCTCTGGCTTTTACTATCCAGGGGCACCCTCCTGTCGAGAATATCGTTTTAATGTTTTCCATTATTAACGATGTCAAATCTAAATCCCTAGACAACAAAAATCTTTTATGCCTACTAGTCAGTCGATGAGTGTTTCAAACTTTGCTCCCAACCAAATGTCATTTATGGTGTTTTTGAATGTGAAGTTAAAATATGGATTTTGTCTCTATAGGTTCTGCATGGTGTATTCAGAAGTGCCCAACTTCAGTGAACCAAACCCGGAGCTGCTAAGCCAACCGAACCAGCAAAACAAGTCTGTGAGTAGCCAACATGTCACTAACAAAAGAATCAGTCCAGATAAAGTCCTTCCAGCCCCTCCTTTTTAAACACTATTAGAACTTGAATTGGATCATTTTGCGTGTTGAACAGGAAGTAGCCTAACACCAATGGTGGTAAAGTGTTAAAGGTGACCTTCTCTTCCACCAACAGGGTAAACCAGACCAGAATCCGAGGGGAAACTCTCCGCCCAATCAGAATTCAGGTACACCTGCTCCACCAGGTCAGTATGTTTTTTCCTTTTTATGCAAGTAACCAATGCTCTAACAAGGAAACAGCAGTGTTGTGCATGCAGCGGTCTGTCAGCGTAGTGTGTCAGTACTACAGAAGTAAACCCCTTTTACAATTGCACATCTTTACACAGGTAATGGTGCCATGCCACCGTTTGCCAACAACAACCCACCACCTGGAGCACCCCGCGATGCTGCGTTTGGGAGCATTGGGCGACCCAACGGCCGGTCACCTGGCAACGGAGCACCTCCAGTTACTGCTGCAGGACCCCCTACAGCCTCAAAGTCTTCAGTTACCATTAGTAACGGCAGGGACCCACGGCGTGCCAAAAGATGAAATTTGGGTTCGGGGGGGGGGGGCCTTTTGTGGGAAATCTATGGACGTCCCTATTTCCCCCCTGCCCCCCCCCCTTTTTTTTCTTATATTTTTTCTTCTTTTTTTAAAAAAAAAAAAACAAAAAAAACAAAACAAACATTTCTGCCACTTTCCCATCACAGCCAAATGTTGGCTTTCAAAATAATGAATTGAACTAAGGACTACTTGCATCATTTTTATACGGGCTACTGTAGTCAAATGTGTCTTGTTATGCGTAGTGCAAGTAGCTCTCAGTAAACAGCACAGTGTGATTGTGATATACCACTTGATGCACTAGAAGGACTTCTTTATATAGTCAAGCCTTGGTGGTTGAGTCGTGGTCCGCCTTCTCAGTCTACACCTCTAAATCTCACTGCAAATTGCCAGTTCTGTGCCAGTGTTACCTCCCCCATACACTGTCCTAACCCCCCCCCCCCCCCCCACCGTTATGTTCTTTCAAACTATACACCCTACTTGAACACTTGATGCACTTTCTTCTCTTAATTTATGTCAAGGCGAGGTTGTCTGTCATTTAAATCAGGAAATCAGTTTCTGCTTTTTAGTGGAAAAGGCCTTAAGTTGGTGAAAATGAGCTCTTGGACTGAATGCACAAGCGACATACTTCAGAGGGTCTTCTCGCTCTTAACCAAACTGTATCCGAAGTGACTCTGTGACGGGAAAGGTGTTAGTTTTGAGTTTTTAATGATAACTAGGTAGATTGATATTAAACTGTTTTTTTCATAAGTTTCTTTTTTTTTTTTTCTTTTTTTTTTTTGTTTGTCATCAATTGTACCTTGATCAAGGTGGGACCACTTAAATACTGGCAAAATGGTTCACCAAATAAATTTTACAGTAATTCTCCTGCCATATTTGGTTTTCTGTAGTCTGTTTGACTTTTGAACACAAGTTAATGTTAATAAAATGGATGTCCAGTTGGTAATACTACATTTACAATGTTTAAAATTGCCTTGCACAGTAATATGGCTAGAACAAACTGAGTGCTAGTGTGCAAGATACTTAAGTAGAGATTCTTTTCTTTTTTCTTTCCTGGCATTCAAATGTTTTCTGGAGATGTAAAGTTTGGTACTGTTAATAGTTATGGCATAGTCAGACCCCTGTACAACAGTATAAAGGGGTCTATAAGCTCTCCAAGTGGCCACTAAAAACTTGCCATGGTTTAAAGAGACACTGCCACCTTTAGAGCTCCATGTTACCACTAACACAGCTAAAGTAAGCCTCCTATCAAATCTTGTGTGATGTTTTAATTCTACAGCACCATCTACTGTGTACACATTTGAACTGCATTTGATATTTTAGAAAAATACAACCCCCCCCCCCCCCACACACACACACACATTTATTTATTTTTTTAAAGTTACATTACGATTAAGTCACCATAAAACAGAAGTGGAGCTTTTTTATTATAGCACTAACTTCCTTTGTCACAGTGGAATGAAGAAACATTAATACTTTGATAGACCAAAAGCCTTTGCATTAATTATTCCATTTTGAGGCAATGCATTGCATACAGCAGAACCCTGTGTTTCCTCATATCCTTTGTTGCACCAAGCACCTAAACATAACGTCCTCCAGGCGTTGATGTTACCCGTTGACGCACTTGCACTTTCTTCCTGAGTGTGTCCAAACTGGTAGAGAGTTTACATCTGACACATATCTCACAGCACTCCGTTCTTTGAGCATAAAAGGGAAACATTCTTTTCGAATAAGAGAATAAGTGTCAACGTTGGATGGAATAGGAACAAAGCCATCTGTTACATGGTTTTGTGTGCAGGAAATGTAAGACTGGAATAGGGCTATAGGAAAAGTTCTATCCAATGCCAAACTCAGACACCCAGTCCTAATGTTTCGCAGCCCAATTTCTTTTTTCACTATCCCACGGGACTCTTCCGCACATGTTCAAAACATGTTTATGTAATTCCACTTCTGAAAAAATGGCTGTACTTGTGACACTGGAAGTTGAAACACATGAGAAGTGTCGCAGGAAATGTGATGGTAGTCTCTCATGTGTCAACACAGAAGTGATGCATGTCATGAGCTGGGAACTTCCTCTCAGCAGCAGTGGTCAATCAGATGTAGTCATGTGGTTTACGGCATTTTAAATCTGACAGTGTGTCCATAGAGGTTTCAACCTGGTGCCCTCTCCAGCTTTTATACTTCCAGGTTCTATTCTTTTAAATAAACAACTAACCTAGTGTTTTCTTAATGTATGGAAGCATGCATTTGATGTTTTCCTTTCTATATACATTTCTTTACTATATAAACAAGGATGTGGATATTTTGCAAAACCATAGAAACAATAGCACTTGAAAGCATTTCTTGAATATCTTGATTAGTCATCCAGTGTTTATTTTGAATTCAAAGACCTTACATGACCGGTTTCTCTTTTTATTTATTAAAGTGTGACAGCACATCTCATGACACCGGTGATTCAGACACAATGTGGCTTGGGTTTGTTTCAGGGGAAGCATTGTTTAGGAATCGCCAAACAGTGACTGTTGCAAATAGTCTGATGTATCAACAAACTCTTCACAGAAACAAATTGCTGGAAGTTAAAAAAAAATCTCAATTCAGTGTTCAGTAAAAAAAATAAAAAAATAAATTTATATGGAAAAGGTAAAAAGTCAAAGAAAAAATAAATAGAGAAGTTAATACATAAATCAAAATGGAATTAGAGATCTAAATGTACGTCTGTATGGCTGAAGCCCAATACAAGTACTGCACACACCGTGTGACAAATGCAAGGAAAAAATAATACATTCTTGAAAAATAAAATAATCAAATATATCTTTAATTATACAAAATTATGTTTTAATTAGTTAAAAACAACTTCCAACTATGTTTTAAAGATGTGATACATTTGGGTTGGTGTATTAGAAATCATATCCTTTTTGAATACTTGAGCAAATGAGAGTCTGTGTATGAGGCAAACAGGAAAGGTGGTCTATGTCTGGGGCGTGATGGGAGGGGTATAGAGAGATAGTGTTTGTTCCTTGTCTCCACATTCTCAGTGCCTCCCACAAAGAAGACACCACAATGACTGGTGAGTATTTTCATCCTCAAAATAACAACTTTTAGAACAAATTACTTATTTTGCTTATATTACTTATATTGATAGATATTTAATTAATATACAGAATCATAGCAAACAGGCAGTTTGATAATTTGTAGCCCTTAATACTTCACTGAAATGTTTAATACCTGTTTCTTTGAAAACAGCAAAAATTATGTTTTATAGTTTCATGCTGTTTATTACAGGATGTGTTAACACTGTTCCAACATATATTTGAACATTAGTTATAAGTTTGTATGTACAGCAGTTAAAAAGTACATTTAGTATTTTAGGCTTATGTTAACAGACTTATAATAGTTACATGAGTTTTGTGTGACTGAAATGTTATTTTGATTGCTGTCCTCAGATCCCACATCTTCTCTTCTCTTAGACTTTGGCTCTATTTATGAGGAGCTCAACTTCACTTACAATTACTCAGGGTTCGTCTTAAACCCTGACACGCAGCCCTGCAACTCCTTCTCCATCCCAGATGCAGTGATGGTTGCTGTCTGTGTGTTTTATATCCTTGTCTTCCTGTTGGCGATTCCTGGAAATCTGGTCGTGGCGCTGGTGATAGGCTTCAGCAAGCAGTCGCTGCCTCCGTCCGACCTCTACCTCTTCCACCTGGCGGTCGCCGACATCCTGCTGGCCGTCACCCTCCCGTTCTGGGCCACCTCGGTGACGCGGGGCTGGGTGTTCGGAGACTTCTGGTGCAAAATTGTCACCATCCTCCAAGAGCTGAGCTTCTACTCCAGCATCCTCTTCCTGACCTGCATCAGCGTGGACCGTTACATGGTGATTGTGCGAGCCATGGAGGCCCGCAGGGCCAACCGGCAGCTGGTCAGCTGGGGGGTTTGCGCCGCCGTCTGGGCTGTTGCAGCATTTCTGTCTCTGCCGGGGCTTTTCAATTCTTCCTTCCCGTCAGGCTCTGGCCAGATGGTGTGCACCGAACGGTACGACCCCAGCAGTGCTGACGTGTGGCGGCTGGTCACCAGAATTCTTCGCCACACTTTGGGTTTCCTCATCCCCCTGGCAATCATGCTGCCCTGTTACGGAGTAACCGTCAAGCGCCTCCACCACATCCGCGGGGGGTTTCAGCGGCAACGGGCCATGAGAGTGATCGTGGTAGTGGTCGCGGCCTTCCTGCTCTGCTGGACGCCGTACCACATTGCAGTGATGACGGACACTTTTTTCAGGACAAAGATAGTGCCGTACCAGTGCCCGGCAAGGATGGCGGTGGATCAGGCCATGTTCGCCACGCAGAGCCTGGGCCTGCTCCACAGCTGCATCAACCCGGTGCTGTACGCTTTTGTGGGAGAGAAGTTCAGAAATAGCCTGCTGAGGTTAATGAGGAAGATGGGCATCAAGGAGAGAACGTCCGGGTCAAGAACCAGCAGGTCTTCACTGTCATCAGAGATCACATCCACATTCATGTGAGGACACCAATGAGACACTTTGAAATATTCACAGAAATGTATCACATCAGTGTGTTTACTGAGAACTAGTTTTGATACCTTCTGTTGCAGCTCGTATTTGGTGGACGTTTCAAAATCAATCATTTATGAAAAAACATTTTATAAAAATGTCACCAAATTTGTAATTATTGTCAGATGCTGTGCCCTTGTTTTTCAGCTTGTTTAACTTTTGGTTTCGATGGTTAAGCTTTGAACATTTTCATTTCTTTTGTGGTTACCCATTTGAATCCCCCGTCTTTCCTCAGTCGTGTGTAGGTCTGAGGAAACTGTTGAAAACATGTTTGTCAAGTGTGACTATATTGCAACACATTAATACAATGTCATAACATCAAGACAAAACACCTTGAAATGTAGCAGAAAGCCCTGAAAAAAAGATAGAATTGGACCTTGAGTTAAGACAGTTCAGTGTTAGATGGGGATATCTGGTCGGTGTTATTTTTCTTTTCATAAGTATACGTTTTTTATAGTAATATATTCAAGTTTTTGTAAGTGAGACTGTGCTGGAGTTGGATGTATATTTAGCAGAAGACAGCATGTTGTCTTTCTTGTCAAACTGTTTGCAGTGTCTATATCATCATTAAAGTTTCATATAAACATGTATACTGCTCTCAGTTTCTGATTAATATAACACCATTTAGTTTCCTTCTATGTCACAGCTTTTACATAAACAGCTGAGAGAACATCTGACTTCCCTGTTACTAATCAAGCAGGTAGTGTTTTTTATGTTTTAAAAAAACCCCTTAAAAAAAGTACTGTCTGATGACAAAATAATCTGTAGGAAGTGCAGCTGACAGACACCACTGCTTATATAAAAAGCAGAAGTAATTTTTTGCTTATTGCTACATTAAGTCTTTCCAAATTTAATTCAGGTTTAATGCATCTTACAAAATGATAAGCACTAACATGGTCAGCTTAATTCCACTGTTGTATATGTATTTCCATACAAGTATACAATAAATTAAACAGTAGTGTGTTTTCCATGGAAAAAAGTGTCTATGGACAATACAAAAACAGTGTAAATTATTATTCTGGTAGAAAGAATTTCCAAATTTGAAATGTATTGACATTCATATAATTATAATATGTTATACTAGTACTTATAATAATAATAATAATTCTGCATTCATGTGAATTGTTTATCTGGAATACATTTATCTTAACAGTTTTAACCCAAATCCTTACCAATATTTACTCAGGGCTTAAGAGCCTTTTGTGCTTGTCTTAATGGCGACAAATTGTCTTGTTTATTTAGAACCAGCCCTTTTTTTCTTCAAATCTGTGTTGTTAATCCTTTTCATCTCTTCAAATTAACACAAAAACATGAAAAACTTTGTTCTCAAATTATTATTTAAAAAAACCATCTAAGGTGGTGGAAGAGTGCATAACAGGGTGGAATTAGGACGTGTCGGTTGTCCACGAAGGCAAACGCACTCTCTCAAATTGAATACCATCATCAAGTTTTCCCTGGTGGGTGTAGCAGGGAGAATACACACATCCAAGAATGTTTCAAATCAGGTGCAGGACAGAGACTAAATATGGGACACGAACAAGAATGCCCGCACCGAAAATAGCTCCCAGTTGTGTTTTTATTTTTATTTTCAGGTTTTAACAATGACTGTATATGTTGAAGGCATTTCATTTATTTCCACTTCATTTCATTTGTATAATAATAACTACATTGTGTTTTAAAAAAAAAAAGTAACCACACAACACTGACTAAAATGTTAAAATTGCTATAAAAGTATGAACAAAAAACCCAACATTAAAAATAACGTGTGTGAGAAAGATTGAGTTTCAACAAGGTCTTTTGGTTTTTCTTTTATACTTTTCACTAAAGGATTTAACATATTGTTCACGTACAGGTATATATTATCAAGCATCTAAACCATTGAACTTTAGCAGCTAAGTAGCCATGAATAAGTGGGATAACATGCCCATGTGGTCACTCTCACGAAAAAAAGCCCTTTCAGAGCTACAAGACCCCTCCACTTTACGTCCGGTTCGCCAAACACTCTGAGCTTATTTTCCACAGTGACCAAATGGCCATGTTATCCCTTACTGAAATTATATTAATGTTTTAAACCACAAACGTCAAAATAACGGGATAATGTATTCATGCAGTCACTATCACAATACAAGCCCTTTCAGAACGATACAACTAAAGACCCACTTTTCTTACGGGTCAGCCGGGGACGTAGTGCTGCCGGGTCCGGCGCCGGAACGACGTCCCGCCACTCTTTTCCTCCGAGTTGTTGTCTTTAAGCAGCACAGTGAGTTAAATTATTTTTTCTCCAGTCTGTAGCTGCCAACGTTAACTAGTAAAGATGGAAAGGCAGCAAAATATCCTTTCATGTTTTGGAACAGCTAAAAAGGTAAAAGTTTACAATGACGTACATCCATGGAATCGCCTAATACAACTTACTTATACTACTGTCGCGTAATATTCTCAACATGATGAAACTATTCATAAAGTCAGTACTGCCAGTTAGTTTTGCTGTTTAAATGTCCCATGATATTTGCTGCAGTGACATTGCTGCCTGCATGCAATGGTTTGCAATTCCTGAAAGCAGCCTCTCATCTTTGAAGTAATCGTTAAAGAAAACACTCACAATTTAACAGTGTGTGTCAGTGACCACATAACTATATCAAATATATTTTTTACTTTTTCAGATCAGATCAGACCAACTGTCGCCTAACAGGGCAGATCTTTTGAGAGTGTGACAAACAAATTAACGCCACGAAACATGGAAAAAAGACGAGTGAAAGTTTATGCTAACGCCACTTTGCCCCTTCGAGTTCCCACCAAAAGAAAAAAAAATATATGTAATATATTTACATACACACACACACACACAGTATTACAGTATATACATATATTACTTCCTCATATTTTCTTTGAAATGTGTCAGATGTTTATAACAAATGTCCTTCAATTATAGATGAAGGTGTTCTTTATCACATAAACACAGAAGAGCGCACATAAAAAATACGAAGAGTCTAAGTTCCGGTTCTCTGCGTTTTTTACAGCGTTAAAGCGCTTCATTCGGGTATTGCATGTTGGACTCTTGTTTCAAGCCACTTTAGCCGGGCACTTATTGCAGCTACTTTGCTCAGAATGTGTTGTTACAGCCTGCACACAGCGACAACGTGCAAGCAAACACTGTATTTGAAATTGGATTTGAGTTATTAACTTATAAGTGATTTGACTTTATTGGTATCATTATTAGGACACTCACAGTAGTAACGCATAACTGAAGCTAACTTACCTATTAAAGCTGCCTGATCGCAATGTTAATGCAGTCATAGTACTGTCTTTTTCATGGTATTTGTTCACAATTGGGAGGCCATCGTCAGTCTCCACATTTGACCTACAATTATATATCTGTCCCATATGCCGACCGCCCCCTCCTCTGTGCCAAGTGTTGCGCCATCTCACATGTTCTACTGACCTCAGGTTGGCTAAAAATGACAAGGGGCGGGAGCCTCGCACCGAGTGGGCCGACGGATCAGCAGGCAGCTGTCATGGTAAGACTTGCTGGGCTGTGACTGTCATTTTCCCCTTCGGACTGACTGGCAGAGGTAGGGGGAGATCCTGAGTGGGGTGGTTCAGCTCATGGGACACGGAGGGGGGGGGGATGCACTGTGCAACTTGCTGGGCAGGGCTCGCTGCTCGCGTTCAAACAGAAGCCAAGCACGAAGCCGATCTCAAGGCCGCTGGGAATAAAGAGGGAAACTCACTGAAGATTTACGCCCCTTGTTCTGCGGAGAAGTTACGAGAAGTAAAACACTGCTGGGAAATGGTTACAAGAGGCTGAAAAAGGCAGAGAACATCAGGAAAAGGAGGGTCGTCACTTCCACGAGACAAGTCAAGGGAGCTGCTAATGCAACATGATCCAGTGGGTCTTGCCCTAAAAATACCTCTGGGCAGGAGAGTGGCAGCTATCTCTAGTTGCTTAATTACCTGGTAATCAACTATTTCTTTTTCTTTTTCGGAACAACAACTGAGGTCAGAGAACAGCCATTTGAGGAGAATTTATCCATGGCTGATATGTTTCTTAATATTTTAACATGGCTTTTCAAGTAAAAGAAAGTTATAGAGTCAATTCAAAAATGTGAGAACCTTGTTAAGTGTAATTTATATGTAAAGCCTGCTCATAGACCCTAATGCCTTCACTGGATTTTGGTTTAGAATACTGAGAGAGGGCCCAGTTAGTGTTATAGCCATACAGTCCACACACACAGATACAGAGTCCACTGTAGGGTCTACCACATCAGTTCAACCATGAGAAAAGCGGAGGTGCAAATGACCCTGAAAAAAGGGGCAGATGAAGCCGCGGCACCCCCGAGCCCCATCATCCCCCCAAAGCGGTCCAAAGTGAGCCCCGAGAAAGTTGTCCCAGAACCACGAGGACCCGGGCATCCCACCCCAACCCCACCGTTTTTTATCCGCAAAATGAGGAACGCTGCCGTGGGGACAGGCTGCGACATCCGTCTCAAGGTGACTGTGGCTGGAGACCCCCAGCCCTCCCTGTACTGGTACCACAATGATGACCTCCTCAACATGGAGAACCAGGAGTACGGAGGGCTCTGGATTAGGGACTGCAAGCCCAGTGATGCTGGCCTCTACACCTGCATCGCCAACAATCACCTGGGAGAGGCACGGAGCAGCGCTGTACTCGCTGTCTTGGATCTGGGCGAAGGTAACACTAATGAATACATAAACCAGATAAAATAGAAAAGGTTTGGTTGTTTCTAGATTCTTCAGCATTCCATGTCGTGTCTAAATCAAGCCGTGAAAGGAACTACTAAAGCATAACATTATACTCAGAGTATTCAGAAACCTGACTGTAACAATGAGGTTTTAACTACAAAATAATTTATTGTTATAACTTCCATTAGAATTACCCAGCATGCCACAGCAGGCCCCTGACTAGCAAGACCTAAAAGATAATGTGGGCCTGTCTAGCTTCCTGTTCCTGCTGGAACATTAAGCGGTAATGCTGTCTAACGTCTCAGCCAGGGCACAAACTACTGTATGTACTGCAGATGTTTGGGTGTCAGTACAGTCATTGCCATATTTCACTATTCATTTAGGTGGTTATCGGGCTAAATGGTTTCTGTCACTAGCTTTTTCTTTTAACTTCTGTTTCAGAGTTATTTGGGAAAAAAAACGTAACGAAACAATTTCATTTTCATTTGCTCGACACTGCTCCGAGAAGAAACGAAAAGAAGAAACAAAATGCAAAAATATAGAGCAGCGTAAATACACATAAGTAAGTGTACAAGCGCATATTTACACATATGTACACAAGTATGTTGTTTTTAGATATAAAGCCAAAAAACAAAGACCCTCTTCTGCTCTATAAAATGTATATCTATACTTCTCATAAATATATTTAATGCCATTCAAATGTTTATTTGCAACTTATATCAAAGCATACAATGAGAGTGAATTTGAATCATTTTTACGAATTGGAAAATATGACATACAGTTGATTAATTCCCCAGGACACATTAAGATAGAGAGAGGTTGTTGTTAATGCCTAATGCAGACAGGATAGAAAGATGGTTGTTGTAACTAGATGCAACACTACATGTCTGAGGGATCTTTTTTCTGAATGATGGAAGTTTATATTTTATAGGTGACACAGAAGAGGCCTTGGATATTTTGCACCAAAGACATTAGTCATTTGAATATGCAGATAACATACACACTCAGCTTAATGAAATGTATTTTCAAGCTCTTGAAAGTCCATTAGACCATTATCTATGTGTTATGTTCTTGTAAATCCAAGTTTGAAAACAATACATATTTTCTGTATTAATAAGGGATTGTGGGTATCGCTGTTTGAGATTAGCATATAAAAGACAAGTTGATTAGATTTCCACCCTGCATGCAGATACACTGAAAATCATTCTCTAAAAAAAACATGTATTACAGTCAGAATCCTCATTGCCTAGCCGAGGATGCTCAGAAGACCAGTGAAGCTCTTGTCTGTTCAAAGTCTTGCATTCTGATTAACAAAACCTCTTTTTATTTATTTTGTGATCTCCAGCGCTGATCTAAAAAAACACCTCGGCCACTTTAAAAAATTACATCACTGGCTCAAGTACTTTGTCATTGTTCGGCAGTTTTAAGCGTTGAGTGTGTAGTGGAAGCTTTTCAATTTAGAACTGCATTTTCCCCCTGCGAGAGTATGTGTGGTGCGCATTTGCATGCAGAAAGATGTCAAGACTCATCACTGCTGAATACTGTTCAATCAGTTTAACATGAGTAAAGTTTTGGCAAATGATGTAAAATAAGGGCCGGGGTGCTTACATAAGGATCCCTCCTGATTCCAAGCATGAAGATGCTTTGTGCAAGCTTAGGGCAAAAATTGGGCACTAAAAGATGATGTCTGCAGACTGGACAATGTGATGACAAGGATTCCTTTTAGTGTGGGCAGCAAGAAACCGCAGTGTATTACATTTCCTTTGCTGTATAAATATTGAATGCTTGGACAGAGTCCACTTCAAAGATACACCATCAAATGTGAGCACTTGAGACTCCGCCTGCTTAGTTTACGAAAAAAGGTGCTGATAACAAAACACGCATCAGTGAGGTAATTGAGCGTTTCTTCTAAAATTCTTTTGTTTTCAAAGTGATATAAATCAGCAGGACTGACTTTGTTATGAATGGAAGTGTCGAAATGTTTAATTATATAGATTATATATATATTAATAGGTTTTCAGTTTTCACAGTTCTATCAGTGTCACTTCAATAATGTGCTGCATGCATCATGTCCGAGGAGCCTCGGTGTTTGGAAATACAGTACAATAGAGAAGTAAGATGAAAGTACTGTTTCACCATTCCTGTGTGATATATGATCTCAGTAATTGTGCTACCGCCGATCACCGAGGACGTTACAAGGGAAGTGGTTGCATGTAAGCAGGCAGCACAACAGCACCTAGTTTCCCACAGCTCTGTTTTCAGTTTTGCAACTTTCAGCTGGACCAGAGCCTGGATTAAAAATGATCTTAGACTAGACAGATTGTGTGATTTCATGCAACATAGGCGATGGAAAAAACTGTCTTAGCTCCTCAGTAGTAGTTACAATCCTATCAACTTTCTCCAAACCTTCAAACGAGGTTTGAGAACAAGACCTCGGTTCAGCAGTTTTCCTGTGACTCTCCATTTTAACCTTCAGTTTGATTCAGCTCTCTCTGCTGCTTTGCCATGTGCGCAGTCTACAGCTGTCCCATCACTCAGTGATACTGCCTGAACCTTTTCTCTCTCTCTCCCTGTTTGAAAATGTCTGTCTGTACCCCCCCACCCCCACTTGTCCACCAACTCTCCCCAGTTATTTATACAGTGGAATGTGCCAGGCGTTAGATTTTTGTGATGTTAGCAGGCTAACGTCTCTCCTGTTACACAGGAAGACATCACTGCTAATTTTAGCCCGGCCCTGTATGACTGCCCCCCCTACTGATCAGGGACAGGGCCAACTTTAAATCCACAACATGTACTAAATACGCAGGAGCACAAAGATGTCTGCCACATGTTGTGATGTCATGCATCTTTCATGATTCATACGGATTTTACTCAGAAATGTATTAAGTTCTTCATTTGATGAGTCATTAATTCAACCAGTTGATTAATGGATGAATAGAAAAAGTAGTATTTAAGACTCCAATTCAGTAAAATATGTCTAAGCACAAATGAGTTACTGAAATGTAAAAAACATAAAAAGTAAAGCAAAAGAAAAATAAAGATGATAATGAAACCTAAATCTTTAAATCTGTCTCAATCTCATTCATTGATTTTGGGGACAGCGAAACAAGTTTTAAACACAGCGTTGAAATATTATCATCGTATGAAGTTGTTATGGCAAACTCGTTAGCAATCAGTTGCCTATTTACACATCAGAGCAACATCAGCATTTACTCGGAGATGTGTCTTCTGGCCACCACTGTTTAGCTCTGTCTTAGCTCCACCAGCACCTGAGGGAAATATCTGGCTGCCTGCCCTTTGTTGCTGGGCAGGTAGCGCACAGTGGGTTTACCAGAGCTTTTCTGCTGCAGAAACAACGCTGACGAGGGCAGAGAGAGTGAATCAAAACAGTGAAGTTGCTAAAAGGCTCTGTAGAGCTGAGGGGAACTGCAGAGTTATTAATTATCTGATCATCCCTCCAAGTGACACCGTGATCATTATACATAGTTGTTTGACCCATTGTTCAAAGAAAAATATTGATTAGTGCAGCCTTAAACCCATGGACACAGGAAGTAAAATCATGCATAATAAAACCCATCAGTTAAACTTATCATGCCTTTCTCCTTTTTGTCTGGGATTTATATGCATATCCAATAACAGGCATTATTGTGGTAGGAAAGAGGTTTGGCTTTGTTTTTTACCCGTTGTTTATCATGAATATACATTAGTCTTCAATATGGAAACAACCTAATTTCTAACCCTGATTAAGGCAAGGCGAACACAGTGAGGTGTTTTAGGGAGATTAGAGTGTCATTTCACAGTACATAAGGTAACTGCAATTACTGCCGCTGCACAGTGACACGTGTCTGTACATGTATATAGGCCAGTGGTACAACAGGATGTGTGATTTGGTTATGGCTCTAGATTATGAGATGTATCTGGTAACTATAGCTTGCTCTAATTTCTGGATGTTTGGCAGAGTATTCATTTAATATTTGATACTGTACTTCCCCGGGGAGAGAGAGAGAGGTCATGCATATGGACACGAGTGGCCTGGCCAAACAAAAACTGATCATTTGTGCATGAAGCCTGATTTTACTCTGTATAACCGTCAGGTCTATCAGTGAAGTGCTTTAAAATGCATTACCTCATTTTAAAGCTGCAGGCCGCAAAGCCAAAACAATGAGCTAAAAGACGCTAAAAAAGCTGCATAGACCTGACGAAAACTGCAGAGTTGGGTGATTCTCTGGGTGATCAATAACAGCTTGTTAACTGATAGGGATTTTATTTAAAAAACGATATTGCAAGCTTGTAAGAGTAATTGTACTGTTTGGAGAGACCAAATACTGGGAACTTTAGATGTCGCTACTGAGCATGACCATGGCCCCTCTCCAGGGTGTTTGGATAGTTTCCTCACCATGTTGTCTTCCTCCTGGATCATGACTGCGAGTAAACAGGTGGAGCTGCACTTACACTCTGGAAACCCCCTACACCGCCATGTTGTGTTGATAAGTAGATATAATAGTAGAGTTTATTAGGGCTGTAGAGTAGCAGACTGTTTTGTCAGAATCACAGTAACTCTAATCTGGGGGTTTTGAGGGTATGAGGGTGCCCATGCTCACATTCAGTACATAATAGGAATAACAGCTCATGAAAAATGCAAGGACATAGCAATGAGTAAACGTGGATGAAATACTGAAATCTGTCCCAGGTTTTAAATCATTCAGCCTCTCAGACATCAGTAGTAGTATTGTAAAGTAACTGATCCCATGCATCACCATTATGACTGATAAATACGGCCTTTTCGGAGAGCTGTAAGAACTTTTTGTTGAATTTGGTGTTATGTTGCATTAAATCAAACCTGTGCAGTCACAAAATAATCTGCTGACAAAACTACATTGAGAATAATTTTACAGTCTATTCATTACCGTACAACAGCAAAACTTCCTTGCAGGAAATTGCCAAGTCAGCCACACAGAATCCCTTGACTGCAACAAAATACCACCTTCTATGATGTGCAAGGAATGTCTCTTACCTTTTGATGCTCATAACCCTTAGTTAATATACCAATAACCAGATTCTGGATGCACAGTAAATGCAAAACAGAAAACAATATACAGTAAAGAAAAGCAAAGAATATGTCCATATATCGAAATGAAGAAACCAATAGAAACTTTGATTGGTTCCATTGGTGGAAAATTAGGATTCTGAAGTTAGTTGTTTTAATTTGAAAACAGTATCATAATTCACTTGTTGGAAATATTTCAATATGAAATCACATCCTCGTATATTTTTGGCTGCTGTAATAAAAATTATGCATCAACAAAAGTTAATTTCCAAGATGAGAGTAAATGCTAATTAACACCTGATTTTCCTACACAAAGTTAGAATTCTGGCAATGTAGTGAGGTTATTCCACTTGTGATGTAGTTTTCTGGACTTTTGAAGAAGTAATTGAAACAAGGAAAAACAGAACAGGCCACTTTTGGCTCTAGATCCAAGAAAATTCCTGAAAGACGTTAATTTTCCTTGTAAGAGCATGAAATTGTGTCATGCCCAATACTCCTTTTTAAAACAATTATACTGTATAAATAGTAGTATATACATTTTTTTGGCCACTTTGGGGGTCTCCACAACAAGCTGATGAACACATAGCGCTAACACATTACCCCGCCTCTAAGGTTTGTTATGGCACGTCAGGAATCTGCAGGCTGTAAAATCAGAACTAAAACTAAAACCAAAGAGCTAAAAGTGGCTAAAAAGCTCTGCAGAGCTGACGAGGGCTGCAGAGTTGGAATTCTTTGTGGGTTCATCACCACAAGCAACTCGTTTCACGTTACATATAGTCATTTCATCTGTTGTTAATACAAAAATTTGATTATTGAAACTTTAAGAAAAACAAATACTGATGCTACATTAAAGGTGCAATGTTTAGCATTTTAGCATCAATAAGTCATAACACTGCATGCGGAATAGTAACCACAAACCAACTTAGAAAGAACTTAGAAAAGCTGGATAGACTGGCATCCTCTGCATTCATTGTACGTCACCAGCCGCGTTGGAGATACCATGTTGTGCAAGATCACTTTAATGTATAACACAGACAAACTAATATTTATGCCATTACAGTGAGAACACAGGTATTGTGCTACAGGTTATCATTCCAGCACGTACTGTAGTCTGTGCAAAAGCATGATGCGGCTTTTTGTCACAAGACATGATCATGACAGATTTCCCCTTTGTTAAATGAACGTTGAATTAATATATAAAAAAACAAAACAGAAAAGGTCCACATGAAGTGCAGCTGCCAAGGAAACAAGAAGGCACCCTCCATGACCTGAGGTTACATAATAAACAGACCGTGTAATTAAGCCTGCAGGTATTTGCAATTTTGCAAGTGACAACTGCATTTTCTGCACAATACACAGGTGTGGCTGCAACTATAAGATATACAACACTATAAAGTGAGTTAGGGTTTTTTTTAGCCTGGGTTTATCTGGGAATGTGAATTTACTTGCGTGCGTTAGCAACCTTTCAGCATGCTCACGGTGTCATTCTGTCCTGAGCACAGTGTGATGCTATGCGAAATTGAAATGTCATTTATAAGCGTAGCTATTTCTGTGTTCTGGTGGATACTCGGTGGTGAAATGAAATGTGTAAGCAGTAATGCCTTTTCATCTGCCTCGGGGGAAGGAATACTTAGATACTGAGTCATTCAAAACACAACATGTGATAACAGCAGCGGGAGCAGCGAGTGCAGCAATTAAATCTATCATATCCTTTGGAAAAATAGGATTGCTTTGTGTAGTCAGCCTAAGCAGCCAGTAACACATTTGCTGCGAGAGCAAGCAGTGTTCCAGCGATGCAGAGGAGTGAGGAGGTCCCTTTAGCTGTTGCGGTGATTCTCCCCTTCCCAGCCGACAACACAGCATCGCCTCATTACACCGGTTGAGAAATAAGACACAGACACATGGGCAAGAAGAAAAAAATGAAAAATGTCAACCAGTGCTGTAGAACACTGATCTCAAGAGGGCTGGATCACTCCCACTGGTTTTGCTGCCTGTGTGCACTGCCTGTAGGGTGGAACACAGCGGGGGAAGATGCTTACACTGTCGCTGGCTATTGTGTGGACAGGGGGGCTCCCTCAGAGTGGATGATATGCATTCAACAGACATTTCCACCTGCGGACGGAGGTCTATTCTCTGTGCTTTTCAGAAACGGATTCTCCCAGAAGAAGTGCTGAGACTGCAACTTGTTATGTAATGGACCAAAGTGCCTTCTTTCCATTTTTCTTTTGCATTTGATTGAGAAGCTGCTTACCTGCAGGTTGGCAGACTAATAGTATATAACAAGTTGAATCTTTTACATCCAGGTCAGATATTACTTGCTGGTTCTCCATAGAGAATTTCCTGGTTTAGGTGTATAGTAATGGCTCGGAACCCCCAGTGTATCTCAGGGAATACCCTGCTGCTGAATGTAAGCCAAGACAAAAAATACCTGTCGAGGAAAAACCAACAGTGGCCATGAAAAAAATCCAGACCAAAGAAAAAAATCAGGCAAGTGCTATTTCATGTTATCTCTGTCAGTCATATGTCTGTTTAATTTCCTCATATACTGATTCAAACATTTGCTGTATGTAGAACAAACAGGACTGCAAAAGATGCCATGTGAAATATTTTTATCAACATTGCTGCTCTCAACTACTGGCCACACAGTGTTTCCTCAACTGTCAGATGCAGTGATAATGATGAAAGGAGATGAAGCTACTCTGTGCACCTTTAGTAAAAATAGAAACACGATTGGACCGATGTGTTTGTGGAATGTAATTGCCTCGGCCAACAGAAACTCTGATATGAAATCACCAAGCTCAAAGCACCGCCATGGCTTTGAACTAACTTCAAAGAATTGAAGAGGACTTTCAGAGGTTCACTGAAATGCTGATATACTGTGATGTTCCTCAGACTGACTGTTAGATATCCATATTCTGTTAACAATATCCTAAACTGGAAACACGTTCTAACATTACAGTGTGAATCTTAAATTAGAAGCGTTGAAAATAGAACCTAGAAGATGATTGAAAGATAAAACCTATTCCTTTCCCCTTTTGCACATGTCACAACAACTAAGAAGGCAAAGCTTAGACATTGAAGTAGTACTCAGTAGAGTGTAAATTTCATTTTGGAAGATGTAACTTGAGATATTTGGGTTTCTGCGGGGTTGCAGTGACAGGTTTATGAACCACACTTCCCTGGGACTATAGTGGGATATGTACAGTAATTCCCTGTGCAGTCACTCACTGCCATCATAACCCTGTCGAGCCAAACTCATTAAGTTGTGTGTTGTCTAATTGCTTTCCTGGAACGTCTGTACCAGGTGTGCTTTAAGGCAGGGTTGAAAAAAGTAAATTAAAGTTGTTTCACTATCATTTAATAAAACCTCTCTAGTTTATAAATGCAACCCACACATGGACATGTGGGCACCGGAATCTCAGAGGAAGAAGCTGGGGTTGTTGGATAAAGGATTTTGGTCCCTGTCAAATGCCAGCAGCCCTTAAAGGTGCCCTGTGTGGCTGTGTTACAGCCAATGTCCTTTAGGACTAACAAACGTGTTGAATGCATTTTCTTCCTCATTAAACATTTGCAAAGCCAGTTGTTTATATAGTATAATGTAGTTTGTAGTAAAAATCTTTAGAATACATCGTCTCAGAACCATAAATGTCTGTACAAAACTGTATGCCAATCCATCTTGTAGATGCTGAGACATGTCATTGGATAAGTGAAAATGTTGACCTGCTGGACTTTAGCAGTGCTAAAATCAGTAGGATTAATCATCTGGGGAACACAAATGCGTGGCTTAAAACTAGTTTACCTTTAATTAAATACTCTTGTGTATCAAGTCTTATTTTACTTAAACTAAAAGCATGTTATAATGGCTAGGCTCTTGTGGATGTTTCAGGAGCATATTCTACTTTTTCCTAAATCTTGAACAATTGGTTGTAGAAAAAAGTGCTTTTTTCTTATTTACGGTAAGTATGTCAACTGAAAGTGCTGCCGCTTTTCCATTCCGTGTGTCTGTTTTCTTATTTAATCAAGACAAGGTAAAGACAGACAGAAGCTTGTCATGGCTAACAAAACCATTGTAAACCAACTGGTTTACGCAAATCATTTAGATTATCAGTCTGACACATGGTTAGCTGTAAGAACATTATTATTTTTTTTTTGGTATGTGACCACCGCTTCAGGATTTGACATTTGGACAAAATCTGCCGATTGTTGACAGTTGTACATTTTCTGTAAATGTTGTATAAAACTCTCACACTGTGAACAACAGGCTCTTGGTGGCATTTGGGACATGCTTCTAAGTAAAACATCTGCATTTGTAACTGCGTAATTAGATGATTATGTGCTATTCTGGGAAAAAATATTGCATTATAAAGTTTTATTTTGGATGATTTCTGCAATGTAGTCATATGATAGAAATATTGCATGAATGTGCAACTTGTTATGAATGTAGATTTAATAGCTTTGAGTAACATCACAAGCTTGACACACACACCACATGTAAACCACTTAGAGAGTTCACTGGTTTTACCTTTTTGCTAAAAAACCTGTTGGCATTAAAAATGCAAACAAACAAATTTACTGTGTAAATATTTTGTGGATTTTGTCTTTCCACTGAATTCATAGAAGCATTTCCATTACTTCTTTACCGTGTTCAATATGACAAATTTTATCCTATTGTGTTGTTTTACTGCAGTGGAACAACAGATAGCCTCTTTTTCTGATAAGTAATTCCACCTACTGTGAAGCAAACACCTCATGAGAGCTGCTAGGATGCCAATGACTCAATAGTGCTTTCTATTTTCAGTTTAACCAATGACTGAATTTTCTCCCAGTCCGAGCAAAATAGTCATATCTTTCAGATGGTACAGCTGGAACAGATTTTTAGGTTTAAAAGGGATAAAATTGACAGAAGTTGATTTTCTACTGAAACACCTATTTACTTTGCTCCGACGTATTATATTCCTGTCCTTAATATTAATAACTTGCAGATGTTGATGAGATAATTATAAGTGATAAAGACTCAACAATTCAGCTGCAGCAAATTTAGTACATTTAGCTTCGCTGTGATAATGAGACCCTGAGGGTGGAAAGTCATAATGACATACAGATAAGGTCCAGTAAACAGAAAACTACACTTTTAGTTTGATTGGTTGTTTTAATCTTGGATGTGCAGTTTTTAAAAAAAAAACTAATTACAGTATATTTTAGACTAGCATACCTGTTTTTACTTTACACCTTGGATTCTGTTCTAAAAAAATAGAAAAATTGAAATGTGTCACCTTCAACATCAATTTGCATTGGAAATTTCCAGTTGCCTCTCTTCAAACACCATTAAAGAGTAAACTGAATATGATAATGTAGTCTCTTGGTTCCTATAGTAACAGTGTGCACTCTCTGCTTCTTCTGCTGCCACTATGGAAACATTGTTTTCCACTAGCACCGAAAGATTAAAAATTGTATAATATTCAATTTTGTAATTGGTTTCATATTGTTACTGGCACTTTTATAAGTAGTACTATTTTAACGTGCACTATTTCTTTCAACAATAATCTTCAAACATTGCTCCAGTTAAAATCTAATTCAGTGAAAGATGATTTTACATTGTTTTATTTATTTTTTGCAGATTCCGAAACAACAGAGGATGAAGGTGACCAATTTGAGACCAAAGAAGATAGTGGGGATGTTGAGGACCAGGCTGTGCATACAGGTATCCACCTTGGTTTCCAGCTTGCAATTATTCCTTTAGACAATTTTGGATTTTCTTTTATTTCTGTTTTAATAGTTTACAGTATCAAAACATTTATAGACATTAATGAGAATTCTGAAATGTTTCAAAGTAAGCTTTTGCTCATCTGTACTTAAAACTGCATTAATTAATTTTATTTATGGTCACTTGTGGGCAGTGAAATGAGCTGAAACACAACATTAACACATTATCACCGTATAAACTTGTTATGGTGAAGGTATTAGCAAACAATTGCTATGTTCGCATTTATTTAAAGAGGCATTTGTGTCTACTTAATGAGTGTCTACCCAATGAGGCCAACATTTGCTCTCCTTTTAGACCTGTTTTGGAAATACCGGCTCTTTAAATTGCTCCATTGTGTTCACCATCTAGTCATTAAGTTTGTCTGTCTTAGTTTGGTGCAGGTTGGGTGGTGTACAGTCGGTTAAACAGAGCTTTTTCTGTGAAAACAGCTGCCTGTTTTGGCTGAAAACAAGGCTAATGAGAGAGCCATTTGCTTACTGGAAAAACAAGACAATAAGCTCAAAGACACATGCTCTGGGGAACTGCATAGATGGGTTGATTCTCTGTGGGTTTGTCTCCATAAGTGACCCCTTAACAATTTGTAATTTGATTAAATGTTTTTAAAAAACAGATTGAATAGTACCCAATTGCTTACGTGTACAATATGTCATATCTCCTCTTTACATGAAATGCAGTGATGGACAAATGTGCAGAAGATGACAATAGAACACATGGACATGAAGATCACTCTAGCACAACCAGGCAAGACGGAAACATGCAAATAACACTAGCAGTTTTAATAACATGTCATCAGTGTGCTGATTGTATTATTGGGTTAAAATTCCATACTAAAATGCAATACTCAGCAGATTGTGAATTAGTAATAATGTATTGATTCCAACAGATTTTGCTTCAAATCCTCTATTTCAGGAGCCAGTCAGAGAATTTTTCAAGAGACTCTCCCCCACAAGACCTTCCACCCCCATCCCCAAGACTCGTCAAACGTCCCTCCACCTCTCCAATGCCAAGTCGCTCTGGTTCAACTACACCCCTCAGCTTGCGGAAGAAAAGTGCTGTGCCAACTGATTACCAAGACACAGTGCCTGGGGAGTTTGAAGAAAAAGTCAAGCAGACAAAATCCGTGTCGCAAAGTAACACCCAGGACTCCAGACCACAGACTCCGCTGAGCGAGTACTCCCGGAAAGAATTTGCTCTCAGACCATCCCCAAAGCTAACCAGGGCAAGCTCAAAGGTTTTTGAGAAGGTCCGTGGCTTAGAAGAACGGAGACGCAGCCTTGATATTCCAGAAGGTTCCAGCTCAGGAAGATCCTGGGCAGGGTTCAATCTTGCTGGATCCGTCGATTCAGATGACGGAGGAAGCCGGTTGGGCATCTCTAGAGAAAGTTCAAAGGAAGATCTAAGGGAGGCTTTGAAAGAGGATGCTGCTGAACGGAGATCTATGTTTAGACAGAGAGCTGCTTCGCTGGAAGAGAAACCTCGCTACACCCAAAAAGTTCAGGACATTGAGAACAAGTTCACTGAGGAGCTCCAGCGCATTAAGAAACTTGTTGGCAAACCTCATCTGAAGAAGTCATTTTCGACTGAACAGTTGACTCTGAAGAGCAAGCAGCGCCAGCCTCTCAGGAAAATTGAACCTATTCCTCCACAAGTCCTTCAAAAGCTCCAAGAAAGGGAACGTGCCCAGTGGGCAAAGGAGCATAGAGAAAAGGAATTAAGTCAGCAACCAATGCAGCAAACACAGCAAGAACAGCATAAATCCCATCCCCAAAAGACGGCAGGCACTGGTTCAACAACTGTAACAATCAGTAGATTTGGAGAATTTCCAGGCGCCCCAGAGTCCATGCAGTTATCTGACTTACCGGGACAACGATCAGTGAGAGAATTAAGTAGAGTCAGTCCAGTTACAGAAATCATTCAGAGATCATCATCACCAGCATTGTATCATCAACAAAGGGACGAGTCGCCAAGCAGAAATGTTGCTGAAATGACATTACGCAAAGTTGAACGAAGGCCACCGAGTCCGCTTGTGCAAAGGGTATCTCGAATGCAAGAATCCATGCACATTCAAGAATCTCTTGTGCAAACATCACAAAAAGATGACACTTCGGAGAGAAAGACACCAATAGAACTAGTATTAAGAAAAATCGAAAACAGACCTGAAAGTCCACTGGTACAAAAAAGGTCTGTCACTGTGCAAGATCTTAATTCTCAACCTCACCCAAAACCCCCAAGGATTTCACCCGTCAGTCCAACAGAGGAGAAAATGGAAGTGGAGCTATCTAAACCAGCCTTAAGGATAAGAATTCCTGCGATTATTGTTGAAGATGAAAAGATGGAAAAAGATGTTCCTTTGAAGAGAAGTGAGCATCAGCAGATTAGTACTAGAGGCAAAGAGGGACAACAGCAGAAGACCAAAGGAAAGAACCGTCGCCCACGACCCTTGTCTCCAGAGCTAGGTTAGATTTTAGCTTTCTGTATGAGTGTGTGGAGTTCCACTCTGCTTGTTTTTCATGTTAAATCTACTAATTACTCATTCTTTATCAGAGAGGGTTTTCCTCAAATTTGATCAGAGCAAAAAAAAAAAAACAAA
Source organism: Lateolabrax maculatus (assembly GCA_031216445.1). NCBI lineage: Eukaryota > Metazoa > Chordata > Actinopteri > Acropomatiformes > Lateolabracidae > Lateolabrax > Lateolabrax maculatus. The sequence goes on from CM062208.1 coordinate 20,575,651, forward strand.
AGATAGACTTCAGGCTTGTCTTTTGTTAAACTGTACAGATTCTTCAGATGATTCTTATGTGTCGGCTGGAGAAGACCCAATGGAGGCCCCTGTATTTGAGTTTCCCCTCCAGGACACCGTAGCATCTGCTGGTGCAGATGTGCTACTAAAATGTATCATTGCAGGCACCCCCATTCCTGAAGGTAAGGTGTTTTACCAACAAAACCCTCAAAGGTAATAATGAATTGTATATTTAAGGAATCAGTGCACACATGGCTCTTTTTGTCTTCTCTGTTGAAGTTACCTGGACGAAAGACAACACAGAAATCACCGGCATTGCAAATTACGCAGTCAAAGTGGAGGGCGAACGACATAGTCTGCTCATCAAATCAGCTAGAATAAGTGACAGTGGAAAATACTTTGTAACTGCAGTTAATCAGGTGGGCAGGGCGTCGAGCAGTGCCACCCTCATCGTTAAAGCAGGTAAGTTTGACTTTTGGGATATCAGATGACATTTAAGTCAGGTGCTTGAAACCTGAAACCTAATCTTAAATTATTTGATTAGCATTATTATGCAAAGAAAGTGGTATTAAGTGCCTGGTTAGTCAAAATGCTGCTATGACCATGACAGACATGTTGTTTATTGTTTTATTGTTATCTACACTTAAATATATGTCTGCTCATTTAACTTGGATGACTTAACTTGGATCAGTTATCATCATAAACTGAAAATTGTGATTATAACATTGAATAGAACACTTATTTTTTCCCCATAGATTAATTTAAAAATACCATACATATTCAAAAACAGGCCAATGTACCTAACAATATTTTTTTATTTGAAAGGCTCTTATTCTCCATCTTAAAACAAACAAAAAAAAAAAAACATCTTGTGGTTGCTGCCCACATTGGTATTGTGTTTCAGCTGATTTCTCTCCTGCTCCCTTGTCATTATCTCTCTGAGCAAAATGTCTGTGCCATATACAGTATTCCAGCTGAACAACCTCACTTATAGTTACCATAGCAACTGAGAGGCGAAACTGAACCTATAAATTGCCCACTGAGGCTCGCTGGCTCAACCCACTGTGAATCCACTATTGTTTGGATATCACATTTGACATCTCAGATTCTAATTATATTTTAAGCGAGGGCTTTGTTTTTGTTTTTTTCAATACATGAACTCCTCGGCTCACTGAGCTGGGCTCTCAGTAACAAAAAGAGAAAAAGTTTACAGTGACAAACTGAAAGGTACATATATTACCTGCTACAACATGAAATATAATGTAACCTTGTTGCTTTAACAGAGTCTGTGCAGGAGCCAAAGGGAAATCTGGGTGTGCCTATGGATGTCAGCAGCCCAATTACATCTGATGAGGAGTATCTCAGTCCCCTGGAGGAAGGCATGGATTTTGGAGGGCCCGAGCCAAGGCGAAGTATTGACACACGATTCAGGAAACCCCCTGCATTCCTGGTGAGACTGTACAGAGCTAGGTCTGATTAGATACCTAATTTTCTTTCCCTTTTACAGTATGACATTTGTATGTTTACCATTGACACTTACTCAACTGCATTTTTGACTTGTTGATATCGCATGAAAATGTTTTATGTCCGGGATGTCCTTGATACTGTCAATATAAATTTTCCTGTATGGTCGTGTTGTCCACCATCCCATCAACACATCTGTCAAATAAAACTTGCATCTCTTGGCTTCTAACTTGCATTACATTTCAAACAGGTAACAATGAGTAATCAAGCTGTCATTGAAGGACAGGAAGTCACCATGTCAGTCCGAATGAGTGGACAACCCAAACCCATGCTCTATTGGTAGGTCCCCTCACTTCATCAAACTGCTTAAACTCATTGCTTGCATAGAAAAGACTCTCTCTGCACCACAAACCATGAGCTTGACTACATAGTTGGCTCTAGAAGCATGCTGCTTTATTGCGTCTGTTAAAGGACAGAGAGAGTCTTAATAGAGAAAAGTGAAGAATAACCCCCTTCCCTCATTTGCCACGGAGCTGCTCGGTGCCCAGAAACACGATGTGTGGCTAAAGTAATGAGCTCTCAGACAGTCTGGAATTCACATTCAATGCCAGATCTGATTGCGCTTCTTCATGAGCGTCCGGCCTTTAGTGTTTGCAGAGCACTTCCTCACATGTTCTATCAGCCAGTGGCTCTTTGTTGCTGTTGGTTTCTAGGACAGCAGCTTCAAAAGATAAGGCTGGCAATATTCCATTTTTTTTTTTTTTTATTGTCAACAGCTCAAAGCCAGATATATCTCATTCCTCTGGGCCATGAAGCTCTGAACTACTACAAACACATCAGTGAGCCACACTGTTAACAGACATATCCCTTCATTACCACGAGCATGGGCACTGTAGTCGATTTTGAGTCAGTCCCACATACACCATCCTGCTGCTGTTAATGCTCACTAGTGCACCATCTATGGTGCTGAATTAAAAATACTTTCTCACACCTGTCAGATGGTCTGGTTATCATGATAATTATTCAGCATGGCTTGCTACTTTTCTCCATTTAAAGAATTTTGAATTCAAACAAATGATCACAGATCGATTTTCCTATGTTCTAATGGTAGTTAAAAGGGAAGATGACTGTATTGACAGATAGACTAACACATTGTAGGTATGGGCTTTTCATGGGATTTGTCAACAATAAGTGCAATATAGAAGAATGCCAGCCTTATCTTTTAATATAGCAGATAAGAATAGGCTGAATCACTCGGGCGGGTTCTGTCATTGGAGTTAGTCATGACTCTCGAGAGACAATAGCAGAAAAGAAAGTGCTAAACATTATATTGGCAGTTCTGGATAATGTATCCCACCCCCCACCCCCTTCATACCACCCAGAAGAGAGCTTGTATTTCAAAAAGTGTGTGCTTGGTGATTTAGGCAATCCTACATTGCCTAAATCAATTTTTTTTTAAACCTCTGAGTGGTGTTTGAGTGATTCATCTCTTGTTTTTAAAACACCGCAACTATTGTTCCCTTAATTCTACTCCTTTGTAGGCTGAGGGACAGAGTTACGGTGAAAACAGGCCCACGTCACGTCGTGCGTGAGACAGAAGATGGCACTTTTGAAATGACCATCAAGTCAGCAGTGAGATCAGACTCTGGGGTGTACACCTGTAAGATCATTAATGAGTATGGGACAAAGCAGTGTGAAGCAAAGCTGGAGGTAAAAGGTATGCTTCTTTTCAAATGCACTGGCGTTTGTTGTCACTTTTGAAGTGTACAAATCCACATTTCACTCATTTTCTGTCCGTTCTGCTACATTGTGACTTAATTCCTGACACTAGTTTACTCGTTAGCCAACATATATTTAAACTGTAACTCTAATGTGAATAAAAACATTCATTGTCACCTGAGACTAGTTCACAATACCAATGTTCAGGTATCACTTAACAGCACTCTTCACAAAATGTCCTTTATGTTCACCCAGCCCCACCAGTCGAGCCTGGCCTGGCTATCATCCGCCCGGTCAGAGACATCACAGCCAAGGCTGGGGAGACAGTGTTGTTTGAGTGTCACGTCATCGGACCCAAGGACACTGACGTGGACTGGCTTGCAGATGGTAAACTGATCCAGCCGGCATTGCTCAACTGTAAGATGCACTTTGATGGAAGGAAGTGCCGGCTGCTGCTCAACTCCGTACACGAGGACGACAGCGGGACATACATGTGCAAGCTTAGCACGGCCAAAGGTACAGCATGTCTCAAGAATAAACATGACCATATGAGCGATGTAAGCTTAAAACGAATTGTCCGTCTCTCCTGCTGCTCGTCTGAATTAAATGTTTGGCTCCCTCAGAGGAAGTGACTTCATGTGGCAAACTCAAAGTCATCCCTTCAATTGAACCTCTCTTCACTCGCAAGCTGGACGTTCTAGAAGTGATCGAGGGTCGCAACGCTCGGTTCGATTGCAAAGTCAGTGGGACGCCATCTCCTAAGGTCATCTGGAGTCACTTTGGTAGGATTGTACTCTGTAGTGTCATTAGGATTTACATTAGATGTACATTAAAATTTGTTTTTGCAACCTTCACAGAACTTTTAACCATAACATCCATTTCTTTGTGATATGACTTATTTTTTATTTTTTTTTCTTTATACTTCGCAGCCCTCTCTGAAGTTTTGCTGTTTTTATTTTGGGCTTCTTAACACAATATCCCACTTTTATTTTCTTTAGACCATCCGTTAACAGAAAGTGAGGACATTCGTATCCTTCAGGAGGCTGGCCGCCACTCTCTCATCATTTCTCACGTGACCAATGAAGACGAGGGTTTTTACACTGTCACGGCCCATAACAGTCATGGTGACGCGGAGAGCTCGGCCGAACTTTACATTCAAGAGCCGCGGCCTGCCATCTCCTCACAGATGTAAGAGCATGTTATTGATTGGGTGTTGGGCCATAGCCCTCTGGTGTTTCAGTACCAGACGTATGGGGGATAATCCACATGTTCTGCCATGTGCCACGTTCTCCATTCTTCTGTTCTCTGTCTTCCCTTCCCTTTAGGGCTAAACTGGAGAAGATGCCATCAATCCCGGAGGAGCCGGAGGTCCCGGAAAATGAGGTAGAGCGTTTTACTATGCCTGACTTCATCAAACCCCTTTACGACCTGGATGTGATCGAGGGAAAGGAGGCTGTGCTCAAATGTAAAGTGGCTGGTTTGCCGTACCCCACTATCGTCTGGTTCCACAACGGCAAAAGGATTGACAGCACAGAGGACCGAAAGATGACACAGTGTAAGGGTTTAGAAATGGATTAACATTAGCAGTATTCAGGCCTATTAGTATTCAAGCCTTTATAAAGCCATTACACTCTGGAAAATATATTTCTGATTCCTCTAAGTTGGCATTTTTATCAAAAGTTAAAGTAAAATTAATATTTGAATCAAATGAACAACGAACTTTATCAATTACACGGAGAATATAAACCTTTCTGTCTTTGCATTACCAAAAAACTCTGTGTTATGTGTCATATGACCCATATGATCTAAAATAATTCATGTGAGCATTTCAACTCTGCTTTCTCCTGTAGTCCGTGACGTCCACAGCCTGGTCATCCGCTCTGTGTGCCATGCCCATGGAGGTGTCTACAAGAGTGTCATATCTAACAAAGTTGGCAAGGCCACCTGCTATGCTCATCTCTATGTCACAGGTGATTTTATTTATTTTTTTTGCCATGCACCGCAACAAAGACACAATGGGAGAAAGAACTTCATGCAAGAACCAGTCGTACGAACCGATTTGTTGTTACGTGGCACGTATTAGTGATTTAAAAGATCTGTGGGTTTTTTTTTTCTTGTACTTTTCTCTGACGACTGTAGGAAATTTTATTTAAGTTGTCCAGACCTGTCGAACGAGTCATGAACTGATCTTCACAGGCAGGAATAAACACAATTGTTGTGACTTAGGAACAAACAAACCTCACAGAAAAAAGTAAGCATGGTTAAGGTTCAGGAGGATGAAAATGTTCTTACGTGAGGTGCAATGATCACATAGTTGTGGTCAATAATACAGTGTAAGTCGATGCATTCTGCAACACTGCCTCTGGCAAAGGCAGATCAGAAACATTCACGGACTTCTAATACCATTGTCATTGTTTTCAGATATCCTCCCTGACCCTCCTGATGGGACTCCGGTGATAGAGTCCATCACTGGTAAAACTGTCACCTTGAGCTGGAAGAAACCGAAGAGGCTGGACCCTTCCATTGGTACGCAAGAATGATATCATCATTTTGTACACCAGATTAAATAAGTAAATTATAGAATAATGATAAATAATAATTTATCCTGCTGAAGCAGACACAGTAGTTTATCCTACATGTGCTGCCTTCACTGAACATTAAAAATAGCATATTAAAATATTGTTGCATATATGTTACAATTTATAAATTCAGTTTAACTCCTAAACTCTAATTATACACAAAATTATCTAATTTTGAGCTTTCTTGGGAGCTTAGCTAACAAAGTCATTGAATTTTTGAGGACAGGAAAAAATAGTTTCAACATGGTGTAGCATTTTGCGTGACAATTGCATGATTCTTTCAGATCCCAACTCCCTGATGTACGCCATTCAACAACAAGCCCTGGGGTCTATCCAGTGGACCATCATAGCTTCTGGCCTGAAGGAGACCACCTACACCATCACCACCCTCCCCAAAAGTGTGCGCTATGCTTTCAGGATCCTGACAATCACCTCCAAAGCCTTCAGCAAGCCCTCACCTGCCACCGACCCAGTGCAGCTCCTGGACCGAGGTACGTTTGGGTTTTTAGAGAACCCATCCATTCATCCATTAATGTGCGCTACCTGTTTATTAAATATTATGTGTGTACTTTTTTATTTTTTCTAGGTTCCTATCTTCAGGAGGCTCCAGTAATTATTGATAAGCCAGAAATTGTATATGTGATGGAAAACCAGTCAGTCACCATCACTGTCACCCTCAATCATGTCAATGCTACAGTCATCTGGAAGAGGTATGTCTGTTGTTGAATTTCTATTAATGCCTCTTTCTTTTTTTATTTTTAGAAGAGGAATTACTTAAGAAAGTAAAAAAGGGGAAAAAACACATGACTGGACTTTACTTGCGTGTTCCTTGTATACTCAGGTTTACAACACCGCAGTTGTATTTGTAGTTTGTAACGTAACATCCACAGGATTCCTTCATTAGTGAAGTCAAGTGGTATCTAAAGTTGCCATCCAATGGACCAAGTGTATTACAGTATAGTCAGTCAGGGTGTATGACTGACAAGCATAAATACAGTATGACGATGCATACAGGCAGCTGTTAATTCCATGTGATTATCAAAGATTCCAGACACAGTGAAAAGGTCAATTATTGTGTCCTGACTCACACTCAAGCAAGAGCCAAACATCCATCACACCTGCTGACAGTCTGCTGCTCTCCTACCTATAACATATTAATCCTGGTTTGCAATACAAACATTTTTCCGCAGGAGGGGAGCTGTCCTGGCCAGCAAGCCCGGCCTGTATGAGATGACAATGCCAGATGACGACCAGCACATGCTGAAGCTGCTCAAGGTGAGGAGTGCTGACATTGGAGAGATGGTGTTTGTGGCCTCCAACAAGTACGGCAGCGACAGCTGCACCTTCAACGTGGACATGGCAGGTAGGCAGTGGCTTGATCCATCTATCTATCCATTTATCCGTCTAAAGCTGATGTAACTTTGTATTGTACCTTTGCCATTCTGTCCACAGCTCCGCCAACGTTTGAAACGATCATGGAGGACTTGGACGTTTGCATTGGAGAGACCCCTCGCTTTGCTGTGGTTGTGGAGGGCAAACCCATTCCTGACATCCTCTGGTTCAAGGTTTTTATCCATTTTTGCAGTCAAAAGTCTAATGAAAAGAGCATCCACATCCTCAAATCACCCAAGAAATCATTCTGATTTGCATGCTTTTGTTCAGAGACCTTTGTCAAGGCATGAACAGGTCAGTGATTTAATAAGTGATTACCAAGGTAGACTGAACTGTACAGTAGGCAAAACTTTTGGCAAGGGAATTCACCAAAGCAGATAATTTTTTGTCATCAATCTTCTTAGAACCATTTCTAAAACGTACAGTTTTTGCTTTCAGAATGACATCCTGCTGTCAGAGAGCAGTCATTACACATTTGTGTACGATGATAATGAATGTTCCCTGGTGGTCCTAAACGCTCGTCCAGAGGACTCCGGGGTTTACACCTGCACTGCAAGGAACCTGGCAGGATCTGTGTCTTGTAAAGCTGAACTCACTGTTCATGAAGGTAAGAGGTTGATCTATCAGAGCCATAAAGAACAATCCCTTGACTGCTTGGCTAACAAGCAAAGTGTGAAAATGCCCAGTCTTTCTTGTAATTATTTAATGAATGATTTATTTATTTATTTTCTAATTAAAACTTACTCATTACTGTAGCTAAAAGTAAAGAGGATCCAATGGACGATGAGGAGACTATTCGAAGGAAAATGCGCAGACTGACAGACCACTATGACATCCACAAGGAAATTGGAAGGTAAGCCATTTTTAAGCCCAAATTTTAAATCCCATCCTTTGATGCAATAAAATGCAAGAGAAGCACTGTGTGCATTTGAACCAGTTTTTGTTGAATGTCCAAAATGAGGCTGTATTTCTTCATGTCTTAATGCCTTCACCTTGCTATTTTGGAATTATTCCAGACTTAAGTAGTGATGAACTAAGGTTGAAATTAAGTTTTCCTCATGATTTTTTTCTGTTTTCTCCAGAGGTGCATTTTCCTATGTTAAACGTGTGACCCAGAAGATAGGCAAAATGGAGTATGCTGCAAAGTTTATCTCCACACGAGCCAAGAAGAAGGTGTCTGCTCTGAAAGAGATGAACCTGCTTTCCAAGCTGGATCACGAGAGAGTCCTTTACTTTCATGACGCCTTTGAGAAAAAGAATGCAGTCATCATCATCACTGAAATGTATCCTTATCATGCAGTTAAAACACAGAGTAATCTAATGCGGAGTACACAATAAGCAATTAAGTGAATTGATATATGAATAAAAAATGTGGCCTTTTCAGTTTGTTTTTTACTGTAGCTGTACGTTTTGTATGTGTGGTAAAAAAATTTAGAATTAGAACTTTTAAAAGTGAAATAAACATGCATATGTCCTGTAAAAGTATTGCAGACGATTGGCGTTTATTGTACAATGCATCTAAAGTCCCAGAAAGAATAGCCTTAATTACTCTTTAAAGATGCCATGAGGAGATGCTTGACAGATTTACAAAGAAATCTGCAGTCATGGAGTCTGAGGCAAGTCCTGTGTTTTATGACTGCACAGCAAGTCTTACACTTAACATTTCAATATCATATTTAATATAATGATCAAATGCATGTCATTTAATGGAATTCAATTATCTAATAAATAACAGCTATAGTGGTACGTTTGTGTTTTGGGACAACCAGGTACGTTCATGTATAAGACAACTGCTTGAGGGAGTGGACTACCTTCATCATACAAACATCATACACCTGGACATTAAGGTAGATACTCATGGATCCTCACTCTCTCACTCTTAAAAATGAATTTGTGAATTTGTCTTAAAAAGTGCACTGGAACTGTTTTTGTGAACAACAGATGATAAAGTCTTGTTTTCTTATTCTTTCCTCAGCCCGATAACATCCTCATGGCCGACCCCCATGGTGATCAGATCCGAATCTGTGACTTTGGCAACGCAGTGAGGATCACACCCGATGAGGCTCAATACTGCAAATATGGCACACCAGAATTTGTTGCTCCAGAAATTGTCAATCAGACCCCTGTGTCAAAAGCATCAGACATCTGGTAGAGAATCTCTTGAATTTACAACAAAACTGATTAGAAGGTTTATGTGTTTGTTTTGTTTTAACACACTGCCTCTTTCTAATTCTCTTCTTTATTGTCCTAGGTCAATTGGAGTTCTTGCATATCTGTGGTGAGTAAAGGTTTTATTATTATGATTTATTTTTCTTCATTATTAAATGTTTTCCAGGATGCTGAATATCAGTGTCAGTTTTTGACATGTTTGCATGTTCAGGACTCCCCACAGACTTGTCATTAAATGCCAGTATTTGTTTCTGTTATCAGTCTGACAGGAGTGTCTCCATTTGCTGGAGAGAATGACCGCAGCTCCGTACTGAACATCAGGAACTATAATGTGGCTTTCGAGGAGAGCATGTTTGCTGACCTTTGCCGAGAGGCTAAAGGATTCATCATAAAGCTGCTGGTAGCAGACAGGCTGTGAGTAACACTTACTGGATCTCTAGTTTTCAAGATCTGTTTTATGTAAAATTATTGTGTAAAATACATATCATTTATAATGGGAACAAATTATTTGGGAAATGAGTTCAAAGTAAACTGAATAATGCCTGGGATTCTGAGGGAAATATTTTCAGTCAATCCTGAAGTCTGAATCCATCAGGAATGGAGTCTTAGCCTATACAGAGCAGATCTTGTAGGTAAACGCAGTGTATCAGAATGAGCAAACTGGTCAGAAATCAGGTTGCAACAATCTTGGTTAGATGGATAATAGTGTCCTTATTTAACGTATATCAATAAACTTGACATCCTCCTCTGGTGCCTTTCATTTAAAATAGCTACAACAGTGCAGTTTTTTTTAGCTAGATAATGAAACAAATGTTCATAAACCTAAAATATTCCATATTTATTTTCTAGGAGACCTGATACTCAGGAATGTCTCCGACACCCATGGTTCAAGGTAAGACAAAACCAGTGGCACTTCAGCCTACAGTGTTAATTATCCACAACTTCTTTCTGCAGTAATTTCTACTTGACCAAGATCCCATTCCTAATTTCTTTTCATTACATTTAATGTCTATTTATTGTACAGACACTTAGCAAGGGAAAGGCCATAAGTACAGAGGCCCTGAGGAAGTTTGTATCTCGCAGAAAATGGCAGGTGAGGGATGTTTTGTTTCCTATTCTATTTTTTTATATTTGATTACTCCCACAATGCTTATAAATAATTCAATGATCACATCTTTTCAGTTTTTTAACTCATCATATTTCCTCTTTTACAGCGTTCACTAATCAGCTATAAATCAAAAATGGTCATGAGGTCTATACCTGAGTTGTTAAACGATTCCTCCAGCCATATCTCCATTGCAGTTCCCAGGCACCTTAAAGAAGGTTCACCTTTGCCATCATCATCCTCAGATTCTGATGAAGACATTGACGAACTGCCATTTATTCCAATGCCTCTGAACATGGAATTCTCTGGATCAAGGATGTCGCTTAATGACATCCAGACTAATGAGCAGGATACAGGAAAGCAGGATGGAACAAGTAAATGGTCTGGATCTCCTGTTCAAGGCCAGGAGCCAATGGAGAGTGATCCCAAACAAATGGATAAAGAAGGGGTTGAATTACCAGGTAAAGGCCGCCTGCGGAAAAGGTCGTCTCTAGACAATGACAGGGGTTCCTCAGATGAAGAATCACCTGCTGAATTACCACAAAAGTCAGAGCTGACTAGAAAACCCCTGCGAAGGGGTTCAAGCATGGAGTCAGACAAACCAGAGGGTGGACGACGAAGAGGAGAGCTAAGACGTGGAGGCTCAGCCGACAGTGCATTGCTGCTCCGGATTACACCTGAGGAAGGAACTGGAGAAGGAAACCAAGAGGATGGCAGGAGAGTTCTCAAGAAAGCTGTCTCTATGGAACTACCAAGGAGGAGCACCAGCCCAGGAACTGCGAAGATGAGTCAAGAAGACTATGCTCTTAAACTGGAGCTGATGAGACAACGACTGCTTCGTGGTGGCTCTGTGGACAACAAGATGAGTGGACTTCGAGGACCTCTGTTGGAAACATTAGGGATGGGAGATGAAAAACGTGCAATATCTTCAGATCGCTACTCTCGTACTGCTCGCTTGGGCCCGCCTCCACTAACTAGAGCTGCATCCAGCGATTCTGCAAGAGACGAAGTTCCCAAACCCAAAGTTTTGCGCAAAACTGCTTCTTTCAGTCAAGGTGATTCAGAACCCATAGCTTTACACCGCCGGTCAGGAGCTCCCTTGGAGATTCCCTTGGCACAGGTAGAAGAGAGGAGGCTCAAAGAGGCTATATCTATGTCAGCTCTCACTGAGCAAACCAAGTTTGAGTCCCGTCCAGTGACTCCCAGGGAACCTTCACCAAAACCACCAACACCAGAGTCTGTTGTTCAGGAAAGTCCAACCAAAACAGAAAGTGAGGAATCATTCATGTACAAAGAAAAGTCTGATGACACTATGAATGAAAAGATGGATGGCCTGACCACAGATAGTAATTTTGATGAGAGATCAAGCACAAGTGGTTTCTCAGAGAAGGACATGAGCATATCAGAAGAACCAATGATTGATTCAGAGTATATGGGCCAGAGAATTCCTACACCTCCTCTTGTGGTCCAAAACTCTGAAGAAGAAGATAAAATAAAGGAAGAAGAAAGAGTAAAAGAGCAAGAAGAAAAAGAGGAGGAAGAGATTATGAAAGAAGAAGAGGAAAGAATTGTCAGTGTTGCTGAATCAAATGCTGAAGAAAATGTAGATGTTTCTGAAGAAAAGGTAGAAGAAGAAGTAAATATGGCTGCTAGATCTTCTGATATGATGATAACCACAAGCTCGGTTATGGTGAGACCAACACAAGAATATTCCCATGCTCCAGCAAATGTTGTGTCAACTTATGTAACACCCTCGCTTCCTCCTCGAGTTGTTCTTCCAGATGGAAGGACTTCAGCATATGCTAGTATTATGCAGACCATCATGGTCCCTTCAGTTCAACCTCACAGTGACCAACCTTTAGGCCCCTCCACACCCGTTGTTGTTCCAGCCACCTCGTTGTCCTGTGTATCAACTGAAAACTCTTTACCCACATCTTCACCTGCCAGCATGTCCTCTGCTTTACCTGGTCCACCAAAACCAGCCATCATGTCAACTACCGAGCATCCTGCTGTGTACTCAAGGGTAGCGTCACCAGAAATGATAACAAAGGAACCCAGTCCACCACATTCCTCATCCCAACAAGAGCTCTCAGCAGGAGCTGACTTTGAGGACATTACCTCTGAAGAGGTCTTTGAGACACGCTTTAAAAAACGTGAGTCTTCCCTCTCAAGAAGTCTAAAGTTTCTGTCACGGTCAAAGAATGAAGACAAATCAACTTCATCAGACTCTACAGAGTTAGGTGAAGAGATATACAGACATGTGCCAGTTGGCGCACCACTGGAATTAGCACCAAGGAGACTTGAGGAGAAGTCGAAGTCAGTCCAAGACCTTCGTGAAGCTCAAAAGGACCAAGGCTTTATGAGAAGGCTCTCTATGCGCCTGAAGAGAACTCCGTCAACTGAGCGCAAAGACGAAATGGCCAAAGAAGAAGATTCAGTTGCTTCAAGACATAGACTTTCTTGGACTCTCGGCCGAAGAGGGTCACAGGAAAAGAAGGAAGTAGAGATGATGCGCATGGATGGTGGAGGAGATACGTTGGTTGAACAAGATGAAAAGGAGCTTAAGAAACCTAATGAATCACCGGTCTTGGCAATGCGGAGAAAGATTGAATCAACAGTCGCTGGTATATCCACGAGAATACGCAGCTTCTCAGAGGAAAGGAAAGCATCAGAGGACAAGGAAACCAAGAGGACACCCATTCTTTCCATGCTTCGTCGTTCAACATCAGAGAGTCGTGCTATGAAGGTTGCCAGTGTTCCTCAGAACCAGCTGGCATCTCAGACCAGTAATGGTGCTTCATCAGAGTCTCTAGACTCAATGTCCAGCCTAAAGTCAGAAACACCAAAGGGTATGAAGCAATTACTTATATATCTTATTGAAAATCTTACTCAGTGTTTGTTATAAATTGCACTTTTTTTAAATGCATAATGGTTTATTTATGGAGCTGATTATTTTTTCTTGTTAAGGTGTCGAGGTTGAGCGCAGATCCCGCTGGGATCGATGGGGCCTGACCAGAGGGAAGCGAGACAAGACAGTGTCACAGCCTGACATACCAACTGCAATCTCCAGAGAAAATAGTTCCTTACGTTCACGCCAGTACTCCAGACTGGCTTCTGGTAAGTTACAGAGTCGCACAGAGTGTACATGAAGATAAAGATTGTAATTGCTCTGTGTCAAGGGTGATTTAATGACAGCTTAAGCAATAGTTTGACATTATACTAGATAGAATTAATCACTTTCGTCCTGAGAGTAACATAAGAAGATCTGTCCATTAATAATATGGCTAGTGGTAGTGATCTCTTAATCATGTAACTCTCAGCAGTTTCGTTTCTTTAACATTGTGTGCTACATGGTCTACCAAACCATAACACATAGATTGTATGTCAACATCAGTGAACACAAAGCATTTGGTTGCTTCATAGATTCCTTTGTATGTTTGATACATATACCTCTGTATAGAAATGGCAATAATTAAGAGGGGCAATGTGAAGAACACAAAGGTTCCTAGCTGATGCTAGGCAAGAAGTTATACCGTGGTTCCAGTGATGGTGGTCTTACCAATCACTGTATACAGTAAATCATAACTTTTAATTTGACCTATCAATATACTGGTATGGACATGATTGAAGTGGTCTAATGTCTTTTGCTCCCAGATTTCCCTCCAGTATTCCACATAAAGCTGAGAGATCATGTTCTGCTGGAGGGGGATCCAGTCACACTCAGCTGTCTGCCAGCAGGCAGCCCCCACCCACACATCACCTGGATGAAAGGTAGGTATAAATAAGGCAGTTTTACCTAACTGATGGTCTCACAGATGGATTGTCAGAATGACTTCACTTGCTAATTTACATTTACATTACAAATTACATTACATTAATGATGGCTATGGCTAACATTGTATCTTGTTATATAGTAACATATGATACCATGACAACAGACGTTGCATACAATCCAACTGGATAGCGCAGGAGATGAGATAATAATGAGATAGATAACAAATTGAGATTCCTAATTACTATGAACAATTCTGTGCATGACTACCTTCTGATAAGTCTTTGATCATTTCTCACAGAATATTTTTGAATGTTATCATAACTTTTTTGAAGAGTTAACACTCTTCATCCTTATCATTTAAAATAAGTAATAAAAACTTCATCATCATATCTCATGATAAAAGACCATTTTTATGTATGTATGTTTCTTCAGATAAGAAGCCCCTGGAGATTGATGCCAGGATGAACATGATCGCCTGCCCTGATGGCCGGCAGCTACTGATGATCATGCAGACCACCAAAAAGGACGCAGGGGTCTATGAATGTGTCGCTACAAACCCCCTGGCTTCTGTGTGCAGCTCTTGCACAATATCTCTTGCTCGTAAGAACTGAGACATATGAGACTGATCATCATTTTAATGTGTGTGAGAAGCAGTCGATCTTGTTATAAATAAATACTGGATAGACAATAGAGAGCCTGGGAAGAAACTGGAGAGTAAGTAAGAGCCCAAAGACAGATGATGTGTATGTAATACCAATATATTTGTTTTTACAGGTCTGCCCGATCGTCCTGGGACCCCTGAAATACCTCAGAAGTACAACAACACAGCCTTGGTACTGTGGAGGCCCTCAGATACCATGGCCCCCTGCACATACTCTCTTGAGAGGAGAGCAGAGGGTCAGTTTATAGTAACAACGATTTAATGTTTTATTCCCTTTTTTAAACAAATGTCCACTGTCAGATGTCAAAAATGCTTTTTAGATTGCACCCCATGTATGGTTGATCATTTTTACTGTAGGTTTTGAAAGGGTTAAACAAATCATAATGGGGTTCATATGCTGTAGGTTGCCCACAGTATTTAGGGTTTACTTCTAGCCACACGTATATGCAGCAGTTATATGTGTATTTCACTGTGCAACGCACCTACTCACATTAAACAAGTTAATAAACAACACTATTTTTATGAAAATTAAATCAACAAGACCACATCAATAATAGAAATGATCTTAAGGTTGCCATGGCAACATGTGGGCCATGGCATACTGTACAAGAGTGAAGGGGAAAATAGTGAACTATATATTACCTGAACCATAAGTACAGCATAGCAGCGTTGCACATTAAAACCAGTATTTAATTGACTGAATGCACAGTATTAATATGTAAACACACTTGAGAAATGAGACTGGCTATTGAATAGCTAAACAAGGTGTGTGTGCATTTGATTTAGAATAATGGCAAGTGTGATGCAATAACATTATAAACTGTTTCTTGAAATAACATGGGCATACTGATCTTGTTTTTACTCCCCAGGTGAGACCAACTGGTTGATCGTGGCTACAGGAGTTGCAGACTGTTATTACAATGTGGTTGACTTGCCAGCAGGGGGCGCCTTCAGGTTTAGAGTGGCGTGTGTTAATAAAGCAGGCCAGGGCCCCTACAGCAACCTCTCAGAAGTAGTAGGCCTGGATGCTTCCGGTATGTGTTATCTCAAAGAACTTTGTGTTAATTTTAGATAAAGCTGCCAATAATACATTAAGTTGCTTTTTGTATGTACACATTGATGCATATCCTTAAAAATGAACACATACTGAAAGGAGCTGTCCCCTTTTTGTCTTGCTCAACTCATTATAAGTCGTTATGTTTTATGTGTATGTTACTGGTATTTTTTTGTCCAGGACAATGCACATTACAAATAATTCAACCTCACTGGACAATGATATTGATTTATGATGAATGAATGAATATATATCCAATCAAGTCTTTGAGGTGTCTCCTCCTTCTCCTTGTCTTTTTATCAGAACCAGCTAAATCCAGTGCTTCTGTGGTGGTCAAGACTGTCCCTGCGAGTACTTCTCCGCCCCCTGTGGTGATGATGTCATCCATGAAAGTGCCTCCCATTAAACCAGCTCCTAGTAAATCCAGCACAGTAACACCTGTCCCTCCCCCAGCTTCAGCTCCTGCTCCACCTGCGGCTAAGTCTGCTTCTCCAGAAACCATCAAACCCACTGTGCAGGTTGATGCTACCCGTCCTGCTGTCACCCCGCCCGTTAGTACCGCCCCCGCCGAACAAACTCCTGCTCAGACCACCACAGCCGTCAAAGCCACGCCAGCCAAAGCCAAGACCACCCTTAGCATCAGTGTGGGCAAACCCCAAGCCAAACTGGCACCCCCTCCTGTTGTCGCACCCAAACCTCAGAGTCCTGTAATTGCAGCCCCCCCAATAACTATCAAACCCCCTTCCCCCGTACCACCACCTGCACCGGTCATCGGGAAACCTATTTCATCTGTTCCCATGTATGTGCCAGCTGCGACCGCTCGAGTCACTCCGCCTTCTCAATCTGGTTCCACCTCGACAACCACCACCCCCTCAGTCACTCCTGTGAACGTCCTCCCGCCCGTGGTGGTGGTGCAGAGCTTGACGCCAGTGCTGCAGGGAGGGGACAGCCGGAGCACCCCGTCTGGACGGGTCACACCATCAGGACGGGCCACACCTTCGGGGCGCAGGACGCCGCTGGGCAAGCCTGGAGATGGATCTCTGCGCCTGGGAGTTCCACAGAAGCCTTACACCTTTATGGACGAGAAAGCAAGGTAATGACTACTGACGGAGCCTGACTTAAGTATAGGTCAAGTGTGAGCTGGAACAGCATTTGTAAAATGTTAAAGCTGCTGGCGAGCTGACTTACTCTTTATCACACAGGGGTCGGTTCGGTGTGATCCGCGAGTGCCGGGAAAACGCCACAGGCAACCTCTTTATGGCTAAGATTGTTCCATATGAGGCAGACAGCAAGCAGGAGGTGCTGCAGGAATACGACATCCTCAAGTCACTTCATCATGACAGGATCATGGCTCTGCATGAAGCTTATGTCACGCCGCGCTACCTGGTGCTTATCTCTGAGTACTGCAGTGGGAAGGAGCTGCTCTTCAGTCTCATAGACAGGTGAAGGCAAACGGCTGTACTTGTTAAATTGGTTGCTTATCTGATCGTGACTTGGTTTCCCATTTATACAGAATTAGCAGAATATATGTAGAAATGCATCAATGAGAAGGTGTTTTAAACTATTCTTCCTCTCACAAGCAGTTTTCTGGTGTGATTCAGGTTCCGTTACTCGGAGGATGACGTGGTGACCTATATTGTGCAGATCCTCCAGGGTCTGGACTACCTCCACACCCGGCGCATCCTCCACCTGGACATCAAGCCAGAGAACGTCATCGTCACCTACATGAACGTCATCAAGATCATTGACTTTGGCAGTGCTCAGAATTACAACCCTCTCTTCCTTAAGCAGTTTAGCCCACCTATTGGAACACTGGAGTACATGTGTAAGAGTCCTGTTTTTCAGTAACCTATGGGAAATGTAGAATTAAAGCTGCTCGAATCAATATTTGCATATTAACAATTGATCAAATGACCACGTGATCAAAGAGGTCGCTTGTAGTGTCAAACCCTCAGAGAATCATCACCTGACTCTGCAAATTCCCTACACTCTATGGCGCTTTTAGCATCTTTCGGCTCAATGTTTTGGTTTTATGGCCTTAAACTATACTGTTTTGATTCAGTCTCACTGCTCCCATCAGCGTTGTTTCTAGACACAGCAGGTAGCTTCCTGCACTGGTAATTTAGATAGTTTGTCAGTAGGTTAATGCAGCCGTATTTACACAGGTCATTTTGTACATTGGTATGGTAAAAACATAACTTTATGTACCTTAAAAAGTGCATTATGTAATTTTTATTATTTATCTTAGTTTGTTCATCAATTCTATTAATACAGAGCTTCTGTAATTACTGTTCATGTGGATGATTTAGGTAACTGTTTTTGTCACTGGGCATGTACCAGGAAGATTATAAACTCACACATCCATCAAGTAATTACATATACAGAATCACAGGAAATAAGTCATAAACTGTAGTATGTGTGGTACAAAGACTATTTTCAACTGTAATTTAAATTCTGTGTAAAATAATGAAGACTGTGCATTTTCCCTTTCTTCTCTGTGAAGCTCCAGAGATGTTGAAAGGGGATGTTGTGGGCCCTCCAGCTGACATCTGGAGTGTGGGCGTACTGACTTTCATCATGTGAGTCCTGTGTTCACAGCTTCCACCCAGCAAGTCCTCTTTAAATAGAAATGTTCCTTATGTGAATCGAGGCTTACGAATGAAATGGTGTCCGCTGCATTTGCATTTCAGATTTCAGTTCTTTTCGTTATTTTGCACAGTGTTGACATCTGGCTGCTCCTATAACACTGATTTAATTCACAATTGACCAAATTAAATTACTTGGATTTCATTGTGCATTGCTGATATGTTTTGAGGGATCTACACTGTTGTGTGAACTTCCCACTGATTTTTCCCAGGTTGAGCGGCAAGTCGCCTTTCATTGAAAATGATCCTCAGGAGACTGAAGCCAGGATCCAGGCGGCAAAGTTTGACCTCTCTAAACTCTACCAGAATGTGTCCCAAAGTGCCTCTCTGTTTCTTAAAAAGATCCTCTGTAGCTACCCTTGGTAAGCTGAACATTAGTCCAGTTTGTTATTCGCACGTTGTACAGAGTTTCTGATTACTGACACCTAATTTTACAGTTAGTCAATTTTAGTGGCATCACATTTTTTCACAAAAAGTTGTATGTGGCCCATTTTGTTTTAAAATGTATCTAAAACCTTTGAATACTTGGATCCTCACTGTCTGGTCTTCAACAGGGCTCGTCCCTCCATTAAGGACTGCTTCAATAACTCCTGGCTTCAAGATGCCTACCTGATGCGCCTTCGTAGGCAGACTCTCACCTTTACAACAACCCGTCTCAAGGAATTCTTGGCCGACCAGCAGCGTCGGCGAGGGGAGGTGGCCACCAAACACAAAGTTCTCCTGCGGTCCTACCAGAGCTCGCCACAAACTCCCACCAGCCCCGCCATGCCAAACGTGCCAACTTCCCCCACCACACCTGTAACCCAGTGAAAACAGACTTCCAAACACCAGTTGGCGGGACTTTAAGGCAAGACTTTGGGCCGCGAGGTTGGGGTGGTCCCTTCAGGTTTGAGTTGTTGAACTTGGTCGGAGGAAGAAGAAAAAAAAAACTCAAGAAACCAGCAGTGGTTGTGATCTTCACTTCTTTTTCATTTCTGGGTCTGAAAGAGAAGCTAAAAGAATGCTTTCACACCTAAGGGAACTCTTACAAAGTTACAAGAGCCTGACGTCATTTTTTATATGGTGGACCTTGTTCATACAAGGCAGGATGTTGTCTTCAAGTTAGTACCTCAAGGTTTGTAACTTTGCATACATATTTTAGATAAATTACTTCCTTTCTTAATGTCAACTCTACAATGATTAGAGGGGGAAACATTGAATACATTGTATTGACCCACCATGAAAGAAATGAATTACTGTAAAACATTGTTTCATTTAAGTAAAAAAAATTCCAAAATAATGACTGCTTAGCAGATTTGCAAAGAGTGCTAAAACAATTGCAACACCTGTAGTATATCAGTCTGTAGTCTCCTATTCAAATGTTTCCTGACCAGAAGTTCATTCTATGATGTCTAATTCTGTGTCCTTGATTAAGGACAGTCTAGAATGCTAAATATTGCTCTACATAAACTTAATCCAACTTTAATCAAAGGAGTGTTATTTGTGCTACAGTACCAGCGTTTTTATACTGCTGTAGCATCTGATGATCAAGATTGTAGCAGTTCCAGTGACTTTTTTGTTTTGAGTTTTTAAAATGTGTATTGAGTTCAGAGGATACATTGGGGGATTCTCTACAAGGGCTGTTAGAAAATGACTCTTATAATCAGCACACATTTCTTCCCTAATGTTACGAACTAGGACAGTAATGATTCTCTCATTCTCAGAAGCAGGAATTTGTTATTAGATCACCATTTTTGCTCCAAGTGATGATATGGAGAGCATAAGTGGCTCCATGCAGGACTGTCACTGTGTTGGCAGGCTCCTTCACCACAAATAAGCTAACGACCACCGCATTGGCTTCCAGGTTAACTAAACTCTTCCACTCAGCCCATTGTAAAGGATCCAGTTTGATTAGCCATGCAGAGATACTTACACTCATCTCTGAGTTTACTGAAATGTGGTTTACAAGTTTGCTGAGTCAGTCAGTCAATATATTCTTAGACTGTGCATACAGAAGTTTGCCTGAGATTCAAGATCATCATATGTTAGGTTCTTCAGGGGGTTAGTGGTAAACCGAAACCCACTGGTGATACTGGGGCGCCTCCAAGTGCCCTTAACGAATGAGCACTAGTCAGCATAAAAAAATAGCCTCTGCAATTCATTGAGAAAGGATGTTTATTAAGACCTTGTCGAGTGTATTAGTTCTTATTTTAGCTGCTACTGCTTTGAAAAAAAGGTATTGCTTCATTTGGTTTTCATAAATTACAGTATTTAAAAGGCAGAACTTTTTATAAATAAAATAATGAGTAAGATTTAAAAATGGTTATAATTAGCATTATATTTTTACTTAAATAATTTAAGTTTATTCCCTTGATGATGTTAAATTACACCTTTTTGGTTTCCCGCCCGTACAGGTTTACAAGATGCTGCACACAGTGAAAACATTGCAGCCCCAGACTGTACAAACCATGAAATCATAAATATTAAAATGTGAGATAGTCCAGACAGCTCTTGGATATGTTAATAACAATACTAACAAAAAGTTTTTGTTCATGGTCATCAACGAGAGAATACATGCCTAAGAAACTGATTTACCTTCAAACCATCATAAAATTGGTAAATCATAAATTGAATGTGATTGTTTCACACAGATACTGACATTTGTCCCTTGGTTAGATTGAAAGTAGAATATGACTCAGTGGCACATTGGTGTTTAGCTGTTATTTATGTCTTCAGTTTAGTTTAGTTTAGCCCTCATGCACAAGGGGTTACTGAAATGAGAGAACTATTTGGTTTACAGTGAAGTCTGTTTCCAGATATGTTGTCAAGTCTCACCTCTAATACCCAATGCCCACGGATAGGTCATCCAAATTATTTGTTTTGGAAGTCCAGCACATTACATTGATTTTAAATCAATGATACATTGATGATTTTATCTGTCCTCATTATTTCACAGTTAATAAAAGGTTGAGATGATTTCTTTCTTTCATATGGCTTTGCCTTGTGAGGGCAAGTTCAGTTTTAAGGCCAGCATGTGAAACATTTGCACAAATGTCCGACTTTTTATCAGTTTACTGTCACATGTATTGATACCAAGTACAGATTTGCACACTTAACACACAAAGTCTGTGACAGATTGGATGAATTGAACAGAAAGTATCAAAGAATTACAATCAGACACTGATGAGTCTTTAAGACGATATGACCTAAAGCTGCGTCATCCAGCAAAACCATGAGTTTATTCAATTGTGTATGGTTGGTAATTCTATGAAATTATTTTAGTAGTTCTACATATTCTAATGCTATCGCTCGATAAATGCTGCCCTTTTCTGCAGCTCTTTGTCTTTTTGGCTCAGTCATTTTCCTATGCAGAGTAGAGGTTGATCACGGAGGAAGTTGTTTTGAGCCCGAATGAAAACATGCAAGATCAGCATGAGAATGCAATGTTGCATCAAATTCTAAACGTCTGT
This sequence comes from Lateolabrax maculatus, assembly GCA_031216445.1. NCBI lineage: Eukaryota > Metazoa > Chordata > Actinopteri > Acropomatiformes > Lateolabracidae > Lateolabrax > Lateolabrax maculatus. Next base: position 20,597,663 of record CM062208.1, read on the forward strand.
GCAATATTTTATGTTCTTTAATCATATAAAATGAAATACCAACAGGGTTTTGAAAAAAGATGTTGAATGCTCCACACTTTGTATTAAAATCCTATGCTGTATTTTGTGGAATGTGTTGCAGTGCCTCGTGAAGGATATTAGACCCACAGAGAAATTGTTTGTTAAATGAATGACAAGTTCTTTATTTTGATTATATGAATGTGACTGCTTTGTGTGTGTTTCGCAATATGTTTATTTATTGAGTGACTGTATTTGTTGTAAGCTTCTGCTTTTTATTTTGTGACATTTCTGAATCTGGCATGGAAAAGGCATGACAACTGTTTAGGCTATGAACAATAAAGGAAATATAACAAATATATTAATACAGTGTGGCAATTTGTTTCTATAGAGGCTGGAAAGTAGGTATGAAAAGTGGTAGCAAGGTTACATATAGAACTGTTATGAGTATATTATTAACTATTCTTGAATTTTTTTTTATATTTTAAAAATGACAAATTTCACACTTTGGTGATTAGCAGCTGATTAACACCTAAGAGTTGACATTGTTTCCACTGTCATAAAAGATCGCAGTCATGATTTTATGACAGTGTCATAGCATGTTCTCAGTTCAGGCAGAGGTCTCTCCGTCCACGTGAGCCTGACAACCAACAATTATATGTGTAATTTCACCAGGGACGACTCACATTCCAACCACAAATAAAACTATTAACTGCTCAGAGGATTCTCAGGAGTATTTGCTTTGAAGGCTTTATAAGGATGGGAAAGTATCTCTGTAACATTTGTCGCGCATCTTCAGTCAGCCCTGTCATGCTGAGTATTTCCTAATATCCAAAGAAGGGAAAGGGTCGGGGTGATGAGTTGTTCGCCTTGATCCTTGAGGATCTAAAAGGCTCCTCCTGACCTCTAGATATAAAGCATGAAGTCTTTTGGGCTTGCTGACTCTGGAGTGGATCTGAAGTAGAGGGCAGCTTCGAGAGGATCTCCCTGGTAAGAAATGTTGCGTTGCGTTGCAAATGGAAAAAATTGTTTCCTTCTATGACAAGTCAAAATGTCTGCTGTGAAAAAGGCCAGTGGGTTATTTAATATGTTTTTAATCCTTTGCAGGTTCCTTCTGGTGCTATCCTGCTCTCACCGCTGCAGATGTCCAAAGCGAAGGTTGCACCCCCTCCAGGGTGCACCCTGAACATCAACGATCCTCAGGTCCAGGAGGCCGCTATCCGGATCCAAGCCTCATATCGCGGCCACAGGTCCAAAATATCTAATGTCTGTTGGTGTCATTGACATTCAAGTGCCTTTTGAGCAGAGTTCAGAGCATGTAATCGTGCAAGGTGTCAGTAAGCTTCAAACACACACACACCTATGCAGGCTTTTTACCTTGCCTTTAAGTATGGTCATTTAGCACAGATATAAACACTTTTACCTTTATTCTGGTTCGGCCAATAACTTGGACAAATTAGTTTGTGTGAAGCATACCGAACCCATTTTTGTAATAGTTTGTGTGGTGAATTGTTCTATTGCTGTGTTCCTCAAATAGGTCACGCAAAGAGCTGCGGGAGAAAGGCCCCCCCAAGATCCTGCAGGAGCTCAAAGATGTGGTTCTCGTTGAGGGCAGCGCTGCAAAGCTGGAGTGCAGAGTTAGTGCTTTCCCAGATCCTTTCATCATCTGGTACAAGGATGGCAAAGAGCTGAAGGACGGACCCAAGTACCGCTATGTTTTCGAAGACCCTGATTTTGTGGCGCTCGTGGTTTGTGATGGGGTTCTGGCTGATCTGGGAAAATACAGTGTTACCATTAAAAATCCCTTTGGACAGACAAGTGGATCCGCCTGTATTCTAGTGGAAGGTGTGTACTGGTAGTCAGTGTTAGCTGGCATTTGTTGTGTCTGTACTTTACAGTGGGGTACGAATCTAAGTTTTGTTCATTTGGCATTGTTGGAGGAATCAGGATTTAATCATACAGCTTAAAGGAATAGTTCAACATTTTGCTTACAGTCTTTATACTAAGCTAAGCTAACCAGCAGCTGGCTGTGGACTTATATTTACAGGAAAGAAGTGGTATAGATCATCTGATCCAACTCCTGGCGAGAAAGGATTCCCCATAATATCCACTATGTCTGCTATAAAAACTGTTGCTTTAAACATCTAGTTTTTCTGGACAATGGCGTGAACGACTTCTTACTGAAGACATAGTTGTACCTGTGGACACTAGAAAGTACTTGATGCTAATGTTTACTCTATCTTTGAGGCAATATGCATTAGTACATGTGATCTTCAACAACTCATGTGGCTGAAAGGGTATTTGCGTCATTCTTTCCCAGTCCCTGCTAAGGTTTCTAAAGGCCCAGACAACATCAAGGCCAAGAGAGGGACAACAGTGGTGCTCAAGGCAGATATAAGTGGGGAGCCTCCTCCAGATGTTGCCTGGCTCAAAGATGGAGATGACATTGAAGAAGACGACAGGTAGGCTCTTTGGAAATTAAATTAGGAGGAAAGCCATATTATTTTCTAGCTATATGTTAACAATGCTTTTAAAGGATGACTGCACAAGTAGACATTGCTTAGTATAATGCATTTTTTAGGAACACTATTATAAATGACCAACTGCCTTGAACTGATGCCACCAGGACAAACACTATCCGATATTTTAGGGAAATCATGATCAAATAATCAAGCATCACAAATAGTGATAATAAAAGTGCTGCAATTGTCTTTCAGGGTATTCTTCGACATTGGAGACACCAACACAATCTTAACCATCAAAAATGCAAAGTCGTCTGACGCTGGCAAGTATGAGGTGTTTGTGGAGAACAATCTGGGCACGGATCAGTCCTTTGCTCGTGTCGACATCCTCTGATGCAACCTCTCAGCTACACCAATGCTAAAGCGATGAGCCTTTGTTCCCTTAAAGTGCAAAATCCAACTGACAATACACTGTATTAATGCCATGTTCCAAGCTGTACATAACTCATGCTCATAATAAAAAGTAGACTTTCTGGAGTGTTTTTTTTTTTTTTACTTTTTATTATCCACTATTGTTGACAGAATACAGCATGGGTATTGTGAGAGTACTTCAAAGCGCAATATTTGTTTCTGATAGAAATGGTAAAAATGCAGAGGTATAATGAAAAAGAATTCTCTGGTTGATAATGACAGCTAAGTCCTAGATTCACAATCCAGATCCACAGATGGGGAAGTCAGAGTGGAGCTGAGCTGGGAGGAGTGAATGACGACCACAGCGGCGAGAAGCTGAGACACAAGTCCATTTAGCCAAAAATGCCGCAAAACATACTTCCCTTTAAGCTTTATTATCTCCTTAGTGGAATAATTATGAACAAAACTACACATTAGAATGAAAACAATCAAAAACCACAACTACTGTGTGTATGGTCAGAGATGTTTTGCCAGCGGCATCTAGCTGTGATCAGAGGAATTACAGCTTCAGGTACCTCCACACAGGCCGCACCACTGTGTGCTGAAGGATACTTGATTGTAATGCAGTGAAAATAAGCAGAAAAGAGCAAGGGGATCAGAGGTTACACACAGTGGACCGGGCTCAGCATGGAGAACATCTACCCATGTACACAACCCCTCCCTGTCACAGGTTGAACCGTGCAGTATTTCACACACATACAAAACGTACAAAAAAAAAGGCACACGTTTTGTGTCTTTACTTCCTATCTTTGTCGTCATCTTGTCACCCCCTCGGATTTATCTCAGATAAATTATCTTTTTGTTTTTGTTTTTAAGTGCACTTCCCTATGAAAGGGCCTTTTGTTCAAGTTCAGACCAAAACAGGAGCAGCCCCAGCACAGTGCAATTTAAAAATCTTCCTCGTCTGTACGGGGGAGGAGTGTTTCTGCAGGGACTCTGATCTCAGGTGTGGGCACTTTAAACACTGTCCCTAACTTCCTCTTTCTCTCGGTCGGTTTCAAGGCCGCCCCCGCCAGACGTCAACAGTTGTGCACGAACACAGTTTAAACACGCGCCACGTACGAGGAACGTGACGCTCACGACGCGAGGAGCAGTAACACTGTCGACACCACAATTATGAAAAATATCAGTTTTGTACACGTTTCTAGCTCTTTTATTCACATTTACACTCCGAGTATAACAACACACACACTCACACACACACAAAAACCGCCACCTGAAACTTCTTGAAGCATGTCGCGCCGCAGCAGCGGAGCCGTGCACCGACGGTCCTGTACAGTCCTCACATCCTGCATTGTGGCTTTAAGAATGGGGCTTCCTTGAAACCGTCATGGCCCATGTTAGCATGGTCAAATTGATGAACTTCTCCAACGTTACAACTTTTACAAAATAACTTTTTAGACTCTGTTAACCTCTGCGTCTTCGGGCGGCTGGCCGCGGCATGGTTTGCGCTGTACGCTTTTGCGCCGTTCACAGGGTTTCGTTACTTTGACGCTCGGCAACGCGCGTTTGCAGACAGGGAGTGGCAAAATATAAATATTGTTTTCCTTTTTTTTTTTTTTTTTTTTTTTTTTTCTTAAGTGCCAAAACTCCTCGAACCACTTTTTTTTTTCCCCCATTTGCACCGTAACAGCGTCCCTGTGTCTGAGTGACGGACCCAATGGACCATTCGCCGTCGATAATCACGCAAGTAACCAGAGACGAGGAGGAAAATGCGGCTTGTCGTGAGGAAGGTGAGTTTGGGGGGGAAAAGTTTTTCGGAACTTTTCAGCTGCGCATGACAATGTGAGCGAGGCTCCGGGCCGCGGCGGCGGCGGCGCGGAGGCCGGCCGGGGGCCCCCCGCGGACCGGCCGCCGCCGCCTGACCCTTCTGGGACACTTTGAACGCCCTTGGGTGACATTGTTGGGAACATTTCCACCGGCTCCGGGTCCGTCCGCAGCCTGCTGGGTAGGCCACACAGCCGCGGGCCGCCGCCGCCGTGTGGGAGCGTCGTGAGCCCACAGAGGACCGGCTGCACGGCGAAGACTGCCGGCGCGGACACAGAAAAGTGGTGAATTTGACGAGCTGCGTGTTGCGCAGAGTTTGTTGTGAGTCAGACAGGAGACATGATGTGTGTGTCCGGGGGGGGGGGGGGCGGGGTCACTGCCGCTGACAGGTCGCTGCTGCTGTTTGTCTCCTCAACTTCTCCTGGAGGGGTTTTTTTTTTTTGTTTTGTTTTTGTTTGTTTTTATGTACAGCAAAACGAACACGTTGTGACGCTGAAACTGTGCGTTTTAGGGGCCTCGACCCGCGGGTATGATCACCGCGCCGCCCCGCACATTATCAGCAGAGTCTCTCGGTTGAAGAGCTCTCAGACGCGCCAGGTCAGCTCCCCTGGCCTTTTGTGTAGAAATGAAATAAAAATAAAATCACGTGGCGGAAATCATGCTGCAAAATTGCCCCATGCTATGTAGGCAATGAATGAATGTGAAAGTTAAAGCCCCCCCCCAACATTTCCCTTACTCCTCCTGTCAGCTGTGTCACTGTCTTGTAATTCATTCTCAGAGGAGCATTTACAACAGGATGACATTTACAAGTACAGAGCTGCTACACAGGCTTCTGCTGGGCTTTATGGAAGGTCAGATAGTGTCAGTTTTCCTGTCAATTATTTGGACTCACTATACATATACTTTTTAGTTTATTCAGTCCTTCAGTCCATCAGTGACAATGGACTAGTGGTTAAACATATATGGAAGTATATTTTCTCTCTGGATCGTCTAACAGCAACATTTTTCTTCCAGATATACAAGGTAGTGTTATCACCTGGATTCACAGGATAACATCTCTTCCGGTTCCTGTCTGAGCTTGAAAATTGATGGGGGGTGTTCCAAAGTGCAGTGATTTGGATTCAGTTTTTACCAGACAGAAAGAATCTGGAGTTTCATTAATATAATGCTGGTCATGCCAGATGTTTTATAGAAGTTAGCAGTCAACCCATAGCTCAATAAACTAAAGTTATTGAAAGCACCACCAAATTGATGCCATGAATACATTTCTTTTGACTTGCTCAGACTCATGGGTTTGGATAAAAGACAAGCATCTTCAAACTGTGGCAGGGACCTTTTAGCCTTAGATTGCAAATTTGAAAAGCCTAAATGCATATAATGACAGTTCTCATTGTGTTTTGTAGTCACCACCACACCACTTTCCTTATTGGACGTTGTGGTCCAGTAGGTTTGAGTTGACTTGCCAAATCTTTACATTAAACAAACATTGTTAGTCAGTTTTCTCTTGTGTGGCTTTTGTGGCTGAATGTCAAACCATCTTTGTGGCTCCAGTCATGAACTTATTGTCCTTTGATCAGACAGAGAGACGAAGATATGAAGTTTGTTTTTCCTTGTTTTATCACACCATCTAGTGATGTGATTTGGTACACAGTCCTCATGCAATGGTATCCCCCATCATAGAATCTAAATTAACTGATTAAATCAGAATTAATGAATGCATTAAGTAACCTATCCGCAACCAAACAGTATTACAATGGCCTGCAGCATGTGGGGAAGCAGGAAGAGGAAAGAAATCCAGCCGGTGCTTAACTGTGCATCACTGTGCAGTGTTTCTGCTAACCTTTTTCTAACTCTGAGTCCAATCACAAGGTGGCAGTGCTGCCCAGTGTACTAGTACAAGCCAACTCCAGCCTGCTCTTGGATTACTTCCTCCTGGCCAAGAGGTCATGAGTCCCAAACATGGCTGCTCGCCAGAAGAGAGGGGCCAGAGAGGAAGGAAAGGGGGAGCTGTCTTCAGCCCTTCTTTAGTTTCATGAGTTGCTGCAGCCAAATGGGGGCACTATAAATCCTTAACTTCATGAAACTCTCTTTAAAAACGTCTTTCAAAGTCTTTGCAAGTGTCCAACCTTCTACACATCACTGTTCCTGAAGTTTCATTCTGTGTTTGGTGGCATATTTATCTCATGTCATTTCTGCAGTACTATGTAATATGCCATTTTATGGCCACGATATATTAACACTGCTATTAATGTATATTTATAGTTTATATTATTTTCCCTGATCAATTTCTGCACCATCAAGCCCTATTTCCTATTCACTAAAGTCAGCACAGAAACTTCAACTGTAATAACTGCAGTTATGTGAATATTTTGAGATGTAAAACTGTTTAAACCATGATCTGACCCGACCTAAGTCTAGCTCGGCCACCATGAACCTTCCATACCATTTGCTCTGGATGGGTGTGAAGCGAGTTGTCAGATTGTAACAGAATATCAGGTGTCAAAGTGGCGGAAAGTCGGACGTGGGAGGCATCATTCTTTCTGCGTCTGGATAGGAATAGAAGCAGCCAACTTCAGAGGCATGCCTGGTCTGAAAGGGTCCCAGATAAGCCTGCTTTCAACTAAGTAGGCTAAAACATGCTGATGTGGCGCGAGGTCGTTGCTGCCCCTTGGAAATGCTGTAACCTCATTATCAGTGTCTAAGCCTCCTGGACAGGGAGGTGTGAGGAATTCGGCAGTACAGTCTGCTTCTTACCCATTTGTGCTGCTTAATTGTACACCTGGTCCTGATTAAACAAAGAGCTGAAGAACAAACAAGGTGCAACAAATTAATCTAGCTACAATCCCTTTAGTGTGTTATTAAAAACGAAAAAAGGAAGGAAAAAACTAAAATCTGCTGAGGTGTGAATGAGATTATCCCTGTGCTCTTTAAAATCTGGTTGCAGTGTGTAGCCCTTACATACCAGTCGTCAACCCTCAACAAAAGGGCCGCTCGGAGAAAAACTGTTAATCCCGTAAAATACCACAACAAGTGCATCAGTGAAGCCTCCACATCAGAACAGTACCAACACCGGCCCCTATGTGTTTAGTGCTGAATAGCAGATGTTATCATGCTTAAATGTTTGACTAAGGCGATGAACATGGTCAACATTACCTGTTAAACACCAGCATGTTAACATTGTGATTGCGAGCATGGCAGTATGCTGACGTTAACATGAAGCTTTAAGCCCTGCTGTGCATATGGACACAGTACAGCCTCACCGAGGTGCTGGCATGGCTGCAGACTCAAACACTGAGACAGAGCTGTACTAACTGCTGCTTGCCTTGGTTTTTCTTCAAGGTCTTTCTTGTTTGCTATATCTATATCTTAGCCATTAGAGAAGAATGATTTCATAATTGATTGTAATTATAAATAGGACATTCTGAATCACCAAACCCATACTGTAGTTCAGCTTCTGAATGTCCCCACCTATTTATACGATATGTATTTTTTTTACAAAAAAGTTTTCCCATATTGGACATGATGGCAGCATTTCTGTACTCATTTTGAAATTTCACATGAGAAACAAATGAGATGATCAATTTTTTAAAAAACTGGAAATATACCATACTAGTTAAAACAAAAGTGTTTTTTAAAAATAATTCTTCACATGCCATTTCCAACTACCAGTCACTCTCCTGCAGCTACAGGCCCATAACAGAGCATATCTTACATTTTAAGATAAATAGTATGGGTAAATCTCAGGCAGGCCTAGTTGTCACTTGTTTTGTCGGTTAATCAATTTCTAATGCCAGTTCTTTTGTTTCCACATTTTGACTACAAATGTATATGTATATGTATATATAATGCAAATCAAATCAATTTATAACATGCTACAAACCAAAAGGAAACCTACATGAAACCAGTTCAAATGGCTTTTGGTTTGCACTTAGTGACTTCTCTTATTTTGGACCTTAACTCATTCTATCAGGAGCCAGTCTGTGCAGCTTGGGATTCTATTTATGATGACATTTGCAATGTAGACATAATCGTTAGGAAGCTTGGGAATGACATGATGTTGCAGAATATTCAGTGTCAGTGTTTTAATTGAGTAAATTTGTCTGCATACACTGAAGCATTTCTGTGCAGTGTAAACACACAGCTTAGCCAATACCTGCTGTTAGTTGTAGGTTGACACAACAAGGTTTTGTTTGTGACTGTTTATGGCCTGGTGGGAGTATGTAGCACTATATATATACATAGAATCTCATCATTAACCGCTGTCAGCAGCTGCTCTGGCATAGCTATTTTAAGCACGCCGATGTGTAATGTCAGAAGAGGTAATGCACTGAGCAGCGTGATGTTTTTTATCACTACAAGCTTCACCTGCCCAGTTCCTTCACACGTGTTTGCACACAAACCTTTCATCTTGGGACCAAGAGAGGTATGTCCCAACAAGCATGTCCAGGCCATAATGACCACTCTCCAGTGGCTTCGTCCACTTTCAGTGCCAGTTGAATGAAGTAGTCAACAGGCCAAAGCCATAGTGCATAACACTTGAAAGTAGGTCAGGCGATGAAGCTGAAACCGGGCTGAATACAAAGGTCAATAAAGGTTCTTATAAAGGCTGTTTTTTTGAGAACTAGCTGTGCCATTTTCTTTTGCATGCTGTGTTGAGATAGTCATATTTAATGGTATTTGATCACTGTATTATATTGACTTTTGAGTCATTTTGTCAGTGTTTAATTTTTACTCTGTATTTTCAGGTTTTACATTTTTGGGTTTGTGCTTTGTATGTAAATTACCTTAATTATTATGTGATTGTTATCATAAGAAGAAAAAGAAGGAGAATAAATAATTTATTAATCCCCTAATGGGGCAATGATTTTTTCTTTTTTTTTTTTTTAACACACACAAAATAACCAGCATTGTTGTGAAAAATGACAAGATAAACAGAAATAGTGAACTTAGGCCTAGTTCTCTCCTGGCATTAAAATGCATCTCCAGTGACCACTTGTGATCGGATCCCGCTCTATATGCAAATAGACACGTACATCATTTCCGTTTGCAATGACTAAATATGTTGTTTTTTTTAGCCAGCGGCATATTCAGGATTTGTTTGATGCCTGTTTTGCTGTCGAAAAGAGCCGATATGAACGAATTTTGCTGTGCCGTAACGTTATTGTTTTCCATGTCTGCTTATTAACTAGTTAGCTCCCAAGAAAAGTATTTCACTAAATTAGCCTCATCGTCTGTAACAGCGCTGGTCGCTGTTCCTCAGTTCAAAACTGCAGAATTTACCTCAATCAGTGTGATGATTAGATACGTAGCTAACAACATAAGTAATCAGAGATGGATCATCATAATCTCACTAACAACATATTAATACAATGTATGTCACTATAAATGTAATGCAGGTGTCCCTAATTATGTCGCTCGAAATAGTATGCGTGTATATTAATACAATTATAGGCGTCTTTACCATTTAACGTTAGTGATGTTGTGAGTTAGCTAGGTGCTAATCGCTGCACTGATTCTGAGGGAAATTCTGCTGTTTTGAAGTGAAGTGAACGACCAGCGCTGTTACAGACACTGTGGCTATGGTGGGTTACAGCACGGTAAAATATGTTTGTATGAGCGCTGTGTGATGGGAATAACTTCCGCTTATGCAGAGGATGTCCGCTGAGTAGGCGGTCCTTCAGTGTGGCCCAGGACACATTGGCATACACACTGCTGGAAAAATGTGGACAGCGATCGGACCTCAATGTGTCTTCAATCCATCTTGGGTGTTTTCACACCTGTACTTAGAGCTGTTCACTTGTGACCGGACCACCCAGGACGGATGTTAATACCAGGTCTGAATAGGTCCATACAGTATAGGGCTGCAACTAATGACTATTTTCATTATCGATGAAAATAGTCATTAGCCTTTTAAAAAAGCCTTTTAAAACACATTGGTGAAACATCGCATATTGTTCACACAAGAACAGTATTAAAGGGGGTTTGAATTCACTGCCCACTACTCCATGTGTTGTCTGCTAAACAAGGTAACTACTGCCAATCTGTGCTACTTCGGCAGTCATTACACATTTACACCCAAAGCAGGTTGACAGGTCCATGATACACCCCATGCTGAAGCAGCAGATTTAGTCCTGTCTGAGCAGCATGCTAATGCATGAGCTGACAGCTCTGACTGGTCATCGAGGCTCAGCTAATTTGTCAGAGTTTTTTCTTTCTTTGAATGCACCGGCTATCATCACTCTGACACCAGTTGATGGGATGTTTTCTACCACTTATGTGTGCCAGTAGCTGTTGTTACATTAGATTAAATGTTATTAAAAGATACAAATACAAATGCAGTTATAAGACTTTCACATCCAACGATATAAAAGTGTTGTGTATTTTTTTAATTAATAATTTATTTGAATTTCGTAGTCATTGTTCTTAGTGCATGTTGTAAATAAAGGCAGAGGATGATTCAAGCTCAAACCACATTTGTTTATAAAATAAAAGATTTATCCCTAAAATCAATGCAAATATATTAAACTGACATAGGGACAGGGACTTTGATGACAACCACTACAGAAAATAAAAAAAATGGTTATAAAAATAACGTTGCCTGTTTGAATATGTTCAATGTTAGAGATGTTAAGTATTGTTACTAATTCTTGGTATTTTAAATAACAAAATATATGCTGGAAATTAAACTAGTTTAGGATGTCTTCACCTGACTATTTTGGGGGCTGAAATATACACCTATACTTTTGTTATGCAATGTCTTAAACGCAACTCAAATAGCAAATAGCTAAACACACAACATGACAGAACACAGTAGGGGTCCTGCTGACAGACCAGAGTGATGCACAGATCATATACACTGGATCAGCATTTGCGCCAATACTCATGTCATGAGTCCTGGCCAGATGTCACTAAATAGTATTTCTTACTAACGGAATAAAACTGTTGAACACAAATACATAAAAAAACATAAAATCCAAAAAGAATGATGAACAATTTGACGGATTCAACTTCTGTTGTTGTGACACACTGAAGAATAATCCTAATCGTTCCACTTCCAACAGTACCAGGAAAGAATAAGTAAGATTCATGCATCTCTGTCATGTTGGTACAATATGTGCATCATGCCTAATGTTTCTTCCCTCTGTCTCGCTCTGTTCCAGGTGCCAATGAAGTTTCCCCCTCAAAGAAGCCTCGCAGCAGAGGCCTTTTCCACAGTCTCTTCTGCTGTCTATGTCACAAAGAATCCGAGCCACCTCCAATAAAAAACAGTACCCCCCTCTTGGTAGAAGAAAATGGGACTCTGTCAAAAGTGAGTTCATCTCTCAACATCCCTCTCTCACTGTTCCTTGCGGTATCAGCTTTCTCTCTCACTCCCTCTTTAGCATCATGTGGTCAACTGTGTAATGTGTGAAACACATGTTTTCTTGGCTCAGAGCTTTTCATGTTTACAACAGCGTCTCTCCTGGGCTGGGAAGTAATGTACGGCAGTGTTGAAAAGTACTCCATGTTCAGACAAAAATCAAGATGACTGGAAGCCATGTCACGAGAAGGGCGGAAATGGCATAAACGTTACAGAGGCGGATGTCTGATTGGAAGATCCCTGCATTGCAAAAATCCAAGAATACTTTAGATGTGCCACATGCAAAGCATATTACACTAGTTGATATGAGGGAGAGTCACTTTGGCTTACAGCAGAAAACTTTAATACAGTTTAGGTATCAGGAGTGATTAAGAGCATGTGGCTTCAAACTTTTTCTAAATTCATAAGGGTTTAATAATGTATTAATAAATAGAGAATTTCTGTGTAAAGCTTGTTTGAATATGAACAACGTGAATGGTTAGGATCTTTACAAGACAATGCTTGATAGTTCACCAATGACTGACAACTTTTCCTTTATGTTACATTTTGGACAATTGGCAATACCGCCTACGGTTTAACTGAGTATGTTCTTGGAAAACAACATGACTTTTGGCAGTTATGGTCTGAAGATCAAGTGGTCAAGACGTTCTCAGGTGTCAGTTTCAGATTAATGCCTTAGTTCAGCCTTTTATAGAGATTTGATATTCCAGAAGTTATTTGTCACGTCTTTCCAAGCCCCCAAAATAAATGGTCTCTGGCAAAGGGGGGGGTCGAGTCAAGTGCTAGGCTCAGTTTTGGTTGTGACAACCTGTCATGTCAACGTGCATGCTGCTCCTGTTGCTGATACTCTCCCGGGCAGGCTGTGGTCTCAGTGACTCCCCCCACCAGCCGTGTGAATATCCACTCTTGAATGGACCATACAGTTACCTGCCAGTCACTTGGACTTGGACTCTGCAGGATCCGGAACCAATGCATGGAGTAAAAACTTTGAACAAAGTCCAGATTGAGAAATAGTTTCCTGATGTATTTGGAAAACTCTGAGCAAAGTAAAGTCTCTGGAGAAGGGGAACAGTCTACTGAAGTCATGCTTGCTGAACAATGCCAGGTTCCCAAAGCTGCAGATTTAACCAGCCCTTCAAAGGGAAGTGCTGAACTTGGCATAAAAGCCCTTGTGGAATATACTGAGCAGACTGTTGTTAGCAGAGAAATGGACCCTTCTATCCTTTGTGTGGAACATTGCAACATGAATATAGATGAGACTGATTCTTGCACATATTGCAATGGACATTCTGAGAGCTTTGAGCAATACTCAGCAAGTGAAGGATTTTTTGAATCTGACCAAACCCTTGAGAAGTGTGAAACTTTGGGGTTAAGCCAGCCATTTGATGAATGTGCTCAACACCGTGAGTGTTTTAAACCTTGCAAGTCCCCGGAGCACTGTGCTAATCATAGCTTAACTTCCAAATGTAGTCCTTGCTGTAAACAATGTGCAGGACACCTCCAATTATTTCAGCAATGTCAGCCCTCTGATCAACAGTTCGAGTCTTTTGACTTTGAGCCAGATAAATGTGACAGTTTTGAGCAGTGTGAAATGTCTGATTTCATACCTGAATGTGCAGACAACCTCGAGTTAATGCAACAATATGAGCCCTCTGCTCAGCTGTGTGAGTGCTTTGACTCTGAGCCAGACACATCGACAGAGGACTCTGAGCAATGTGAAATGACTGGTTTCACACATAACATCTCTGATTCAGTGGACTTATTGGACTGTGGCACCGAACTTTGTGAATGTGACGAAATTCAGAATCAAACTGAAAGCACCGATGAAGACGAAGAGAGCTATCCACCTGAGCCAACGGACGAGCAAAATGAAACAGAGTCTATTGATGAGACCTTGATTGAAGAGTCCTGCAGATTAGCAGGGGATATAAATTCCTCACATTGCCACACACCAGTTCACGTTTATTTTGATGACAGTGAAGATGTTCCTTTTGCAAGCGGGTGCTGTGAGACACACCAGCTCACTGAAGAAAACTCTCAGCAAGCTGACATGTCTACAGATCACTGTGAAATGTGTAAAACTGATTACTCTGAACCAAGCCACGAGTATGAACCAACTGAACAACGTACCACTTCAGAACAGCGCAACTCTGACAATACAGAGTTTTGCACTGAAGAAGACGGCACCTCAGATTGCTCTTCTATTGAAACCAAATCCTTTAAGACTTGTCCTGAAGGCAGTATTCCTTCAGATCCCTACTCTGATTCATCTGGGGAATCTGAAAAAGGAGCTCAGGAAGATTCAAGTGATGAGCAGACACAGTGGGAATCTTTTGAAGACGATGAAGAAATAGAGCAAAGCAAAATCAATGAAAGTAATGAGGATAAAAAGAAGACACCCACTGTTGATATTGTTGTTGAGGATTACTTCGATCTGTTTGACAGAGCTGACTATCATGGACACGCGTTTGCACTTAGGCAACGTTACATCTCCTGCTTCGATGGGGGGGATATCCATGACCACCTGTATGTTGATGTTCAAGATAAGGCACAGAAACTTGACAAAAATGGCTACAAATTTAAAGAAATCAAAGAGGAAATTCATACATGTTTTGATGCCCCTGAAGAAACGTGTGAAGATACTTATGAGGAAGATGCAAGTCTGAGAGATGATACCTCCACAGGGTCTTGTGAGTCAGAGAAACAACCTGAAGACTGGATTGTAGAATCAGAATCAAGTTTAGCAGAGGATGAAGTTGAAGAAAATGAATCAGAAGCCCATGACCTTTATGCAGAGTATTGTGAAGAAGCAGAGGAAGATGGGGCCACTTATGATAGAGAAGCTTATGCGTTTGACGGCCATGTTTCTCAGATTTGTAATGAAGAAGAAGCTGAGGTCTGCCCGTCCTCTGGTCACGGGGAGAGTATGTGTGCGCCATGTGCAGAGGATATATCTGTTGAAGGTGATGCTTATGAAGACGAAGTCTCTGAAGCTCAGAATTCTGAATCTCTTGGTGGCCGCACCTCCACCATTGGTCATATACAGACAAATGTTACTGACTGCACAAAGGATGACAAAGATGAGCCTGAAGACAAAGTATTTATTGCATGTTCAGAAATTGAGCCATATTGGTCACTTGTAGATCATGAGGAAAATGAAGGGATTTGTGAGACAGGTGTTGAAGAATATTATGCATATCAGATTAAAAGCATTCAGTTATCTGTTCAACAAGAATATCAGAAAATCCACGGAAAAGCTAATGGGGATGCTTCTAGGGGTGAAAGAGAAGATGGTCTTTTATCCCTGAAAAAGACTGAGTTACAAAAACATGAAGTCTGTCCAGAGGAGTGCAAGGCGGTCAGATTTGGAATTACTGAAATTATTGAACTGAGTGAGAATTTAGCCAACTGCTCTGTTGTGGAAAAAACAACCAACGAACAAACTCCAGAATCAAAAGAGGATGGATTCAGTGAAAGTTCAAGAGAAATAAAACCTCCTTTAGGTATTATTCACAGTGTCTCAGAACTTGCAAAAAATGACGGAAGGGATGCGCACATGCTGGTCAGAAGGACTGAGGAAAACGAGGCCTCCGAAAAAAGCAGGGATTCAGAAGAGGAGCAGAGTGATGATGAATCCTTTGAGCCTTGTGAATGCGAGCACTGCATTCCACCAGTAGAGCAGGTATTATACGTCTTTGCACCTTAGCTGAAAAGTATTGGCGTAGATTAAATTGAGTTTTCAGAACTGTGGGAGAAACTTTAAATTATCCCAGAATCAAGGACATTCTGGTGTCCATACCGTTTATCTATTTTTACATCATTAAGACTTAACTACCAACTGTGTCAGTGAATAACTTATGGGATCTCAACTTGGCAGATTGGGTGGTATCTGTGTCAAACTTCATCTCTGCCATTATCCTCACATGGCAGTTCACACGGACAAACACATGCATCACTGTGACAGACACTGGCCTCGTTGGTCATGCCAACTTGTTTTTAGCATCAGAATCAGATTAACAAACACCGATCTCTGACCACTTGTTGAAGGACGAGACACAGTATGGTGATATTTACACGCTCCATCAACATGGCAGCAGCTGTAGCATCCAAGGCTTCCTGTAACCCCTCACCAACGCACCACAACACAATCTGGTCTCTTAAGTGACAAGAAACACTCACACACACACAATGAGCTATAAGTCCTACGTAACAAATTAACATGGTAATGTTAAAGTAATGACTTGCTTAGCCTACATAGTTGCTCATATTGTGGACTTTGAGGCTAAAATAACTTTTAAAAAATTAGGGGCAACTTTTGCAATAGATTAACTTTTAGGTCGTAAATGTCTTTTTGTCCTCAGCTTCCAGCCAAACCGCTGCTCCCACGGATAACATCGAATGATGCAGGGAAGATCTGTGTGGTCATTGATTTGGATGAAACGCTAGTGCATAGTTCATTTAAGGTAAGTGTGTGACCTACTTCCTCATAGTCATACATTTAACCTTTACTGGGATCATATACAGACAGCCACTAGCAGACATCATTGTATATTGTATACTGATATTCTTAATCGAAAGGGTCAGCTTAGATAAATCATTTTCCTCTCACCTGGAGCGCTATCAATCCAGAACTGGTGAAAATATTTATAGTATATGTGTTGCTTTCAGTCCATTCATCTCAGTGTCCCAGGGCTGGGACACATCCGTTTGGGGGGGTAGAGTCATGCAAAGTTTTCCCATGATTTAAAAATAATACTTCCCAGATTTATATATTTTTCTCCCAGGAAAACTGGGATTTATTGTCATAAATGCATATAATCATCATAAATTGTAAGGGTGTGACCTTTTTATAGAGCTGACTTGAGCTGATAACTGTGTGCATGGTTCGTTGTTCATTGGCACAGTGCCACTTTTTATGCCAGTTGGGCATGGTTTGGCAAATATAATGGCACATGTTGCTTATTTCTTGGCCAGGACCAATAAGTTACTGGAGTTAGTTAGTCACCGTGAGGTTATCAGACTCCAGGAGCGAGTGCGCCTGAACAACAAATAATCCAGCACATAATCCTCCATGCAACCACAATTTGTTGTTTTTACACTATTTTTGTACAAACTAAACAAACAAGGTATAATGTGTAAATGATTGAGCTTTAGAGGTGCTGGTAGGTAGATTTTGTAATCTTGAACAGAGTCAAGCTAGCTGTGTCAGTGTTTGTGCTGAATTAAGATAACTGGCTGCTGACTGTAGCTTCACAGTTACCATAGAGACACAAGAGTGGTATTGATCTTCTCATCTAACCCTCACCACAAAAGAGAATAACTGTATTTCCCAAAATGTTGAACTATTCCTTTAAGTGTGATTTACCAAAATGTTGAGATATTTAAGGTAGAGAAACATGTCTGCAATCGCTGTGATACAATGCAGCTCGATGAGATTTTGTTTATGGTGTTTATGCCTATGCCATTTAGCTTCACTATTCTGAGGTAAAACAATGTGTCTAAACAGTTGAGAATCACATCAAAATTATCTGCATGGATATATAGTAGTCTCTGGGTGTTTTTTGAACTAAGGTTTGAGACGATATAGTCATTGAAAAATCTTGACTGGAAATGTTTTATTTTACACATAATACATTCACTACATACTATATTTAAATCTTGAAAAAGAACACATGCCGGTCCAAATTAGTTTTTTATCCACTCGTTTCATTTGGACTTAATGGTTTATTTAGACTCTTGGCCTTTAATTACTTAAAATGTCATCTTTGCAAGTATTCAATACTTGCTAGGACACTCTCACTGAGTATCTGCTCCTGGCTTCCACACTGACTATCAAACCAAACAATCTACTTACTTTCCAAGCTAAAGAAGGCAAAAATAGCAATAAGGTTTGCGCTACATCATTTAGCATATTTTTAGGAGGCACATGACTTATTTTTATCTTAAAGGACTGGGCTCATGTGCCACCTAAACATTAACTGTTTTTCTTTTTATGGGTGCTCTACTTTCATGATGTAGGACCCATCTGCACCCTAAAGTCCAAGTGAGATCTCAAAAAAAAAACTTAAATCTTGTTTTTCAAGAGTGGAGGACCGTTAACTTTCAGTGTACGATTAGGTCTGAGTAAATATGACACAAAATAATCAACAATATTTTTTTCAAAAATGGCTTGTGAATACAATGTTAACTTTTATAGATAAATACTGTATTTTTATATAAGAAAAAATGACACACCTTTTTAACTATAATTTGCTAAACAGTAAAACAATCAGTGTTAATGTTATAGATTTCGGATAACACATTTTACATTACAATTTTACATTTTTCTTATAAGTAACTGGCTTCCTTTTGATCATTTTGATACCTTTTAAGGTAGCATTTAGTGAACAAAGTAATCAATGCCAAAAGTCAAGGCTCCTGTATCACGACAGATTATGTAATGAATGCCATGTGGTGTTTAGTCCTTCTCGGGTCACTGACTGTCCTAAAGGATGTCACTGGATATTGCCAGTAGCTATGTGTAAACAGGCTCAGACTCTGTGAACTCCATGTTTAACACTAGGTTGATAATAAAACACATTATTACTTTGACACACATACTAAAAATAGAGTTAGGTAACACCATTTTGGAATTGGCAAAGGAAAGCCAGTGTGTTGCCTGACTCATTTTAAACTTTTAGAATAAAGAATATTTAATTTGATATGAAATGGAAAGCTGGATTGAAGAAATTAGCTTGAAGGTGTACAACAGCTGAATAGTCATGTATTAATATTAACTGTAAGTCATCTTAACTTATTCAAACCCTGCCTGATTATCTTGCAGTTTACAGCTCACACTTACCCTTTACCCTTTTTGAGTGGTTTAGGAAAGAAAGGCTCCATTTCTATGAGAAGCCATACAAAGCTGGTCACATTACCATTACCTCTCTCTCCAGTTAGATAGACCAAATACGTCAACAGATGTTAGTTTTTCCTTTAACCACAAAATAAATGCTAAACATGCAGTACAGGGCCTTTTTTAAACAGTGTCTAATTTGCAGATTTTGTCACCATTCTGGAGTAAAATACACATACAGCTAAAAGAATATAGTATAATAGCGGAACATTACGTTTAGACCCACGAGTGATTTAAAAAAAAAATAAAAAAAAAAGTAAATTCAATTGTGATGAGAATTATCATGTATAAAATATTGGTAATAGGTCATAGGACAATGGAGACACTAATGCGCAAATCAGCGACAAGTATAGGACATATGCAATTAGCACATCAAACCAGAGCTAAAGCGGCTTTGAATTCTGAATTGGCATTTGTACTGATGGTAGAGAAAATGAGCTGCTTTGAGTTCAAGCTGCTTTAAATTTCACACATTTTTGCCAAACATAAACCAGCATGTAACATTGGAACATTGGGAGAAATACTGTGATTTATTCTAAATACATACTCATACTTTCTGTTCATGATTGATGTTAAACTCATTCTGTCTTACTTGCATTACCTCATAGTATACCCACTGTATTTAGGTCATGGTGTAATGCCTTATATAGAACATTTGAGTAGCATATTTCAGGTGTGAGACCTGCCTAAATAAATCAGATATTTTATCAGCCATGTCACTTTCTGTAGTTCCTGTATTTCAATGACGGAAGTGACAAGAGCCATATTATTTACAGTGTTGTTATTTAAAAGTTGCTGAGGTGGCGTCTTCATGTCTATTTGACACATCTTCACTTCAGATTTGTAGCCCTCACTCTCATCTCTGAGAAAATTTAGATTTTCTGAGGAGCTAAAATGGAAAATATTCTATTTGTGTGGTTAACACTTCTACTTTTGTTTTCAACAGCCAGTGAACAATGCTGATTTTATCATTCCAGTGGAAATTGATGGAACAGTTCACCAGGTACGCACTTGATATGCTTAAGTGACCATTTGCTACACTGTCTTCTGATGTCGCTTCAATCACATCGCCACAATGTCAAGGCATAAAGCCGCCACCATGGAAGTTCCTACAAGCCTGCTAGACTTCCTGCTAAAATCCCCAAAGATTTGTGTAAAAACTTGTGCAGGATTGATACAGAGAACCATTTTATTAACACTGACCTTCATTGTAGTGTATATACCGCACACTATCTGACCTGAACAGGAGGGTGCTTTATGAACTCGCACATACAAAAGAAAGTAAGTAAAAAGTTCAAAAAGCCTACATGGTGATTCCAGTTTGCACTGGAAACACTGTGCTAGCGCCCTGACAGTGCTGTAGCCCGCTCTGTTGATGGCTCCAAGCAGCAGGTGGCTATTTCCATGGCCTGACGAAATGAGGAAACCCTGGCAGGCTTCTCAGAAATAACTGGCCATCAATCTCGCTCTGCGGCGCGTATTATGCCCTGCTCATTGGCGCTGGGGGAATGGCAGTGACTATTCCCTGCAGGCGTTAAACGGTAACTGCAATCTGTTGTGCTGGGCCTCCCAGAAGACAGAGGAGCTTTGTTGTCCAGAGGGCCTGGGTCTGTTTCAAGTAATCCAGGATAGGCTTGTTAAAGTGGGGAAGGCCTATTCGGGATGACTTGGTTCAGAAACAAGGCTGCCAGCATCTTAGTGGAACTAGATGTAAAGTCCTGTTGTGGTGTTTACATGAAGCATTCTTGCATTATTTGATGTCATTATAGCAACACAGAATTATCAACATTCAAAGGAAAATAATGTTAATGGTAGAGAAAATCTGTGCCCACAGTGGGTCACATCATAAAATGTTATGTTCCTGATCAGATCACAACAGCTGTGGATTTCATACTCGTATGCCTTTTGTGTTTCCACCCAGGTGTATGTGTTAAAGAGACCCCACGTTGACGAATTCCTCAAGAGGATGGGAGAAATGTTCGAGTGTGTTTTGTTCACGGCAAGCTTATCAAAGGTCAGACTGCTGTTACTTATTCAGTGTAATTTATGGTTAAAATTTGACTCATTATGGCAGACAGGCTGGCATTTTGCAGATGGACACATACAGACTTCATTTTGAAAGTGACACCTGTTATTTCAAAACATTATGCCTCGAACTTACTGGAAGCCCAGCACCATTTCTGTGTTTGAGTTATAGGTGACCTTCCACATACACCCTCACACACTCAAGATATATTTACGATACCTGTCAGGCGCCATTTTAACCTCTAACATTTACTTCAAACTGTGTTAACTTTAGCTGTTACTTGACTTTGTGAAGAATTTGGTCAGTTCTAATTCAGTGACTCACTCACACTTGATTAATAAGGTTTTTTTGTGTACATTGTGAAATCAAATGCTGAGATACTGAAAATATCCAAGTGTAAATATTGTTGACACGTGCGTTCACACTCATGCATTTAAATTTGATACAGGTTGTAGGCCTTTGTAGGCCATATTGTTCAAGTTTAAAAGGCTTACACTAACTAGCTTACTTGCACTAACAGTTTAAGTACCATAACATTAACAGTCTAATGTGTAGTTTCATGACAGAGAAGCTTTAGTGGTGCTTTGGAGTGTGTGTGTGTGTGTGTGTGTTTGTGTGGTTCCTATCTCATTTTTTAGTCATCTTAGTTTTTTAGCATTTCTCGTAAAGCACAGACAAAATGAACATACCCATACATCATTGCTGCGAAGCCATAGAATTACGTACATACATAGCTCAGCAATGTTTAAAGCAGCCCGTTGTTTCCTGCTACCACAGTATGCAGATCCTGTGTCGGACCTGTTGGACAAATGGGGGGCTTTCCGGAGCCGTCTCTTCCGGGAGTCATGTGTCTTCCACAAAGGGAACTACGTCAAAGACCTGAGCCGTTTAGGAAGAGACCTCAACCAGGTCATCATCATTGACAACTCCCCAGCCTCCTACATCTTCCATCCTGACAACGCAGTATGCCCTTTATATTTCTTTCTCGGGCATACAGGGGATTAAAGGAAACTTAATAGTTGTCTGTCCATTTTTAATCTGAAATATTTTCCTTTTGTTTTTTAGAACAATGTTAATATAATAATTGTATAATATGAATGACTTTGGAATGTAGAAAAAGTATTCTAATTCCACCATATCTTGTTTCTTCAAACCTCCAGGTTCCTGTAGCATCCTGGTTTGACGACATGTCAGACACCGAGCTCCTCGATCTTATCCCGTTCTTTGAGAGACTAAGCAAAGTGGATGACATCTATGATTTTCTCAAGCAGCAGAGGACTTCAAGTTAACAGAGACAGGATACTAGGATGAAAATAATCACCAGCAGCTGTCGTCACGGGGCCACGGAGGCTGGTGGGCCACAGGCTCCACGCTGCTTCCAACTACAAGGACCACACTGCAAAAAGTGCATTTAATCATTTGATCTCGTATTCTTAAAGTATATTGCATAAAAAAAGTGAAAGAAATCTTCCTGCAGAGTTTGGCACTTTCTAATCCCAGTGACAGATTTCTTTTTCTTTTCTTTTTTTGTAATATTACATAAAGATTGAAAGTGAGTTTCAGTGACTTCTGTAGATATCTTTTGCAGTGCAGCTAGTGTGTTGTTGTCGTTATGTGACAGCAGTGACCTATGTAAGTGCTGTAAACCTAGATAGTGTGAACAATTGTTCAGTGCCATTTTACAAATGAACCACATCAATCATGTCAGTACAATGTAGCATTTGTAATAGTATTTGAAGCTTTCTCACACAGTATATAACAATATAACATCATTGACGATTGTCCCTTAAATCGCATTAACTTCTCTTTTTTTGCCTAAAATGGCCAAATGTGTACGTAGTAAAAGACAATCATTAACTTTGGAGAACTTAGAATTTCTTTTAAACTTTAACAGTTTTGACACATCTCACTACAAAATGCACATTTTGACATGCCTCACTGTGCATGGACTGGATGTGCGGAAACACACTGAAGAAACACTGTTTGTGGAGGGAATTTGGCTTCAAAACTCTACCGTATACTTCATCATTGCATTTAGATCCAAAAGAAACTGGAACAGTTATTATGGAAGACCAAATCCAGTAGTCCATTGCCATTGATTGTAGTGCTTATTCACAACATTACAGATGATCGATAAGGTTTAATCACTAAATTCTAATATTATGGAATCTAATTATTAATGTGTAATAACCCTCTTATATGTTGTCTTATGCCCAGTCCGGTCACGAAACACCCTAATCCTGTTATTCGTTAGTTGACCTCATACTTGCATACCAAGAAATCTTGAGAGAGCAAAATGTTAGATATGTAAAAATTCAGTGTGGATCTTTTGGACAGTTGTGGATGAGCATTAAGACAACAGAGTGACTGCACACTGATCGGACCTTTCACACAGAGACTTACCACTGCAGAAATGGTAAGATTATCTTTGTACATAGAGTATATCAGGATTTTAGGCAATCATTATGATTTGGTTTTAATGTTATTTTATCGTTTTTAGTTTGGAATGGGCCACCTCAGTGTGCCGCCCATCAATAACGCAATTCTGTAATACTGTTTATGTGTGCAGGGTGTAACCTGCTATGGCGACTTAAATGAGTGCGCAGTTGATTTGAAAGCACACTTTGATGCCTCCTGTCGGTAAACTTGAATCCAAGCCTTTTCGTGTAAGACGTTAGTGGAGTCAAGTGTACTGTTTTATGGATCTGTATATTCAGTTTCATTGGTTGAATCTTGTGCCAGCCATGTTCGAGCCCTGATTGACTTTGCCACAGTCTGGAGCGACTCTGTATATTTGTATGTGTGCGCGTGGGTTTCAGTGTGATTGCGTCAGTGTGAGTATTTACATTGGTTTTAAGATTTAAAAAGATACTTTGTGAAAAACCGTAACCTGTCTTTAAATAATGATTTAACTTTTTTACTGTATGCAACAAGAGTATTAACGTTGTGACTCAAGTAACTGGTTCAAACAAGTGAGTTTTTAAATTGCTGCTGATAAATGTTAAGATTGAAAGAAAACAGAAAAAAAAAGAAAAACTAGAGATATTTTTACCTTGCATCAATAAAGCATGTTTTATTGAAACAGGTCATATTTCACTACAGTACTTTTTTTTTACATAACTAACGCTCAACACAACATGGCAGAGGTGGAAACAAGTCAAATGGAAAAATGGAATATGGAACAGATTTCATATGAAAACAACTATCATTCTCTGTTAAGTTCAAACATAATACCCACTCAACAATAAAACTAGCATGCCCTGATTATCAATCAAGGTGATCAAGTAATTTTTTTAAACCTATTTCTTTTCTAGATTACCTGATTTTTGGCCCAATGTATTTACATTACAAGCCCCTTGCTGCAAGACAGAACTCTCTTCATTCAAACTTGAACTTAAGGTTTCATCAAAACATAAAAAGAAAAAAGATAGTCTATACAATGGACAAATGATGAAAACAGACATGAATTGTTGTAATTAATCTAATTACTGAGATGATCATTTTTAAAGCCTGAAACGTTTTCTACGTGGTAACACCTGATGCTGGTGTTGGAGTATGTTCACTGTCACAACAGCCACACAAAACCATGCTCTGATATACGGGGACATTACACTGAGTGCAAATCAGATATATACTGCACAGACAATTGCACAATTACACATGTAGTCTGTAAGTCAGCTCGGGTTAAGGATATACATCAGCCACTTACTTTCAGGCTGGACTAAAAACACTAAAAGCAGCCAACTGTAATCAGACACGGGCACAGAATTTCTACATCTGCAGCAAAAATCTGAATTGTTTTTTGCCCAGTTTTTGAGTTTTATAATGCCAGGACCACTAGCATGTTTAGTGGACAAGATCAGATGGGTATCACAAAGATAATTATTCATTTTTTCAAATGCCTCTTTACATGCATTGTGGCTGGGCTGCATCCAAACTACTGTATGTAAAACTCTGAAGTCACACTTTTTTTTATTGTTACATGAATCTAACCATAGTTTTCCCTCTAGTGAAGTCCTTTGAGCTTTGCAGTATTCGAATCAGATACTTACTGTATTGTTGCAACAGGACGTTATTTAAATCCAAACTGCCATTTGTATTATGACAAAGGAACCATTTCAAATTTCTTCACAAGCTGACTATGACGAATTTTACATGAACAAAAATTGAGTTCCTTAAAGATAAGTTACTGAATGAAAATCCATCACAACCCTGTTTAAACCATGTTTATAGACATACTGTTTGTAA
Organism: Lateolabrax maculatus; assembly: GCA_031216445.1. Lineage (NCBI taxonomy): Eukaryota > Metazoa > Chordata > Actinopteri > Acropomatiformes > Lateolabracidae > Lateolabrax > Lateolabrax maculatus. The sequence goes on from CM062208.1 coordinate 20,622,889, forward strand.
ATATATAAGCAAGGTCAATGTTACAACTTAAAAGCATCAAGATAATAATCAGTCCATGTCAAAGAGGCGATTACAGAGAGAAGATGTCACTCAGGGATCACCTGTGAAATTTAAGCAGATAATAAATTAGACTTGAAACCAGAGACAATCAACATATTTGACCATATTCTGTTCTGTGTGACCTGTCCACTACACAGTAGGCGTTTTTTACTTTTAGTCCATTAAAACTGTACTTTTCAGTATTGAGCCAGTGGTCCCCAACGTTTTTGGCTTGTGACCCTTCAAAGCAAATCTTAGTCTACCTGAGACCCCTTATTATAAGGTATGAGTAGTTCGGCCAAAGACTGACTTGCTTCTGTGATTGTTTAATTGGAAGGTTTTTTTAAATTATCCAGTATTTGACCAAGAACAAGCAGAAACTGGAGAGAAAGGTCAGAAAAACATAATAATTTTGTTCAATTTTCTACTTTTAAAATTTAAAACTTATGACCCCTCAGACTTATATTGGGGCTCTTTTCGACCCCCAAGATGGGAACAGCTGCTCTAAGCTTTATCAACACCGACCACAAACACTTTCTGCAGATGCTGACTTCTGTAAACCCCCAACCTAAGAAGTCTTGTGACCATCCTGAAATGGATTTTTGAAGACCTGAAACCAAAACAACAAATTATACCCCACAAATGTACGTTCATCATGTGGCCCATAGCACAGTAACTCACTAATATAATCAAAAGTAAAATATTTCCCTCTAGTGGTGATGACGTATAAAGTAGCAGAAAATAGAGTCAAGTAAAGTCCCTCAAAAAAGTCCTTAAGTAGAGTACTTGAGTAAATGAATTTCTGCCTTCCGCCCGGGCCTGTGATTCATGTATCACACCCTGTTTGGAGTTACTGACCGTTCATTTTCTAAGCTGAGCGTGAGTTCTGGTTGTGCTGCACCTCGCCCTCAGTTTAAAGCCCGAATGAATTCACGACAGGTTTACCACCTAGGCCAGATGATTGAACATAATACTCTTTCGTTTAAAGCCAACATAATAAAACTAAAAATACTTTACCCTGCCCTACATATAATAGCCCGAGAAGGTTCTGTGGGTCTGTATTGCTTGACCTACATGCCTGCTGATAGAGGAGGGCCATAAACACCCTATACCGTTTTCAGAATGTAGCACTCCAGGAGCCAAAACATTTACCGTATTTATTGCTATATGCTGCATGTGCGGTGCCAAGTCATGCAACACATTTTGACACGCCAGCTTGACAATTCAGAATCGGTCTGAAGGATTTATGTTCCTTCTTTTTTTGGTAGCAGTTCCTCTACTGTACTTGCACTACTAGTGATGTTTCCTTAGTCATGTGGGAAAACTCAAGACTTTGTTATTACCTCCATCTAGTGGTTCATGTCTGAATGACATCACTGGGTTATATACTAGTGTTTCACCAGCTGGTCATCTAAACTCAGTGTCACCACTGATGGCAGTAAGGAGTCTGACTTCTGCTAATACCCTAACAGTGGCTAGAACTCGTTCACTGGGTATAACTACAAAAAAAAAATAGGGTGTTTATTGTGTACTGTTATCATTTTTTAATATAAGATTCATGGTAATCTGTTGTATGAAAATATTTCTTTAGCGTTTTCATAAACAGCATAGCAACACAACTGTTCATGCATGAAAGACCCATGACTGTATTACAATGAAAATACAGTTAAAAAGTTATGTCAAGTGGACGGCCTCAAAAATTGCAATAATGCCTTAAAACAGCTACTTCTTCCACTTACTCAGTACCCGAAGCTGGGCTCTGCTTTTTGCCTTCCCGGAGGTGAACTCCACCAGCCCGCTCATGTCCGGGCAGGTTTGCCTGAGGGTCAGCCTGTGGACCGTGCCCATCTTCTCCAGGCGTACCTGAGGGCTCGGCTGCAAGGGCTCCCCGTTCAGACTCCACGCGGGGGCTTTGGGGACGGGGGCCGAGACCTCGCATTCGAAGCAGGCTTCATCGGGGGCCATGACTTCCACGTCCCTCAGCTCTCTGACCATTAACAGAGACTGGGCTGAGTCCAAAAGAGAGGGAAAGCTGTCAGCTCACAACAGAGTTGAACAAACTCCCAAACCCACATTTCTGTGAAACCTGACCAGTCTTTTAGTTGGCCTTTATCCAATGACTGAAAGCTAATTTCTTGGACTAAGTGATAAGTAGTAGATCTTTTGTAGTATAACATTTATCAAGTTCATGTGCATTCATTAATCAAAGAATGAACATCATATGTTATCAGTTATTATTGTGTGAAAGCATGTAATAATCAGGAAGGGAAGAAAAGTGGTTAGATTTAACTCATTCAACATATCATATCACATCACATGTAGTCAGTTTGAATTAAACACATTGTCAGCAATATAATATGTTTTTAAAAAATGGAGGAACTGAGATAAAATGGTGTGTACTGTGCATAGAAATGCCCCAAGGACACTATACACAGATAGCCCAAAAAGACTCTCTGTTCCAGAGTATTAAGATACAATTATGTTCGATAAAATGCCACAACCCGCCTGGTTTTAGGATTATAAAACGGGACGCACAAGACACAGAATTCAGTCTCTTCCATGGACAAGACTCGGGTGTTATTCTAGTGAAGGAATACAACTCTACTGCACTGAACTCTGTCCATCTCCGGTGATTTCTGATTCACTTTGATGACTCCAATAGTTTTTGATAATTATTAAGTGTTGGAGAAGAAGTCCGGACTCGACACCTGGCCCCGATCTGGGCTAAACTCCTCCATCACTTTCCCAGGTCCCAGGTCTTCGCTTGTCTTTTACTCCCTTCATCTATTGGCTTATAATATATTCACTACACGTCTCACATGGGCACACACAGCACAGTCATATATAGGCCTTTTCCACAGCAGACATTGTGACCTGTCATAGCAGGGAAAGCAGAGGTGTTGCTAATAAAATGAATGGCTCCGTTCCATTCAAGTGTCCCGCTAAGCCATGGCAGTGTAACAGTGAGCACGACACCGAAGCAGCTAAATGGAATTTATCCATCGTGATCATTTACTATTTACAGCTTTGATTTTTTCCGATTGTGACATGTCAAAATGTCTTCCTGTTGTTATTTTTCACGGTCAGGTTAGATGAGAAAAGTCATCATTTGGTCATGGTTTGATTACGACACAGTTTGTGTCCAGAGGGTTGAATGAGACCAGGCGCTAGAATCCATTGTAACTGATGGAAAATGCCAGTCGTGTCAGGGGCCCCTGTGAGGGGCACCTATCAACACTTCCACCCAACAAGTGTTCTTTGATTACAGAAAATAATGACAAAAAGAAAACAATCAAGGGTGTTGCAAGGCAAGAGTGAAAGGTATGTTTGCTGTTATCCCACTGCAGTCGGAGAGAATGCATGTGTTAGCTTTGCTTTGCCAGTAGGTGGAGCTATGAGGTTATGTATGAGATCCTCCGCTCCCTCAGAGGGCTCTCTTACTGTTGTTACATTGGAACACTCTTAGGGTGTGTTGTTGAGGAAGAGGAGGCTTTGTTGTTGGACTAGGACAACTTCAGTCCTGGCATTTTACACTACACTACGAAGCGCTTGGCCGTAAACTATGCAGTGCTTGGAATTGATCATGTCCTCTCTTACCCTCCACTGTCAGTTTTGCAGAGCACGTGTACTCTCCAACCTGCACACTGTACGTGCCCTCGTCATCTAGCGCCACCTGCTGGATGATGAGCTTGCGATAACAGCCCTCGCTGCAGATCTCGAAGCGCTCGGAGGGCAGGATGACGTTGCTGCCTTTGTACCAGCGGATACTACATCTGGGGTTAGACACGGTGCAGTCGAGGATCACACGGCTCTTCTCAACGGCGGTCTTATCCTGCAGAGGTTTCACAATGTTGACAGGAAGCTCTGAAAAGGACAAAGTGCAACTTAGATCTGGATTTACAACTGGACGACTGAAGAAATCAAAATAAACTTTAAACACACTTTTTACCCCATTTGACCCCATTAAAATAAGAACGGAAAATGAACTGCCCAACTTTAAGTGCTTACAGTATATAAACCACTGACATTGATTTTTCTTTGTAAATCTAAAGTTTTGTGAGTAAAACAAATTGAAAATCTGTATATAATAAAAGTAACTGTTTGTATTATTCATTTTCATAAATGTATACATACTGTCGAACACCTAGTAATATATATATAGATTTATTATACCTTCCACCTCCACGTAAGCCACAGACTCGACATGTCTGGCGACAAACTTGATCTCTCCAGAGTCCTCTGCCCGCACGTTGCACATAAGAAGAAAATGTTTGGTCCCTGAAATAAGAATAAAACTGTCAAGATAAATAATAAGCCAGATAATAACTGGCTCTATTCTACTGCATAAAAAATATGCAATTCCAGACAATTATTTCCCCCATTTCTTTCTATTCATGGGATATTATTTACAGATTTACAGTATCAAAGCATTTAAACCTCTGTCTGGCTTACAGCCATTGTAATCATAACACCATCAGCAGACAGGTGCAGGAATGAATTTCGTGTGTGGGATTTTGAAGCTGACCTTCCTGGCGGATCTTGATGGTGCTGGTGGGTTGTATCCGCTCCCCATTTCTGTACCATTCTCCTGGCACATCCTCCACTGAGATCTCACAAACAAACACCGCATTCTCATCCTCCTGGATGTCCAGGTCCTCGAGGCCCTGCAGGATCAGCAGCTCACGCTCTGCAGAGCCAGTTACCAATAAAGGATATCACAGATTAAAACAGGCATCTCTTAACAATGTTAAATTCTGTTAAATAAATGTTACATATTTCAAATGTTCAAATGTTCACCTACTAAAATATTCAATATGCAGCATGACTGTAAAACCTTGAATCTGATTGGCTGATTAGACCTCTGTGCGGGTGGAGCTATGCTGAAAATTACACTGTGTCACCGGACGCCATGTACCAATAAGAATGACTGAAGTGCAATTTGTCCCGCCCTCACAGGTGCAACGAAGAGAGAGGGTGATGTCAATCACATTATGTACCCGCCCACACTGTCCCTGTACTCCAATCAGTGTGAAGTGAAGTCACCTGTGGATCAGGGTTCTGGTTGGAAGTCATGTATTTTCTGCAGCTCTTATTTGGCTTATTTGAAATCAACTCTGCATTTATTTTATATATTTTATTTTATTTTATTATTGAGTGACCTTGAGATGCTGTTAGGGGAAGAGGCACCATCTTGGGGCAAATTATAGAAGCTAATTGCAAAGTGGCTAACAGTGGCTAACGGCAACAAAGATGGCAGGGCTTATCTGGCATTGTGAGTGTGTGGTAGGTGCTTTCTTCTTTTTCTACTTTTTTTTCTTTTGACAAGCGTTAAAGTTACGCGTTTACAGTCTTTTTGCCTAAAGTATTCTACCTGCATTACCGAGATAACTACACAGGAAGCACATCGGATATATCTACCGTTCGACTCGCTGTGACAGAGCTTACTTCACTTTCTAGCAGCCTGTGGAAACATAGCTCCACCATAAAGTGGCCCACGTAGCCCGAAAGTATTTTTCTTTGACATCATTTACCCTCTCTCATAAAACCTTTTTCCCAGCAGACATTTGGACTTCTGAGAGGAGTGAAAGCGCAGGTGGAAATGAAGTTAAATGGAATTCATTATTTATTTGATTAATTATGTCTGTGTTTTTCCTGCTATGACATGTCAAAATGTCTGCCATAAAAGTTCCTGCTGCCTGTATGCAAGTTGACATAGATGTTGGTACATACTGAGTTCAGCTCTAGTAGTATCAGGTAGCACCATTTGTAGTCATTTTAATTAATTACTTTGGTGATATTATTATTATTATTATTATAATTAGTATTATTATAATTAGTATTATTATTATTACTACTACTTCATGTGTCAGCAGACCTGGGTGTACAGTAGCTTTAGAGCTAGACTGTGGTATAATTGTGAATTTTCCAGTAAAAAAAAATTCTGTTAATTTTGTGAGGTTTTTTTTTTTCCTGTGTTGGTTTACCATTAAAGAATTGTGCATCTGCGTAGATTCAGTGCTTGGTCTAATTTCTGAGAAACGGCCAGGTGCATTGTTGATTAGCTAGAATAACTCATGGGTTCTGTCAGTTATGAAGTTCGGTACAAACTTCCTTTTCAAAAAAAGTTTACCGTCGATGTAACTTCATTATTTTCAGCCATGACTGCTTAGCCCTGAGACTCTGTTGGCCACATTTATTGACAAATTACTGATGCAAAGGGGGTGTGAAGAAATGTAACATAGTTTGTGTTGCTGACTCAGTACCTCTTTGGCTTCCAGTTCACAGCGGTAGTTTGGTAGAAATGGGCGATAACGTTGCGATGGTGTTCGTTAACTTCGGTGGTTTGTTGTAACCTGAGCCCCAGTCCAAGCCTTCTCTGTTCTAGTACTCATTCACCTGTTCTTTTGCCAGCCCATTGCACCGCACCACACCCCTGTGAAACTAGACGCACTTGTCTGTCATTTCTAGTATTTAGACAGCAGAGCTTACCGTAGACCTCCACAGTGCAGGATGTAGTAGCATCTCCAGCATCGCAGGTGTACACGCCAGAATCACTGACATGACATTTCATGATCTGAAGAAACCGTTTCCTTCCCATTGCATAAATGCGCAAGTCCTTGCCAGGCTTTACCTCAACCCCATCCTGAAAAAGATTTTTTTTTTTTTTTAAAGCACTCATTTAGCTGACAATGAAGTAAAATGAATCATCTCCAAACAACTGAAAGTGTATGGGATCCATTGTCCAGTTGAGTAAAATAAGGTTCTTTATTGATCACATTGATCTAAAACTTTAAAGTGTTTGATTATGACTGTTCACAAAGATTTTGGCTGTTCAGAAGATGTTTTAAGTTTGGTCTTTGAGACATCCATCAAAATTAGGCTATTTGGATCATTTTTATAAATGTTGTTGGTTATGGAGAAAAACATAAATCCACACTTGCCTTCATCCATTTCACATCAACATTGTGTCTTGACAGCTCACACTCAATAGAGATTACTGCCCCATCAGGGAATTTCTGGTCTTCCAGTTTTCTGAAAATGGTCACTGGGGGCTCTGGAGAAAAAAACACACTTGGTTATGCAAACAAAACCCCTCTTAAATTTCTGCACAAAATGCACCGAGCGTCTGCATTGCTGCTCAGAATTAAAGTAGCTTATACGGTGAAGTTATGTGGAGTAATTTACCGTGATGACATTTTCATCCAATTGTCATCCTCGGTGTTTCAACCCCTAGCTCAAAGGGATGATGCATACTGAGTGACTTGCCATGGAGCAGATTATTTTACAGCATGAGGATAAACTAGCACCTGACAGAAAAGACTGAACAGAGCTACCGCTTTTCACTGGGTCGTGCTTGGCTATTTTGTGTTTGTAACGTGAGCCTGGATAAAGGCAACAGTAGCAGAGCCGACACTTTATTCTATTATCATGCCTCCACTGGTTGGCATTTGGTCTACTGAGTGGACCACTTTAGCTTCCAGTCTGAGCGCACTACAAAATTAGTACAGTAAAATATTGTTTTGGTAGTACTCCAGTGTACTGTACATGGGTTTTGAACTGAAAATTACTAACTAGATTACTTATGACAACACTATGCGTGTTAATTGACCTTATAGAGTGCATTGTCTCAAAATGACTTAAAGTCTATATTAGGTATGTTACTTTAAAATAAACTACATAGAATGATGCTATTTTATATTGCTACTATGATATTAAATATTGGTCTCTGCTTGTTGAAACAATGGTAAAATCTTTTATTTCAAAATGACCTACCCTTCACAATAAGCCTCGCAGACGTCTTCAAATTCTCTACACAGAACATAAAGGTGCCAGTGTCTTCTACTGACAGGTTAGAGACAGTGAGGCTGTGGACATGTCCTTTGGCACTCATACGGAAGTGATTTGTGGGCTTAAGCTGGATTGCGTTTCTCGTCCAGGTGCCTGGTACATTGGGATGGGAGAGCTCCACCTCAAAAGACGCCGTCTCTCTTTCTGTGGTTTTAATGTCAGTCAGTCCTCTCTTGATTGTGATTTTTCGAGCTGTAAAGAACATTGCAAACATCACAGTAGTCCAACAAGTACAAGTTCATTTAGCTATCTACTTTGTGGATATATTGTGTTAGTACTCTTTGGTATAATGAAAACTGAATAATAGTTAAACAAAGGCTATGTTTGAAAGATTGGCCCCAGTATCAAGCATTTTCATTCCACTTTAACACTGAGCAGACATGGTGTCCATTTTCTGTTACAGAATAGGCTTGGAGTCTGTTCTGGACACAGCAGTCTGCAGTTAAACAACGTAAGCTGGCAAACATTGACAAGCCGATATTTTAGTCATTTGAGTATGGGGCTTTACACAAAAGCCAGCTTTGAAACTGCCAACATTTTTCTCTTATTCTAACACAGACGAGCATTCCCTGTGGAAAAAAGGAGTGTTTATTTTGGAGACCTGATGACAACAACCTTAGTTTTGAAGGCCAGGGTGTAAATTTAGATGCAATGAGAGGAGATCCAAATTCATAGGAGGTGCCAACAGCAGCCTGAAGTCCTGACTTTCCCCTTCCCACCCACACTAGTGTTGAAAGAACAGCCTTTAATTCACCCACTGGCCTGTGGCTCATTGGACTAAGAAATATAAGAAGCATGCACAAAGAAAACCAAGCAGAAGTACATCTTAATCACTACAAGATGCCGATTTATACAGTAGAATGTCAAGCTTGCTACTTTTGAGAAATTTAAGTGGTAGATCCTACTTCGTTTACAAAATGTAATTCTAGTGGTTGAACAGTAGCATCTTAACTTGTCATCCATCAGGCACTTTCCTGAAATCTGTAATCTGATTTGTTTTTGACGTAGGTAATGAAATCATCAGGGCTCTATTGACCCTGTGTCAATCCAGAAACCCTGGTCTGAAAGGCAGCTTGGGCTATAAGGCTATCACCTGTTGGTTGCCATCATGTTCCAGTACTAGTGCCACCCTGGTCCCCAGTCACTCAAATTACTCTTACTCAGTTAATTGAGCTTTGCCTTCACAAGAAGCAGTGACGGAGGGTGCGCAAGAGTTGGAGTCGCCGGCAACGGCGGTAAACAAACAACAACAGGGCATAGTGAGAACACGTGCACACTCACGTTCCACTGTGAGCTGGGCTTGCGTGCGGTCATGGAGGGTTTCACAGCTGTAGGTCCCCCGGTCAGACATGGCCAGTTTGTGGATGGTGAGACTGTGTTTTCGGCCCTTGTGTTTCAGGGTATACTTAGCTCCAGGGTGGATCAGCACCCCTTGCCTCATCCATTGCACCTCTCCTGAATCCAGACTCACCTCCACCTCTAGACTTGCCTCACTGTACTCTTCAGCTACAACTGGTGTCATTTTCTTGGTGAACACCACCTGTTGCTCTAAAAATGAATTTAAGAAGTTACTAGATAGCACCATCTATCGTGGGGTACTTCGTTTAGGTACTTATACTTATATGATTACACTGTATGTATGAATGCTTTGTTAATTCTATAGAACGACACTCTGAGGCCACACACAGACAAAGCAAAATGCACTATAGACCAAAGAAAAGCAGCATGTTTACATTGAAAATTCAAGCAGAGATCAAGCAAAAAGCTCTCAGGAGATTTGCCCCCCCCCCCCCGCAGCGTCACATAGGCCAAGACCTCTGAGCCACTTGTCTCTGTCAGTTACTAGAGGAATTCCAACAGGAGAAGCTGCTAAGCACTAGCTGTCAAAAGCGCCTCTTTTAAAAGTTTAAAAATTAAAAGTTGCCTGAAACGGTCATTATTTTGTGTGTGTGTGGGTTTGTGTGTATATATATATGCACTTTTATGTTCACATTCACTCCAGTGTTGCTGCAAATAGATCACAGTTGACAATATGGTGATAACCAGAGAGATATGAGGTTGTTGAACAGTAAATGGTTGTTAAATGTTGTAACTCCTGTGATTCATTGAGACGTATATACAGTCTGCTGTATAATTATAGTGTTAATGGATGGGGCAACAACTCACCTTGAACCTGGAGTTCTGCCTCTGATACCAACCCCTCTGCATCAGCTGTCACTCTGCTGCTATCTGAAACCATGCAGTTGTGGATGCAGAGCATGTGGCATAGTCCGTTGCTTGAAATGACAGTGCGCTCATTCAGAGCTACTTGTTTGCCATTTAAGCGCCACACAAGCTGAGTGTCCTCTGGTGAAACCACACACTTAAACACTGCATCTTCTCCTTCACAGACAGTGGTGTTACGAAGCTCCGCTATGAACTCAACAACACGGGGAGCTGAAGGCAAAGCATTCAGCTGAATTAGATTCATTGTGCTCTAAATGTAAAGATGGCACATTGACTATTTTTAACTCTTTTCATTCTTAATACATTATCTCTCTCTGACCTGCCCTAAAGTTGTATGATTTAAATTGACTTACTTTCTACAGTGACAGTAGCGGAGGTCCTGTCATCTGTGGATTCACAGACATATTCTCCAGCATCTTCTTCCACGAGTTGGTGGATGGTGAAGCTTCGCTCTCGACCATGTGCTCGTATTGTGTGCCGACGGCTTGGAGCGATCTCTTTCCCATCTTTTAGCCACTGGACATCTACTTTGGGCTTGTTGACCTCGCATCGTAATATAAGGCTGCTGCCCTTAAGAGACACAGTGTTCTCCAGTGGTCTGATAAATTTCACCGTCATTTCTGATGAGTAAAATAAATAAATAATTCCAGGGATTTTAACTCAAGTCAAGTTAATGTTTTACTTGGAAATAAAGGGTCACATTTTGTTTAGGAGTGCCAAATTCTTACCTTTAACCAAAAGACTGAAATACATCTCATCTGTATTTGCGTCACAGACATATTCTCCAGAATCTGACAGCTGCAGGGGATTAATGGTGAGCTTGTGGGTATTACCCTCACTGGAGATGTGAATGTTGTCCTCGTTCAATAGCTGGCCATCCTTCAGCCACCGAACATTAGCTCTTTCTCGGCTCACAATGGCACACAGCGTAACACTCTCATTTTCACAGGCTGAGATGTTACAACCGTCTTTCTTATTCACAAACTTGACTGGTGGCTCTGAGAAATTAGATTTATAAAGAAGCTGCTTGTACATTCCATGTCCATACATAGAACATTAAGCTCATCAAACAGAAACTACAGAAATGAAATCTAAAACATTTTTTAAAGTAATTTAAATCTTACCTTGGACCTCAACAAATGTTATCAATTTGTCATCGATGGCATCACAGATGTATTTTCCAGAGTCTGAGGGCTGAAGTCCAGAGAGAACAAGCTTCCTCACAACGTCATAGCTGTCAATATTTATACGAGTGTCTGGTTTCAGTATCTCGCCATTCCATAACCACTGAACGGTGGCGTTTGGCCGAGACACCTCACACTCCAAAATAAGGTCATCTCCTGCTACCAGGATATGATGCTCCGGGTGGCCTGAGTTTCCAATGATCCGTACTGGAGGCTCTGAACGTAAAAGACAATGTTATTTTCCTCCAGATTGAAGGGAAGACAGATAAAATGTACATTACTTCACAATGATTACCTTTGACAGTAATACAGAAGACCATCTTATCATCCACCGCATCACAGGTGTACTCTCCTGAATCTTCGAGCCCAGCATTTAGGACAACCAGTGACCGGAACACGCCTTGCTCCTCACTACAGTATCGCTCAGTGTTATCAATTAACTGATTATCTTTGTACCAGCTGACTGAGGCATTGGATCTTGATAGTTCACACACTAGAATAATGTCATCGGATTCTAAGAAGTGCTTTTCTGTTTTTGCATCAGTTTTTCCAAGAATTTTTACAGGCAACTCTGAAAATGAACAAGAAAATAATTTGTATTGGAAACAGAAAATGCATTGTAGGGAAAAAAATTCTACCTTTGTTTTATTGAATAGTGCAGAGCACTGAAGTCCTGAAATGTTTTTGCCCAGATGTTATTATTTTAGTGTCTGGAAGACCTCAATGATCTGGTCTTTCAATTTGCTAAGTCTAATGTCTGTTACAATATGTAACAATTCCAATAGAGCAGCAAGAATTTAATTGCATGATATTCTGAGGTGAAAATAAAACTTAATATTAACTGAGTCCTCTTTATTTAGAGATGGTTGTGTGCCAAGCTGAGCAAGCTGCATGGTACAAAGCACATACATTTTAATCAATTACCTTGCTCTAACTAGATAAAAAAACATGTAAAGAGGATTAAAAAATGTAATTTCTCTGGACTTCAGGGTGCTCCATATCATTTTGGAGTAATACGTTTAATTACAATAACCTACCTTGCACTTTTACATGGAAATCCATCACATCATCCTTTGCATCACAGACATATTGCCCAGCATCTTCCACTGTTAGTGAGTGAACAGTTAACTGACGCATGACACCATCCTCAAGGATGGTGATATTTCTGGAGTCTTCTACTTCTTCCCCATTCTTCTTCCAGGTGACCTCGGCATTTGATCTTGAAACCTCACAGTCTAGAACCAGAGTCTGCCCAGCCACTTTGTCTACTCTACTTGCCATCTTCCTTGGACGTATGAAGCGAACAGGAGGCTCTGCGCATTAAGAAACATTTGTGTTAGAAATGGATAAACAGTGACACAGTAACACATTTGGAGGACCTACTTTTTAAAAATTCTGTAGTTTTCTTTACCTGCTATGTTTACAAAGAATGTCATTGAGTCATCAGCAGTATCACAGACGTATTCGGCGGAATCTTTGACAGTAGTTTCAGGTATAATAAGCCTTCTGTAGACACCATCCACCTCTAGAATAAGGTTGTCATTCTCCTCCACTTCGAGTCCGTCTCGATACCACCGCACCATCGCATTGGGCCGTGAGATCTCGCAACTCAGTACCATCCTCTCAGAGGTCTGCTGGCACAGTTCCATTTGTGACTGACTTGGGGACACAATCCGCACGGGAGGTTCTGGAAAGGGGCATTATCATCTAGTTAAGCATCACTCATTTGTTGTACTGAATGTTGTTAGGAGTGTCAAGTTGATGCATATATTGCCAGCAGGACTACCTTTGCATGCATATTTGATCCTGGATGAATCAGTTAACCCCTAACTTTTGCTATGGTTAAGGAGTGGGTGTGCTTCAAACAAAGTGCTTGTCAGATCATCGGACAGCGTCCGAACCCCCCCACCTTTTGAATGTCAAAATCGGTTGGGCTGCGTCTGACAAATTTCTGTCCCAAATTTTCTGAAACTGATAACTGAACAAGCGTGCCCACTTCATGTAGCGATTGGCCAGGTGTGTGAGGGTAAGAAACTAGCAGGATTTGAACTTGTCACTGGAGCTCTATCTCTAAAGACAAAACTTTTGCCATGTTCAGACGACACTTTGCACGAAACTTCCTGACAGGGAGACCCCAGGCAGTGAGGGTGGGCAGCTTTATCATCTCCAATTGGCTGCAAAATCTAAGGATGTCCTTACAGACACTCAAAACTCTCTACACCTGCACTGTGGACAGTTTATTGTCAGTGAACATCCATCTGGTATGGCAACAGCACCCAACAGGACCGCAAGGCCCTGCAGAGAGTGGTATAAGCGACCGAAAGTACCACAGAGGGTGCACTCCCCAGCCAACAAAACATTTACACCAGGTGGTGCAGGACCAAGCTGGTAGGAGCGTTAAGGGATTCAAGCGATCCGAGCAATGTTATTTTTTTTAACTGTTGCCAGGGAAGTGTTACCACAGTCATGGGGCTAAGAAGGAGAGGCTGAAGAGGAGCTACCTCCCTCAGGCTACCCGAATCCTGAACAAAGACACTGCCAGGGCTCCTGTTAGATTACACCTAATGTTGCTGACAATTACCTCCACCCTTCCCCTGCGTCACTTTAATATTGCACCTTTTAATATTCCCTACATTTCTTTTGCAAATTTTTACCCATTTATTTATCTATTTTTGTGGCTTTTTTGCTTTATTTTGTCAGGACAGTAAAGAGAGTCAGAGGAGAGAGGGGATGACATGCAGCCTTGGGCTGGACTCAAACAAGGCTCAGCCTTGGCACATGGTAAGCGTTCTACCTGTGGCGTCTGATAATTCCCTTCTTTGTTGCATATATTTTCGTGTGTGTGTGTGTGTGTGTGTGTGTGTGTGTGTGTTGTAGTTTTTAAATATTTTATATTAAGCATAGTACTGGGGGGGGGCAGCCCACCATTTCACTGTACTCTTTGGAGATATGTTGAGTATGTGACACAATGTTGAAACTTGAAGCAAACTGATGCCTAAGTGCCACAATCTACTCATTGTGCTTTTACATTGTGCTGTTACAATACAGAGATGCCTATGCATATGTACAGTATATGTAGTATCAGTAATTTCACCTGTAATACTAAGGTGAAAGAATATTGAAGTGTCAGCTGTATCACAGACGTATTCTCCAGAATCTTCGACTCCACTAGAAAGAATCTTCAGTCGTCGATAAGGGCCTTCAATCTTGAGCTTGATGTTCTCGCTCTCCTGTAGCTTTTGGCCGTCTTTGTACCAGCTGACAACACCATTTGAACGAGACAATTCACAGCTCAGAATAATTTCCTCAGGGACGTGACGGTCAAGATGGACATCCTCTTTGGGGTAGATTATCATCACCGGAGGTTCTTTGGAGGAAGAATATGTGAAATTGAAACATTGTCTACTGTACTTTCTTCTTCACATTTTAACACATGTAAAGTGGATTTAAGTGAGTTTTTATGCACTTTTTATGTAATGTATTTTCACATTTTCATAAGCTATTTTATTACCTCTTATGTTAACCTTGAACATCAAAACGTTGTCTCCTGCACGGCATGTGTATGTGCCTGTGTCAGACAGTTGGGCCGAATGTACTGTCAGACTCCTGTTGGTGTCCTCTGCTTGCATTGTAACATTATTGCTTGGTTGGATTTCAGTTCCATCTTTGTACCACTGGACAACACCATCAGCCCTTGATACTTCACATGACAGAACAAGCCGTTCCTGTTCCACAACACTCTTGAAAAGGTCCTCCTCTGGGATATCAGCAAATGTTACCGGTGGCGCTGCAGAAAACGGTACACAAAATAAGTAAGCTGTTGCCTAAAAAGTAGAATTGCATTGTTTATGCTCATGCATGCAAAAGCTCTTAGGTCAGGTTTTCACAGCTGAGACATGCTGATCTCAAGCCTTGCTATCAAGATAAGAATTCCTCACAGACATCATAATGATCAGTTGGTGTTAATCTGCTTTTGAAGCAAAGAGGAAAAAATGAATTGAAGCAGTGCACTGATGTAATGCATCATCAAAATACATGCTATTTTTTTCAAACACTGCCTTAAATGTGAAGAATGTATATGAAAAGCAACTAAATGTTTAATGAAATTATGATATTTAGAAGGAAATCAGCTATGATGAATATGATGATGGTCAGGTTTTGTTTCTTTAGATATTAGAGGTCATGAAGGTGTATATGACTCTACAATGACAACATCTTGCCAAGAAAAAGCTTAGCATATCACCTTTCACCTCCACATAGAAATCGTTGAAATCTGAATCATCATCATCAGTTTCACAACTGTATACTCCAGAGCATGAAGATGTGGCCGGCTTCATAACCAGTGTCCTTTTATTGCCCTCTGAATCGATGTTTATTCCCGTTTTTGGCAAGAGTTTTATCCCATCCTCGTACCAGCAGGTCTGGTTTGTGGGGTCTGAGATCTCACACAGCAGTTTGATCAAGCTGTCTGCTTCAACAGACTTGTTCCTTTCAGCCTCTGGAACAGCTGAGAATCAAACCGGTGCTATAGGAATTTCAATTCATTTAACAGTAACCAAATATTAAAAATATTTGCTATGTAATATATTTGGATTTACAGGAAAGGCTGTAAAATGTATTAATTCGCTCCAGATTGAACAGATGGTGTGAAAATTGTTTGATATATTAAGGTTTGTGCCTACACAGTGAGATCACTCAGTTACTTTAACATTGCAATCAGAGAGTCAGCATAATGGATTTCAAATGATTGGTTTGTACCATTGTGCATGTACTGTATATAGTTTTCACAGCAGTTTAAATGGCAAAAACAATGTTTGATTTCTTTGCTCTCTATCTGTCCATCTTTGTTTATAAAGTTGTAGTTGTAATATGCAGCTTTAATGCCCTTTCAGACCAGGAGGTCTGCAGCCTCTGCAACTCACAGTTTGCCCTGCATCCTGCAGAAAGTGGCAAAGTTTGACAGCTTTTTGGTTGAACAGCAGCATGCTGCATCTGGAAACAGGGTTAGTCAGGGCAGTGAGACTGAACCAAACAGTAAAGTTGCTGGCTGTAAAACCAAAACAATGTGAAGAAAAAACTAAAATGCTCCTTAGATCTGAGGGGAACTGCACAGTCCAGTGATAATTGTCTGTGGTTTGTTACTACTGTACGAGCCCTTTGACATTACACGTAGGGATTTGATCCACTGTTGAAAAGAATAGCAATAGAAGAAGAGCGTTGTATTGTATTGTATTCAACTGCACTGATATTGATCAGTGCAGTTTTAAGCTACCACAACGCTCTTACTAAAAGAAATAGTCAAACACTTGCCAAATCCCATCTGAAAGGACCTTCAAGTATCTGCCCCAATGGCAAAAATGACGTTGAGCTGCATATCACTGCCGTTACTTAAATAAGTAATTATCATTAGTGAATCTCTGTTTCTTTGTGTACTTTGTATACTTATCCATTTTCAAATTTAAGTAAGCTGTCACAACATTCCAGTTATATATAGGGTGTAATTGTCCACCAACATCAAAGTACATAATTAAGTATTAGTGCACTGTATCTTAAAATATTATAGAATAAAATGTTGAAGCTTAAGTTGGTCTAGTAGCCAAGCATTAATTGGAAGAAGTTAGTGATTTTGACAAAGCTCAAAATACTTAGATCACCTGCAACATCCACCTTGAATTCTATATGGTCATCTGCTGCCTCACAGCTGTACACCCCAGAGTGTCTGACTTCTGCTGAGTTAATAACCAGCGCTCTCAGTTTTTCGGTTGTTTGGATTTCATATTCACTCTTTGGAGGTAGCTGTTCTCCATCCTTGTGCCAATACACTTGGGCAGTTGGCTCTGAGACTTCACACTGCAGCTTAATTGGGCAGCCAGCTTCAACAAATTTGTTTCTTGCAACCTCTGGAAGTGCTGAAAACCTCACAGGAGTAGCTGGGGGGTATTATAAGATTTGCAAAGCACTGCTGTTAAGCTGTCACAACATCATTTAACAAGCAGCGTGGTGCACATCCTACTTTTTGGTGTCATTATTTTAACACATACAATATTAAGAGATCTGTTTTTAATTAAATTTATTATGAGTCAAGAAATGTGAAAAGAAGTGTGCAGTTAAGTGTTATTAAGGAATTGCTAACATGTTCATATCACACTTGGAAGCACGTTAATTAAAAGTGAATACAAGAAAATCACCTTCAACGTCCACACGGAATGTCACAACATCATCAGTGAAGCTACAGCTGTAGAGGCCAGAGTCAGAGACCTTAGCAGAATGAATCATTAATTTCCTCAGGCTGCCGTCTCTTTTCATATCAAGGCCCGTTTTGCAAAAAAGCTCCACCTCATCCTTTAACCAGGAAACCTGGGCAACAGGGTCTGAGACCTCACACTGCAGGATAATTGGACAACCAATTGCAATCATCTTGTATTTTTCTGACAGTGGGATTGGCATGATCTGTGGTGATCGGCCTAAGAGAAAGGAATAACAAGGGTTTTGGACAAGAGATGAATTCACTAACAGTAGACTAACACACTGTCCAGCCAGTCATACCACGTTCTCATGAACATCCAAAACAAAGCACTCACACCATAGAATAAGATGGACGTGGTATGGATGATAAAGAAAGATAGTAAGGATGGAAATGAATCACCTTTTACATCCACTTTAAATGTGATGGTGTCATCTGATGTGGAACATTCGTAGGTGCCACCATGTATGTTTTCAGCTGAATGGATGAGTAGTGTCCTTGTTAGACCATCTGACTGTATTTCCATATTGTTTTGTGGTAGGAGTTTCATCCCATCCTTGTACCAGTCGACATGGGCAGAAGGATCATGAGAGAGTTCACAGCTGAGGACAATGGGAGAGCCTTCTTTGATGGACTTGTTCCTGTCAGTCTCTTGAAGCTCTGAGAACTTCACAGGTAGTGCTACAGGTTTCAGACATTGCAAAAAGAGTCTCAATACACTTAACAAATGTAATTTCTTGAAGTATAGCCAACCTACTGTATATTCAATTTAAAAGAATTTTAAGACAAAACAACATAAACACAAACACTAGCTTAACAAAGACAATTATAACAAACAGAGCAAGAGCAAGAGCAAGAATCAGGTATCAGGAATTTCCAAGTTATCTGCAGTTATTGTACACCGACATTTGAAGCACAGACAAAGAGCACAGGTAAGACACAAACAAGAATGTTACAAAGTGTTTGTTTATGGTAAAGGAGCCATATTCAATTAGTGCCTTTTTAATGAGAAAGAACAAGACACATTAGCTTTCTTAAGATATTGGACATTCATAATGTGAAGCTGCATGTTTTAAGGTAGGGTAGGCAATTTATCTTAGATCCAATATTTGTTGTATTTGTTGAAGTTCTCTTAACATCCTTACAGCGATGATTAAATCAAATGCTCTGACACAAAAAAGAAAAATCCAGTATCTGAGGCTGTCGCAGGCATTTAATAAGGCCGTCCAATGAAATGATTAGATGGCCTACAGGCCTGTTTCCCTGCGTAGGAACCTGCACGCACTCTGCTCATGCACTCATTGCACATGACCGAAATCTTCCTGATATCTAAGCTTTACATTTTTAAAACAATAATTTGACCAAATTAGAAGCAGAAAAATTAAAGATTTCTTGTTAGGTGATTAGACGAACGGAACTGAATCACCTACTGTTACAGTTAGTTGGCCGTGCAAGACAGTGAGAGCACTACAGAGTTTCTGAGCATCACCTTTTACTTCCACAGCGAACTGGATGTCATCATCCTTTGACTCACAACGGTATACGCCAGTGTGAGCCCGCTCTGCTGATGGGACAACTAGACTCCTCAAATTTCCCTCTGACTGGATGTCTACTCCATTTTGAGGTAGGACCTTTGTTCCATCCTTGTACCAACTGACTTGTCCAGTAGGGTCTGACAGCTCACATTGTAGAGCAATGGGAAAGCCCGCCGTGACGGTCTTTTTCTGGTCAGTCTCAGATAAAGCTGAAAACTTCAGAAGTGGAGCTATGGGATTGAATGTAAAATAGAATTGGTCAATAAAACAGATTCTATTACTAACCAAATGAAGCAAGTCACAATCCTGAAACTAAAGCCCTCAGCAGCATATTCAACCTCTAACAATATATACAAATATTTTATCCTACCCAACAATTTTGACTCAGCATTCATAGAAAAAGATGTAACTTTTAAATTATAATAATAATATATAAAACCTGATAGACCTACAGTACGAGTTACAAAAACAATAACTGAATGACAGTCAGCTATTAATGGAAAAACGCACTTTTGAATGAAGGCATCAAACCCAAATAAAGCTTAACGTAGGTCTGACTGCGACCAAAATGGATATTTAGTCAAATTAATGTCATTCAATTATTTTTTCCTTGTAAATCTGAATATTTTTCAACACATTGCATTGCTTATGCATTTTTAGGATGATTCAGCCCAAGAGTTTCCTGCCTTTCAAGCAGGAGGTTGAAAAGTTGGCAGCACTCCAGTGGCTAGTCATCTAACCTTGTCAAGCAAAAACTGAACTTTTCTTTTGATGTGACTTTAAACAGGTTGACCTTTTGTTAAGGTCAAAATAACTTATCTGACTGCACCATGTGAGGATACTAAGCCCTAAAGAGGGGGGTATTGTATCTTGGGCATGTTTGCTTGACTGACATGTGTCAATCATGTGAAATGAAAAGCCAGGTCCCATCCCTTATTCAAGCTACAATCTGTTCTGCTACCCTCTGCCAAAGTATATATTTTCTCCTAGAAGATTTCTGTATTCAGTTGTTCTGGAATAACTATGTTGCCTGGATTTTCTGTCTATATTCTGAGCTAAATGGGTGTATAATGCCGTACTGCGAAGTTGAATTTGAGCACCTCAATATTTTAACAATTGTAAAACAAATTATTTTGTTAGCATTTATCAACTACACCCATCCATCATCCTCTTCAGTACAGTGTACATCAACAATAACAGCCTCTTCAGTGCTGCTTTGGAAACCGTGTAAAAATGTATGAACATTTAAAGAAACGCTCCAAGAAAGCACTACTAACCTCAAAGATTGCTTGGTATCTGGAAAATGGTTCTGGCTAGTTAGTCAGACATGTAGAGATAGTGTTTGTTTATGTCCATTCTTGTCCTAATTTAGTCGACCGAGAATTTTATAGCACTTAAACACCTTCCAAAAAGGAAAACAGACTGATCGTCCAAATAGAGATAAAGAGAGCAAATTATGATTTTGTTTTTGACTTTATGGCAGTGTCTTAATTTTTGCTTCTTTTCTATTTCTTGAAAGTGGAATCTACTTTAGGTTGATTTTACTCATCCAAAATAATAAAATGAGAACTTTTTTATAAGCAAATCAAAAGCATTTGGATGCACGTTACCCTCACTAAAATCTATTTGCAGAACAGATGAAAACAACTTTTGTCACCTTTAACATCCACATGAAACTGCATTGCATCATCTGTTGTCTTGCAGCTGTAAATCCCTGCATGAGACAGCATCGCTGACTGGAAAGCCAGCGTTCTTATGGAACCCTCTGCCAGCATGTCTTGCCCAGCTGCTTCACGTAGTTTTATTCCATCCTTGTACCAAGTAACTTGAGCGTTAGGATCTGATACCTCACATTGCAGCACTATGGATTCACCAACTTCAACAGACTTGTTCCTCTCAGCCTCACACAGTGTTGTAATTCTCACAGGCGGAGCTGGGGATGTTTGAGGTAACATCAAGAGAAAATGGCATCACTATTACTGACTACAACAAAAATGATGCTTTCAAACAACAGAAGAGCAAAATCTCAAATCAAGATTAGTCATGCCAATAAATCTTAAGAGTTAAAATAAGTCATAATAAAAGATAGGACTTTATGTTATTAGTAATCTAACAAGAGGTATCTTTGGTTAGACTTGAGATAACTAGGCATTCAAGTTAGGATTTGGAGCTAATGTATTGACTATTTTTCCTATTTTTCATATTCCTCACAGACCACCCAAGCTCAAAGTTTTACATTGACTACTAAAGTAGTTTTAGTATAAACAATCAAGTAAATAAATGTAGAAATTGTCAAAATGTAAAGGATTGCAAAAAGCAATCTCTTCATTTTATACAATATCAACATTGTGCCCGTCCATTTTTGTCTGATAATGCTAACCATTTAAATCACCTTCAACAGCCACCTTATTTGCAGTGACACTGTCACATATCCTTGATAGATAGATCTCTTCTGATTGGACAGTAGATGCCTGCTTGACATAGTGAGGCTCTGCAAACTGGGTAGATGATCTTTGCCCAGGGTTAACTGAGCTATCTACTTGGTCTTCTGTGGCCTTCATGGTGTGATGACACTCTGCTTGGACTATTGTGGCCTGCATGGACTGATACAGCACCTCTGAATGGTTAGGTACTGCTTGTCCTGCGTGATAGTCATCCAGTGCAGACTGTTTCAAGTTGTAAGGATCCCCTGGTTGGATGGTTTCTACCTCTTTAGAGTTATAAAATTCCAATGATTGAAGGGATGAAGTGTTAGATAAGTCACCAAGCTTCTCTAACTGGACAGTTGATGTCTGTAGGGGTCTGTTTAACTCCTCTGGTTGGTCAGTCACAGCCCATAGGGAGTTATACGGCCCCTCTGAATGGACAGTTTCAGTTTGTAAGCAATCAAGAAGCTTCTCTGACAGGACAGCTGGCATCTGTATGGCGCTACAGAGCTCCTCTGATTGGACAGTTGCAGTATGTGAGGATTTAAAGGGCTCCTCTGACTGCAGAGTGGCAGTTTTTAAGGAGTTACAGAACTTCTCTGATTTGACTGTTGAAATCTGTAGGTGGTTAGTGAGGTCCTCTGACTGGGCGGTTGAAGTCTGTAGGGGGTTACCTAGCTGTAACTGGACAGTCGCCATCTGTATTGAACTATGTAGCTTCTCTGATTGGACAGTTAGAGTGCTGAAAGTGGATTCCTCTGATTCAACAGTTGCAGTTTGTAGAAAATTACAGAACTCATTTGTGTGGACAGCTGTCTGCAGGGAGCTATCAAGCTCTTTAGATGAGGCCTCTGCATGCTGCACATAGTAAATGAATTCCTCACCTTGTGGTACTGTGGGTGAAGTGTAATGTTGTATGTCAGATTGCATTATTGTTGGCTTTATAGAGTTACAACACACTGGCGATTGAGCATTTATTGTCCGTTGATTGTCGGAGAGCTCCTTTAGGTGTTTAGTTGTAATCCAGTCAGTCGTATATTCATTTGTTGCCTGAGAATTTGGTATATTCCCGTAATGTTCTTCATGTGTCTGTGTATTTCCTCTCTTGCCATAGAAGATGCCAGAATTGCATTTTGCTGACATGCAGTCAACTTCAACAGGATAAGCCTCTTCAGTGGACTTCTTCTTCTCTTGGTCAGAAGAGAGCCTTGGCGATGTAGCTATAAGCATTGTGATGTACACAGAGAAAGGTTTTCAGTGGTTGAAGGTCTCAATACTTCTTCTCATAACAGAATTTTACATCAGTGTGGGTTAGCATGGAGTTATGGGATAATTCATTGCAAAGACAAACAAGAAGGTCGACCAGGTTTGGTCTGAGATTGAGCTCCTATATTTCCCCCTTCAACTGACCCCTAATACTGTAATGCCACCAGTCTGTACACCACCTTTAAAAACCTAAAATGTACATTAATTTTCTTCTCTTTGATAAGAGTTCGTTGTCATTGCAACGGTGAGAGGTTCGGGGCAGCAATGTGAATGAGAGGATCTGATGATTGATGAATAAGACATAAGATGGACTTAAAGAGTTGTAAGCAAGGTACAAGCAAAGATGGCTGTTAAAATGAAGAATTAATTGACAAACACAACATATATGTTAGTATGAAGAGCAGCTACTGAGCTACTAAACAACCACATTTGATTAAAAGCCAAAAACTGCAGGAAATGACATGAGACCAGAATTCAATATGACAAAGCAATTTTCTTAAGAAAAAAAAAAAAACATGACAGATGCCTTAGATGATTGAGCTAACAGTAAAATACACCACTATTGTTAGTGGGATTTATGTGCTGGGTTAACATGGATGGCTGATTTCGAAATATATCAAATCACCTTTGACATCCACAGTGTATTGGGCAGATGCATCAGCTATCTCACCAATCTCGTCACCATAGTGACACTGCTCTGCTGCTTGGACAAAGCCAAAGAAAAAACAATGAGCTGGGTGATAGCTTCACGTATGTAACTAAATACTTGATTCTTAATTGTGCAGGTACAATGTGGAACACCACCTTTCACGTCCACATTTAACTGTGTATCACCAGATGTTTCACAGCCAAACCTCCCATCACCAGGCAAGTCCTGTGACTGGAGGGGCAAGGCTTGGCTGCTGCTCTGTGATTCACTGTCAGCTTCCCTTTTTGGGTATATCTGGGTTCCATCTTTGTACCAACAGGCTTTGGCAATGGGATCAGAAATCTCAAATTGCTGAACAACTGGGCAGTTTTCTTCAGCTGACTTGGTCTTCTCAACATCAGGACCAAGCAGACATGTCGGAGGTGGCACTACAGACAATCATTGGGGGGATAATTTCAGTGTACATTACTCTAGATTTGATGAAAACTGACTTAAAAGAGAGATTGTCAATACTGTCACAGATGTTAGCTCTGCATTGTAACAACAAATAGGAAGACAGTCTAAAAGGTACATTAAGAGTTAATCATAACTAAAATAGAAAACACATTTACAAAAAAATCACCTTGATTTTTTAATATTAATTGTGCAACATCATCTGCTGTTGCACAATAGTATGTTCCAGAGTTTGAAGGATGAGTTGGTTCAATAACAAGGGTCTTCTTGATGCCTTCCATTTCAAAATCAGACTCTCTATTAGAATCATGTTCTTTGTCCCTCTGCCATGACACCTGGAAAGCAGGGTCTGAGGTTTCACATGGTGGTTCAGTTGGGCAGGTTGCTTCAAGTGACTGCGTCTCCACAACCTCTGGTGAAGGCGACAACGGCAACGTTGGAGCTAAAGATGATGATTTATATTATAATTGTGGACTTAACAGTGCATATCTACACCCTGATTAAGAAAGGGGTTATAGGTTCAGCTCACCCAAACGGGTGAAAAACTATTCAGTTATATGACCAAATTCAAGGAGAAAAACTTTTCAAAGATTACAAAGATTTTCATTTTGTCAGTAGAGATTAATTTTACCTTGAAGAAACTGTTACAATTCCACACAAAACGACACTTGAACACAGACAGACAGATATGCATGTGGCAAATGTTAGTTACATCTAGTCTCTGCTAAGCTCTAGGATTTGCTCTAAGATGCAACACATTTAAATAAAAATCACCTTTGATATCCACAGTGAAGTGGATAGTGTCATCAGACGTTTCACAGCTGTATAGCCCTGAGTGCAAGAGCTCAGCAGAAGGGATAATGAGTCTCCTCAGCGTGCCATTATTCTGTATATCCCAACCATTCTGCGGGAAGAGCTTTACACCATCTTTATACCAGCAGACAGGCACAGTGGAGTCTGCAACCTCACATTCCAGCTCCAAAAGTTTGCCCGCTTCAAATGACTTGGTTCTCTCAACGTCAAAGATAGTAGAGTACGTCACTGGTATAGCTAGCATTGGGAATTCAGGACAGCTAAATAAAATCAAGACTGTGGACAGGGATACCTTGCAAATATGTAACTGGTGAGCAGAAAAAGGAAAGGGCTTTGGAGACGTTCAATTTAGGGCAAAGCAGTCACAAAACAAAGGATTATAAATAATTACCTAGTGCGTTAACGGTCCTTTACGGTTATGTGCATGAAACAGTTTTTCAAACCACATACATTAGAAGCGGGTATTATTAGTGGCATCTAGAAAGAGGAGGGGGGTTACAATATTAACGCACAAGATAAAAAGTGTAAAGTCACCTTTAATCTCCACTTGAAACTCCATGGTATCATCCTGAGTGGTGCATCTGTACACACCAGAGTGGCACAGCTCTGCAGATTGAACAACTAATGTCCTTGTGTTGCCCTCTGAGTGGATTTCTAATCCAGAGTTTGAAATGAGCAGCATTTCATCCTTGTACCAGCAAACGTGGGCCTCGGGATCCGACACCACACACTGGAGTACAATAGGGCAGCCTGCTTCGATCGACTTGGTCCTCAATTCTTCAGGAATTGCTGAGAACTTCACAGGTGGAGCTATAGATATGTTTAGATCTTATGTCAAACCTCAAGACCTTAACTTTAAGATTATTCATCATAATCTATATACTGACAACTAAATTGCTAACATGCTGTAATGCAGTCAAAGAAAAGGTGACGGTTTAGCTGCACTTTTAATGAGTGCTAAGAAGAAAGGCAACAGACAACATACAAAAGTGTCACCAGAGTTAGTTGCTTTGCTGAGGAGGAGCTTGTTAATGTTTCACATCGCTCAGGGTAAAACAATTCACCTTTGATGTCCACACTGAACGTGATGGTGTCACCCTTTGTCTTGCAGCAGTATAACCCAGAGTGGAAAAATTCTGCTGAATGGACAATCAGTTTTCTCTCCCAGCCGTCAGTTAGAATATCTACTCCAGTTTGAGGATGGAACTTTGACCCATCTTTGTACCAGTGCACCTGGGCAGAAGGATCTGAGAGCTCACATCGTAAAACAATGGGGTAGCCTGTTTGGATGGTTTTGTTCCTCTCAGCATCTGGAATTGCTGAAAACCTCACAGGTGGCGCTATGGATATTTAGATATTAAGTTGTAAATGTAATATGTTTTGATAAGTCACACTTTAAGAGAAGACTAAATTCATTTAAATTTTAAAAAAGATAAGAAAAAGTGGTATAACACGATAATAAAGATGGTTAGTCTCTGTGAAAGACACCAGTATTGTGAGAAAATCACTCCACTCACCCTCTACTTCCACATTGAACCTGATGACGTCATCAATGGCATCACAGCAATACACTCCCGAATGTGAGAACTCTGCTGATTGGATGACAATTCTTCTCATGGTGCCCTCTGATTGGATATGAAGACCCTCGATTGTTTGTAATTCCACCCCATTCTTGTACCAGTGCACTGGAGCTGCAGGGTCTGACAGCTCACAGTAGAGCACAATGGGGTTCCCAATTTCTACAAATTTATTTCTGTCCATTTCTGACAGTGATGAAAACTTGACAAGAGGAGCTGCGAAGGAGGAGAAAAACAATGACAACTTTTTACATCACTGAGTCTCGTCATTCAGGATAACAAACATGAGGATACAGTGCGTTAGTGTCGTCCTGCATTGTTGGTGTCAAACTATTTTTGTACGTCCGTCTTACCACATTCCAGTTTACACAAAACAAACAAAACACAATAAATCTTTGGCCGGCCAAAGCACATACTCAAGCAAATTATGACCCAGACATACCTTGAATGTACAGTGCTGCAGAATCCCGGATGCCATAGGCAATAAATGTGATCTCAGCTCCATTGTCTGTATCACGTACTCCTCGAATGCGAAGAGATTGGTGTGTTCGTGAGCGACGCATGGAATAACGTTCATCCTCCTGAAGCTGAGTACCATTTAAGAACCATGTACCAATAACTGAAGCAGAGAGCTCAATAGAGAAGAGGGCATCTTGTCCCTCTGGCACCAAGGCATCCTGTAAGGGAGCTTGTATTCTGGCAACTGGAACTGGAAAATAAATCGTTCTTGCTTAATAAATAAGTTCATACGTGATTTTTATATTGTAGCAAAGATTATCATCAACAATGGCAACAAAAAACATGGCATTATTGATTTAGCACAGTAGTTTTAGTATAACTGAACTCACCCAAGTGAACAGATTTTGGGAACTCAACATTGTTGCTCTTTCCATATTTGTTTACACTGCAAATGCGAAATCGATAATCTGCTTCACATGGTACACTGTCACCAAGGATCTCCACAGAGGTTGCGGAGTCAGTGGTCAGGCACTGTAGCCACTCCTGTGAGCCAGTGCCCACTTCCTGTCGCTCAAGCACATATCCAGATGGAGGATTCTTTCGTGAGTCCTGGGCAGGAACCCACGAGAGAAGAGCTGCATTAGCACGCTCTGTGTTGATCTGCACACTCACTGGACAACTGGGAGGACAATGTCTGGCCGCTGAAAACAGGAGAAACCCACCATCCATCAATGTCCCTTTGGATTGGAATAACTGAGACATGCTGATCAATTCCAAAAGCAACTTGACAACAGTTGAAAAAAAATATTATTCCATTATTGCATTTGGAATACCATAATTTACAGATGAGGGCCCTACCTTTCACTCTTAGCTGAGAGGAAGTCTTGGATCTACCTACAAGGAAAGTCACAAGGCCAGAGTCTTGAGGCATTGTATTAACGAAAACCAGGATGTGAGTACGACCAAAGGACTTAAGGATGGTCTGATGCGTTTCACGCAGCTCTCCGCCGTCTTTGTACCAATGTATGTCCATTTCTTCTTTTTCCACTTCAACACAAAAGGCTGCATTCTCTCCTTCCAATACATCCACTTTTCTTGGAAGTTTCCGCAAAATTGTCCCTGCAAGGAAACACTTTGAAAGTGAGTCACTGATTTTGATTATCTAATGGACAACAAGCTCTTCAAATGAAAGCACAAAATATGTCATTTGTCAGTGCCTTGCAAAATCATAACAAATCAACAATTTTCTGATCCGACACTGCTATGGTAAAGGTTTGGTTAGACATTGGCAATATATCATCTTCATTAAGTTTAGGAAAAGACAAGAATTTTGGTTAAAATAACTACTTTGGTTTGGTGATTAGATGGCCTTAAGCATTATGGTTAAATTAATTACTACTAGGTTAGGGTTAGGGAATGATTGGGTTCATGGTTAAAAGAAACACTGTTGACTGTTAGTAGGAAACCGGAATCTGAACAGTGGTCTCACATAACCCGTCCAACCACTCCCACATCTTCCCTTTACAGACTTTGTGGCTCTATAACATCACACTACTTCTTCCTTTGTCCCTGGTGGACAGGCATCATAATTCCCTCGGCTTCTACGGGGCTTTCTCACTTGAAAGTACGCATATATTGTTTTGGGGATTTCCTGAACGATGCTGTTGTTTTTCTTGGAAGGTCAGTCTCATAATGGACTAGTACTATTAGAGAGAAAAAGATAGAAATGATACAACAAGAAGGAAGTGCAAGTTTTTGGTCAAAGAATGCTCTGAAGCCTATGTGACTCAAAATAACAGAAGGACAGCAGACTAATTATGGGTAAGGATTGTCACAGTTTGAGTTAGATCAACTTTGGTTTTGATAATCCCAAACATAAAACTCTCCTCTGAACTGATTTACCTTTCACAGCTACCTCTGCAATGCTTCTTCCCCCATCGGGCATCTCACAGAGGTAAATCCCATCATCGTCAACACCAATGTCACGGATAGTTAGTCGCCGTTTTGTTCCCCACTCCTCCATTCCATATTTGGCCCCTGGCTGAAGTCGTCTATCCTCCAGATACCATGTGATGGGAACAGAGTCCTCTGGAACTTCACACTCGAGAACAGCCAAATCTCGTTCCCATACTTCTAGATCAATGAGAGGCTGCTTGAACCGCACAGGCGGCTCTGGAGCCAAGAGGGAAGAAAAACACCAGTTAGATTAAGCCAAAATAACAAATCCTGGTTTGAGATGTTCTAATTAACTTCTATCTATCAAATGGTATTAGTGTTACTTGATCAACGTAAATTCTTCAAGCAAGTCAACAGCATCTATGTCCTTGTAATAAATACTGTAAATTGAATTATATTTGGCAGTGAATTCCAGTGAAGCAAACAAGATGAGCAATATCACGAGACAAGTGGCTCATTTAGTTGAGGAATGGAAAGGTCATTAACACATTGTGGTGTTAGATAGGAAATAAACTGTTTGTAACTGACACCATCAGACAGTACCAGACAGTTGTAAACAAAAGAATGTGGGCCGTATTTAGTAGTCTGCAAGCGCTTCATTTCCTTAGCTAACTATGCTTTAACAAGTCAAATTAAACAGAAATGACAACTGATGAAAGACATTCACCATGTACCATTTAAATCATCTTTAAATCTCCTCAGAAGCCACCACTGACCATTAATCCTTCAGCCATGTTATCCTCTTTACCTCTGACTGATAGAGTACAATACTCTATTGGTGCCATGAGTTTGGACTTCCCTGGGCCATGTGAGAAATATGATCCCCTTCCCAAAGACTTCGATCACATGGATGCTCCCCCCCACCCCCGACCTTTCATAAGCTAAGTGATTTTGCAGACATCATACTGCTATTGGAATCCACCCTGACTTTGCCTGTTTGGAGTTTCTCCCAGGTCAAATTTCAGATCATTAATACATTTCATTAATTCTCCAGTGGACCCAGGATTGAATTGCTTTTGATGCTGCTGGTGTCAAATAATTTGATTATGGATATATTTGCAGCTCACTGGCCTGCTGACCTCACCTTTTATGAATTCAACAGATTGAGGATCCTTAAGTAGGCAATTGTAAGCAGCGTACTTGTATCACGCAATAAGCAGTAGTGTGCTATTACAGTTTGTTTTGTTCTTTGCTTTGTGAAAGCCTTTGTCACTTCTGTCAGTATCTTCTCTCTTAAATAATGTACTTGACATCACATATAAATTTTGATTGTCAAATGTTTTTGGAAAGATCAAAAGGATTGGAACAGAACATAATAACAATATATGTGTTTTTTTGTTGTTGTTGTTGTAGTTGATGAAGAAACTATATGGACAATATCTCCTTAATATTTACATGTTTGGGAGATTTCCTTTATATTGAAGCATATAATTATGCATATTACAATATAATTGTGCAAAATAAACAGATTTTTTTTTTAAAGCACCATAATACCACCATAAAACTTTTTACATTTTATGTTGCCCTCCCTGTCTGGCCCTACCCCAATAAATGATCTCAGAGTACATCTTTGGAGATATCTCACTGACATCATCCTAGCATCAAATGGATCGAAATCTGATCCAAGAACACACCACACCACACCCTCATGCACTCCTTTACTGACTGCAAAAAGCATCGTCTGCATTTACTCTTTAAAGTTTGCCTGAATTTATTCACATTTTATAAAATTAAAACTCTGAAGCCGCTGAAAAAGATCTTGACTTACCCTTTACGGAGAGGTGCACGGCACTGAGGGTCTGCCCTGCAGTATTTGACGCAGCACAAACATAAACTCCATTATCCTTCTGCTTACAGTACAGAACTTTAAGTGTGAAGTATCCTTCTCTGTCCTCATATAACAAATAACGCCTTCCAGACAGTATCAGCCTGCCATCTTTCCTCCAAATGATTTCTGGTTTGGGTTTACCAGTCACAAAACAGCGGAATTTGGCATGTTTACCCTCTGTCACTGCAAACATTTTGACTTTAGTTGACTTGGTCATGGTGTCGTCTTTAAGCCGGTTTGGCACTTGCCTACTATTCCTCTGTTTTCCTTGGTGGGCTTTCCAGTGGCCATTTGTGTAGCCATTACGATTTCCTTCTTCCTCGTGTCCTGGGCCTGCGTCAACAAGCAACACAGCTCCTGCCAGCGCTTCCCCAAACTCATTCCTGGCTTTGCATGTATATACACCACCATCTGGTGCACGGGTCTTAAAGATCTTGAGCTGGAACCATCCACCGTCCTGGTAGCCCACACTGAAATGTGTGCTTTCAAATATTTCATTGAGTTTCCTGCCATCTTTTTCCCAGACAACCTCTGGCCTTGGGTTTCCCCAAAGCTTACAAGAGAAGACAGCATCTTCCCCACGACCGACACGAGTGGAAAGGGGCTTGATTAGGAATCGTGGCTTATTTTCCTCTCGAAACTCCATCTCTTGTGCCTCACCTTCCACCTTTAGGGTGGCCGCTGCGTATGTTTCCCCAATGCTGTTCTTTGCTTTGCATATGTACTGGCCACTATCCTCTGTGGTCACAGCTGAAATGATGAGATTGTAAACATTTCCATCCTCAAAGACCCTGTATCGTCCTTGTAGGTCAATCTTTTCATTGTTTCGTTCCCAGATAACTGCAGGCCTTGGATCCCCTCCAATTTGACACTTTAGGACTGCATCGGTTCCACTTTGTACCATCACAGGTCTTGGATAGGCCAAGAAACGTGGTGCACCACCAAACACATCCATTTCTGCTTCAGTCTCACTTCACCTTAAGCAGTCCAGGAGAGTGATAAGAGACAAGAGGGTCCAACTTCTGCACTGCAAATTTCTAAAAAAGAGATAATAGATTAATTGAATATAATATTTTATATCATATTAATAGCTTACATTTTAACACAAACATTTTAGCTACATCATTCGACCTTATATGAAATAACTGCACATGTTGTAAGATTATACTTTTAGAATTCCTGTAATAAGGAAATTAACCCTTATATTTTGGAATGGAAAATAAAACTTCTGTCATTCAAACACTCAGCCCCCGCCCCCTTTACGTGCATGTGTTTCAGCACAAACGGATGGAATGATTATTAGAGTTAATTGAATTAGATCTGTCTGCATGGGAGAAAAACTCAGGCTAGCAGAGAGAGGGGGAACATCCTAATCCTATTGCAACAGCAGCCACAACACATAGCCAGTACAGCTGGTGCTGTATTTCAATGGGAAAGTGCTTAATATAGTACGCCCTAAATAAAGACCTGTGAGGGAGTGTGTGTCAGGTATCACAAAGAAGGCTCTGAAACCCGCGTGCTCACACAAACACAGGCCGAAATCATGGTCTGCCCACCCGAGAGACCTGGCAGTCAAAACATGCTGAGCCTCCATCATCCTTTGTTGGCAGCTCTGTTAGGGAATTCTTTCTTTAAATGTCACTGTTAAATTCTGTCATATTCATAAATAAATCATCAGTTGGGCAATCCTAGAAATTATGTTTATAATACAGTTTGTATTTCTGTCTCTACTGCTGAAAATTCTGCTCGTCTTTTGAACATTTGTGGAATCTCATCATTTGCGTAAACCTTTTCCTTGCTGACGCTTCTGAACTTGAAAGAAAATATTTGTCAGTAAGCTTATGTAAGAATTTGTGTTGTTGAAGCCACCCAGCTGTGCATCTTAATATTACATACTGTATGACTCCTTTTTGAAAAACAGTTTTACTGACATATTTAATAACAATATATTAATAATAATCATCATACTTGTTGTTATTCAAACACCAAAAACCTAACCTAACATTTTCTTCCCCATTTCCTAGTATTTGATTATGTCAAATACTAGGAAATGGGGAAGAAAATGTTCTTCCACACCTTTCAAAGTTTTCTCAATCCTTATATGAGGCACATGTCAACTAAAAAAATAAATCAAACTTCTATTTGATTGTTTCCAGCTAACCTTAAAGATTGCAGGTCAAAATTAATTTGATTTAAATATGTAAAAACCTAAGTTTAACCTAAGAGTTTTAATTTAATAGCATTTTTTTAAACTTATAATTGAACTCGAGGTTGATGTAAAACAATTTTGTATAACCGTTGAATGTATTATTTGATATAATTGGGTTTTTACATTCATTTTATAAGTTGTATAAAATCTATTTTTGACACTGCAAGACGTTTTAATAACACAGTTTTGACATTGCATGGAAAGTATCTTTAATATTCCCTCCGGAGGTTTAAAGAGAGGAGATTAACCCCTGTGTTTACTTGTCTGATTTAATTGGAATGACCTCTGCCCCTTGTGAAGCTGTACTGTGTACCCCTCACATGACCTACCTCGCTTCAGTCGCGGGGAACGACCGCCAACATGCATTCCGCACTTGCGATCTCTCTTCGAGGTAAGAAGCAGTGCCACCCGTCTCCTGAAGGCTGAGTAATGTCCCAAGTTGACTTCAGATCCAGACACATGCTCCCCTCAGAGGTCCCAAGTTCCACTCCAGTACATCTTCATAGACTTCGGTAGGAGGGATAGAGAACAGAACTTCCGTATCCACACCAGCTTCCCGTTTAACAACTCCAGAGTGGTCCCCCAATCTCTGTGTCGTTCAGGCCTTAGACACCCCAAGTGTCATTGTTCATGGAATACCGTTAAATGCTTTTGCAGCTGCTGCTGTCCCCTAAAAATACTGGCTGCCTCAATGACAGCAGTGAAGATAAGTCAGGCACTTCCATTCACTTGCCAGCAGGGGCTAAAGATAGTTCATGTGGCCTGCGCAGGGCAGACTGCTTAGCTTACTTAAGGCTTTGCAATAAAAATCTAAGGAGAAGATCAAGCTTCTGGTCTGGAAAGATTTTAAAGCTCACCTTCATTAAATCTCCAACATTTGTTCACAAGTTCTACAGTCTTTCACAGTAGACTGTTACCCAGTGTGCTGACAGCAAGAAAGCCAGTGTTATTTGTTAAAGAAATCTTAGTTAATTAGTGAAACATGGCTCACAAAGTTCCACCCTACAGTGCATTCTTATTATGCTGGTAAATATTAAAATATACTAAATAACTAGGAACAACAAGCAAAAATTAAATGATGATGATGTTGTTTTTTTGTTTTTTTAACCCTGTGAACCTCAGCAGATCTTTATTTACCAGCATGTACAATTCTGATAAGTTAGTAATTACAGAGGATAGAAGAGAGGAAAACATTTGGTTTACCTACCTTTTTTATGCAAGTTGAATTGATTCATGTTGAAGATTATTACAATATGTAATAAACTGATGTAATGGTACATGCAAATATGCTTTGATCAACAAAATAATATTAAAAACAAAATAATACTACATTTAAAAATAATCACATCATATACCTTACCTTTTCTATTTTAGTTTGTACTTTGTCACTCAATTGTGATCTCTTAGTACAATACCAGTAATTTGTATTAAATAAAATAAAAATACAAAATACATTGTTGTACCAGTGTTGCTGCGATGTCACAGTCTGCGATGAATTTTATTTTTTTATTTTTTTTGCAGAACCACTGGGAGTATATGTGAAACTCCTTTTTTGTCTCAATATTACTACTTATGACTTTACAGCGAAACATTTGCTGGAGTCGTGCTCATCACATTAGCTGATTGGCAGCAGCTGCTTCAGTTGGCTACCACCTGAGCAGTAGCAACCAATCCTATTCATGCAGGTTTACCATTAGAACTTCTCTCTGTTACTCTGCTGATACAACCACTGCTAGTAAGTTTGTTTGTTTGAGTCTCTTTACAGATCTTGGGGAGTACTACTGCATATGTGAACAACATTGTGGACTAAAAGTTTAGAAATGGAAAAAAACTGGAAGTGTGGAGATACAAAGAAGTGAACTCACCAGACTGCTGTAGCCCATGTACATCAGCTGTAACTAGCACACGAGAATCGCCGACCAAATTGTCGGAAGTCGAGTTGCATTGTGGGTAATGTAGGAAGGACAATGCATTGATTAAAAAGATGATATCTCTGGTTCTGCTGCATGTATTTTGATCCTTTAAAAAAATATATATATCCCTCAACTCAACTGGGAACACCAAACTGGCTGAACACCTGGCCCAAGCGGAGGCTTGATTAGTGACTTTTATATTTTTGGTTCGAACCGATCCATGGAAATTCATATGCACTCTTCTAGAAGTGTTGCAATACAAACAACCCAATTCAATCGAATATGTGCAAAAGAGATGTGTGCAGCTGTATCTTGATCAGTGCCCTCTTCACTTACTAGATTTTACCTGTTGGATGTCTGAGTCTTCAGGTCCATGCTTCATACAGGAGCAAGGATCATGTGATGAGTGTTGTGCTTACTACATTATCTCACCTGTTAGTATTCAGTCCATTATCCACATTATCCATTAGGTATCTTGAGCACAGATATATTATTTACTTTTTCAGCATTGTCAACTTGGACAAGTGTGCGTTGACACCCAAATTTAACTTTTGTAAGTATCAAGAGTATGGAGAGCATCTCCATACCATGCCAGTGCTTGATGTTTGGGAGTCTTATTAGTAGAATACAGTATAGACTATGGCAAGTTCAAAAAGGGTACATGGTCACTGTAACTGGCTGTTTGACTGTCTTTGAAATACCTGTACAAGCAAACGTACACAGGTGTGCAGTTAGCATCTGTGTTGTCTGTCACTTGCAAGCAGTGGTGGAAGAAGTATTCAAATCATTTGCTTAAGCAAAAGTACCAACACCACACTATGAAAATACTCAATTATGAGTAA
This sequence comes from Lateolabrax maculatus, assembly GCA_031216445.1. NCBI lineage: Eukaryota > Metazoa > Chordata > Actinopteri > Acropomatiformes > Lateolabracidae > Lateolabrax > Lateolabrax maculatus. The sequence goes on from CM062208.1 coordinate 20,658,356, forward strand.
AGGTCTTTCAACAAAATGCAGTTAACCCTGTGAAGCCTGACCCATGAAATAATTATCAGAATTTATTATTTTTTTAATGGATTGGTATTTACTGAACCTTCATAAAAATTAGATATATATCGTATTTATCTAATAGAACATTATGTCGCAGATTCGTCTGGTTCCCAGGCTAAATAATATTATATATTTAGCAAAAATGGCAAACCTAAGCCACACAAAATGGCATAATCAGACACAACTGACAATACAAGGAAATAAAATGGCAATAGCTTATCCTTTGTTTAATTTCTGTCATTTTGGAAGGTTGGTAATGTAGCACTGCTAGATTTAATCTTTTTCCTTGTTGGTGTCAGATATTTTAGGCCTCATAACATTAAATTATTTTGCCTTTTCACTAAACTGCAGTCAGTCAGTTAGTAAACCAGAAATAGTTTAATTTAAAAGTTTTAATTCAAGCCATGAGTTTATTCACAGTATGTACTGAATATATGTATGAGTCATGTGTGCAACTCCAACTCCAAAATTGCTTTCATACAACTCTATCCAGTATGAGTATTTTTGTTTCTTCTACAGGAGCCAGTAGGCAGTATTTGATCCTATGCCTTGTGGTAAAGAGGGGATTGGACAACACGTGGGCCTGAGTCTTTCAGTGTGTGAGACTGTTGTGTGATTGTGAGACCTGGTCTCAGCGTGGGCTGTCCCTTCAGCTGTTTAGTGGCTCCACGGCCCGGCCCCACACCGCCTCCTCCCTGATTTCAGCTGTTGGAAGTAATGCGATATAACTCAGACCCCTGTAGATGGTTATGAAACGCTTTGTGCCTACGACTACGAGTAACAATCTAAATTGTTGTTATACTACCAGAACTCACATATCCTGAACTGAAAAGTATGTATTGTTTCTCTGTGTTGTATCAGATTCAGTTAAACGTGTTTTCAAATATATCAACAGGGTAAAATAAATTCCAAATGGATTACAAACACTATGAAATCTCACCTCTATCCCAAACCTATTTCTTCAGGACAGAAAACTATTTCATCAGCTGCAGCTGTTGGCGCAGGTCTCAAAATGCACCATCAAACTGATGCTTTCACTTCTGTACAAATAAACACTGAACTGTTCTTAGTGATGTTTGCTTTTTTAGCGAAATGCTTCAAAAGTCATGGACGTTGAGAATGGTTTCTGCCTTCGCTTGTATATTTTCTTTCCTAAACTCATTTGAGTTCAAACTATTTACAGCAGAAACGTTTCTGACACAACACAGAGAAAAGCTGGGGTGAAATTATGATGCAAAGCAAACCTGAGAGTCAAGCTGTCACCTATCACGAGACCAGTAAATCACTGGACTAGAAAAGGCCGTGAAGCTTATAAATCTGTACAGTGTTGACAGGAATCGGCAGAACAACCACCTGGTTACAAACACTGTTTCGTCAACAGTGACTCTGTCAGGCTCTGGACAGCGAGTTACTCTGAACCATTTATCAACACAGTCCACTGCAGGTAGTGATATTGAAGGAACCAAAGTGTGTCAAGGGTGTTGCATGTATTGATTACTGAGAATGAACCACGCCTGTGTCAGGTGATCTGCTGTGTCAGTCACTCTCTGTGCAGTGCAAAGGGGCAGTCAGCTCGACTGTGACTGAAATGTGGCTGTGAAGGAATCGTCCTCTAAAGAACCATTACTTCCAATGTTGTGCTCATGTGTCGGACAACGTAAGAGTTTAGGAATTGTCTTCAACCGCTGTCCATATAAGAGTGTTTAAATTATGTATAGGACAACCTGCCAAATGCGTACTTATTTAGCATTTATAAAGCCACGTCGGCCATTTAGGATATCCAATAAAGCAATTAATTAAAATGTGGACGGAAGAAAGTTGTTTTTACTGGATACCTGACTAGTGGTCAAATGACCCGTCAAATCTCAAATTATCCTTCGGTTAGAGGAATACTTGATGGTATAATGTGACAGCAAGACAACGTATCTCGTTACCCCATTTACCTTTGAAGCACAAGTTGTGAGTTTTCACTTTGTTTTCACTGAGCACTGCACCTCAGAGCGGAGCTGACACCGAACCTGTTACTAGCAAGACCCCTTGGGCTGCTGTGGGACTCCAAACAGAGTTGAGATAGTATGATAAAGCATGTCGAACAGATTCAGTTAATAAATAAATCCGTAATCATTTTCCTTTTGATACCCTGTGGTCATGTGCTGTGTCTTCCATTGTTGCTCCCAGTACTAAAAAAAAAGAACAGAACAATTATCATGACTTCAACTGTGACACATGATTAAAGTTGTGTTTTCATTATAGAGCTGCAGTTCCCACTACATATTACTCTTTGTGGAGAGAGTCCCGCCCTGCTCTCTGTAAGGTTACACTGCCACATAGCATTTAACAGACAATTTTGCCTTTCTTTTCCCCGACATTGGAATGTGAGCAGAGCAGACATTCACAGAGCCGTGGACGTGTTCAGGCAGCGGCCTGGAGGCCTACAGGTAGACCGACTAATGCAGCGGAGTCTGTAGCGCCAGGGGACTGAACCCAACGCCTTTTTCCTATGATAACAAACTCATCTTATACTGTATGCTCAAAGAAGTCATAAAGAAGGTGGTGAATGTAAGGGAAGTCCCATATAATTAATGAATTCACATGTTTTAAACTGAAAAAGACCAAGACATGCATCAGTACATGTCTGTTCTGCCTAGAACTGTAGAGTTATTATTTTTATAGCCATATTATTGAGCTGCATCCTCTTTTTTCTTTCTTTTTTTTAAATTTGGTGTATTAGGAAAGAAATCACATATATACACCTTTGTCAGTAAAGTTCCTATAAAGTTTTTGGAGTTTGTACGTGAGCGTTGCCGTTGTTTCCTCAGTCCAACAAGACTTAGAGAGATGTGAAGAAGACCAAACAGCATGTCGCATCTGAGAACAGGACCAGCAGGACCAGGTCTAAAGGAAACCAGCTCCTCCCTCTGGTGGCCGTGCTGTGTAAGCGCAGGTTGAATGAAGTTTTTAGATGATTTCATTGTTTTATCGCTCAGGACTGAGGCTGAAGGTGTAAGTGGGACTTACACAGTGAGCTGTAAAACCACGGGACAGCCATTCACGTCCAGTGCGCACACTGTCAGCTGCGGGTTCACCCGAGCCGCTGCTGCTCTCTGCTGTCTTCAGATGTGAAGAAATCAGGGAAAAATTATTAATTATGATTGAAAGGGGGGAAAAGGGTTTTTTTTTGCACCCAAAAGTAAATAATACAAATATAAATGTTTGTAAAATACTGACACAAAATAAAAAAAACGTTATTATTATTATTATAATTATTATTATCATCATCATTCCAGTATTGGGGTTTTGATGGCAGGTCCAGGATCAGACAGCGGAATGTGTTTCCTTTTAGGACCTGGCGGAAGTCCCTGGTGTGGTCTCGTGCAGGTCACCTCTCTCTCGCGCTCCACACTCCTTCTTCTCCTTCCTCCTCCTCCTCCTCCTCTTCCTCCTCTTCCTCCTCCTCTGCTTCCAGCGCAGCGTCTCCATCAGCTGTTCACCCGCGTGCGGCAGCGGCGCAGGACCGAGAGCGCGTTTTCACCCCCGGCAGCCCGGAGCCGTCCATGTAGCTCACCCTACCACACACACACACACTCACACACACACACACACACACACACCCATCGACACCAGCGCGAGAAGAGATGAAGATGAGGTACTTTTTTTCTTTGATTTGGATCTTTGATGTGCACTGTGAGCGGCTGTGCGGTTGTGAACGTGGTTGCTTGCCGCCCCTGCAGGTGCTGCCCAGCGCTGGAGCGCCTCCTCTGCTGCGTCCTGGCTCTGCTCGGCCCGGCGGCGTCCCAGTGGCCAGGTAAGATCCCGCACCGACACCCGGGGCCGCCGCGGCCCCCGGCGGCGTGCCCGCGTGTTGTTCAGTGACCTTTCGCAGCGCGCAGGAGGGTTTCCCGGCGCCCCCAGTCAACGCCGGTTGCATACTTTGGTAGAAAAAAGTTATTCTCCGCAATGCAAGTGGCAAAATAGTGAAAAGAAAAAAAAATAGTTGCATTGATAAATATCTCCGCTGGAATGCGTCTTCCCAATATAGCTCCAATCTTAGTGGATTAACCAGTTTGATTTGTTGTGAAACCTTTATGAATAAGTGATGATTCAGACTGTGAAAACTGCAGGCTACACAGTAACTACTGGGATGTTTAACAGAACTGAACTTAAGTAATCTGCAGCAACACCTTGTCAGTAACTGTAACTGCTCCTGTGTGACCAGCATGATGCTTGGCTTGGACTGCATTTGCTCGCTGCTTACTCCTCGCTCTTCTAACAAGATCGGACAGCACCCTCCTATGTGCCACTAACCGGCCGGATAGTGTGGCTGCCACAGAGCTGTGCTGACACCTTGTTGTGATTCAGCGGGTAAAACTCAGCATGCCCTAGGTTGGACAAAGTGGCTTTGAGACTGTTTACAGGTTTTTCTCAAGTCCAAAGTCTGCAGTGCTCAGAAAGCTGCATTCCTTCGTTGTTTGTCCTGCGTCTGACCACAGACTGCTGCTTGTCCTGAGAGATGTCCCCTCCTGTGCACTGACCTGCTGGAGGCACAGGCACAGTCCTTTACTCGAATCTTTCCAGCTGTTATAATGTCAGTGCATCTGAACAAAGACGCTATCATGAGGGACCATTTCTGTAACACACACACACACACACACACACACACACACAATGGTAATGATGTTTAAGGGCTATATGAGCCACTGAATGAAAGAACTCTCTTCTGCTGCTGAATAATTTATCTTTGAACCTCGCTAATGTCCTTCGTTTAATTGAGTAAACGTCCAGTTGAGAACTGTGTAGCTGTCAGATGATAGGGAGAGGAAACTGAGAGGACATCGATTAATATTTGATTGACTGTGATCACCATCAGCTAGATGTAGTATTTTAGGGGCATTGGGAGTAGACACTCTTTGTATGTCAAACTGACTGTAGCCCTTCTAGTACTCTCTGTATTATCTTTTGTAACTAACCCAACCCATCTGTGACCAAGTTTGATCAAACAGTGTTTTCCATTCATCTGCCTTCTGCTGGTCCTGCTTTTTTCTTTGTTCTCTTTTGTGTTAACGTGCCCGATCTTTATAATATTCCACCTTTAAGTTTGATGGAGATCAGAAGGGGTAAAAAAAGAAAGGGGGGTAAAACATTTTGCAAGTAGCACTCAAACAATGTGACATTTTCACAGGAATGCTGTGCTGTCTGTGTGTGTCCAGGTTGAAAAAAGGCCGGCCACTCGCCGCCTCAGGAGCAATGCCTTTGGCTGCCTTCGACATGGTTGAATTAGGTCTGATTCATTCCCAGTCCCTGGCTGGGTCAGGAATCCCTATTGTCATGTGATCTTTGACATGCACCAGGCTTTGCCTGAGGCGAGCGGGACAAGGACGGGGGAGGGGAACGGCTGTAGGGGGACACCCCGCCGTGCCATTTAATGGCTGAATTAGATGCCACATTAAAAATCACAGCTGGCTGGGAGTTTTCTCCCTTTCAGTGCAGGGACATGATGACAGGCTTTCAGCATGCTGGGAAAGGATAACAAAACATTTTGTAAAATCCCTGTATTACTGTATTTGCCCCAAAGTGTATAGAATATCCTTTAGTATGGTATTACTAAGATTAGTTGCAAGCTTTTTACTGAGTGATTTTGCAACTTCCATCTGATTATCTTGAGCTGTAGCTGGTGATACTCATGTTGTAATAATATTTGATGGTATAGTTGGTCTGAAGCCGAGCATCGTTTGACAAACATGTGTTGACATGTCAATGTAATTTTGCAGTATTTGCAGTAAAACATCTGCTTCCATACCTCAGATGTATCCAGAGAACTTTTCTCTTTTACTCGTTTATAAAAATTATGGTCTAGACCTCCTCTATGTGAAAAGCGTCTTGAGATAACTTTTGTTATGATTTGGCACTATACAAATAAAATTTGACTTGACTTGACTTCTGCACCCGCAAAAATCCATTTTTCTCTTTAGATATCTTTGACTTCAATTTGTTGGGTTATTGAAATGTTTGACATATTTTCATTTTTTTGTGGTTTTCCTAATAACACATGATTTATTCTACTACAAAATGTCCCTTCGCTTTGTGAAAGGATTGTTTTAAGTTGGTGACCATTAAAGTTCTCCAGAGAAGTCAGTTAAGGCAAGACACTTGATTGATCATCAGTGTAAGTAAAAGCACTGTAGTATGAAGAAGCCGCACTTTTATTATGCAGAATCTGTGCCTTAATTATTATTTTCAATTTATTTGAGGTGTTCTCGTGACATTTTGCTTTTGTTAGATAGTAGAGAGACTGACAGGATGTTTGGGGACAGACAGAGAGGGGAGGGAAGGTCCTTGACTGAGTTCAAACCTGACACAGTGTGGTGACACGTACATTATGTGCTTTGGGCCACTGTGCCAACAGGATGCCCCACCTGTGCCTTATTGTTTTTAGTGATAACCCGGGTGGTAGCTAATGAATAGCAGAATTTTAATGAAACAAGACATACTTTATTTAATAACCACAAATGTAATTCAGGTCTACATTTGTGAGAGCTCTGTCAAGACAGAAGGAGAGAGCTAGAAGTGGAGAGCAGGCAAGTTTTCAAAATGAAAGTATTAAATCTTTCTTCTCATGCCACACTGGATATGTATAGGACAAAGCAGATTGTAAGGCATATCTATACTGAAATATGCAAATGAAACGACGTTTTGGACAATTTGCAAAAATAAAAAAATCACCAGATGTATTTTGATTGACTACATTGAGGTACAGCAGTTTGTAAAATACATACAGGTTCTCAGTGGAGGACATGGACGATTGCTGAATTCCTAAAAATACACAATTGTCATGAACCCCAGACCTCACAGTATGTTCTCTAATTTGTAAAAGTCAAGAAAATCACTTTTTCTGGGGTGAACAACTATTAGATTGCTGTCTATGTTAGGATCATTGCAACTCTCAAATGAAACAAATGGGCCTACTGTGCACAGATTCTGTTGACTCAGTAAACCTTGTGATGTCTAATCCCTGGATTTTCTACTCAGTAAACCTACTTATTCATGATCGACATCTCTGGATGTGCCTCATATCAAGGCGCGGAAGTTTCTATTACATGTCCAGCATTTAAAAGGTCTGGATGGTGGTTTGAGGGTGGAGATGGCTTGCTTTGTGACTTCCAGTTTTGGCTTACGTGCGTGAGGTTGTGGGTGGGAGTCAGATGTCAAGTGGGTGTCTGTACCTCCCATTCTGGCTCCTCTTTTCCCCTACATTTTTTAAAAATTAGACACAAGAGATTGACACGTTATGCATTTATGCTCTTACTCGTGCCAGGATGGCAACGGTTTTTTGTGTGTCACTCACCAAGATGGAAGTCAGGTACAAGCTCTCTGCGGATAATTTGAGTCGCACGTTTCAGATGCTGCAGTAAAGGACTGAACACGCCTTTTTAAAATCCCATTCCCTGCTTTGCTGTAAAACACTTCAATTCCATTTTTAGCTGTTTTTTCATTTCGTAAAGACTGTCACAACAATGTTTATAAGGTCCTTTCTGCCCGTTTCTTAAAACTCATTCAGTGTAACAGGACCACACTCTAACACAGCACAGCTGTCAAAGACCAGCAGAAAAAAAGTGTCTCCATATGACTTAGTAAGGAGCCTGAAAGGAAATCTAGATATGCTGTAGTTTACTTTAATGTGGATGTGTTTTTGTAAGAAAACCACGGTGGTCACATCCTGCTTTGATTACTTAATTCAACCCATCTGGATCCTGTAGTGAATCTGAAAAGTTGTATATCTGTGCTGGACATTAAAAAACATGGCCCAGTTTGAGAATCACTCCACACCAGACACACTGTTTGAATCAGCGTGTGCGTGTGTGTACACATCAGAATGTGTACTGTCGTCCTGTTGAACTTAACTTAAAGAAAGAGCTACGCCCATTCGATCCGAACCCTACTGAGTTCATAATTGTTTTGTTTCGTGTCAGGGGAGGGAGGAAGGGAAGTCCCAGAGTCCTAGGATAACCTTTTTCTGGCACACACCTGATCAAGTTGAAGGAAAACCTCGAGAGTTAATGGCAAATCTATCATAATAAAACTGGCTTCTGTTGCTGTATTAGTTTAAAATTAGTATGAATAATTGAAAAAGATGATAATGCCTGTTTGTTATTACCATGTGACCTGATTATAAGAACGTTCATAATTACGTTTTGTTGTAATTCCGAAGGTGAGATGTACTGTATATGACCACTGTACAGAATGTGGCACATTTGGCCCAAATTCTGACCATTGCAAGTGTTTTCATCAGAAACTTAACTGAATGTGACGGCATGGATCGCATTTTACAGAAATCACAAACAAAAAACTGACCACAGTAAAGAGTGACATGAAATAGAAATCTGATGATTACATAGACAACATAGTTTTGTTCGCATTGCCATATGTACAGTAAAGACATGAACGTGCAGGGCTTTGATCAGTATTTGTTCCGTTTATTTGTGATCCCCTAAGATCTTCCTTGTCAGGGCAGTGCATCCTTTTGAATGTTGCTGACAGCTGTTATTTGTATTTTTATGTGCTCCCACCACTCAGTGTTTCAGGTGCGCTCGGCTGCTCTCTACTGCTGTCCCTGATGTCAAAATGCCAGGTTTGACAGTGGCAAAATACAGGGGGACACCATAATTACTGCCTATGTTACAGGAGAAGAGGATTTGTAGGGCCACTTGTTCTGTACACCCAACTATCGACAGCACTAATGGCACACCGAGTGCCCTCTTACCTCTCAGCTCCTCTTTCCTGTTTGCAGTTAAAACCCTCACTTATTTGCTTCTCTTTCCCAGCCGTAATCGAGGTAACAGTAAGTGGAAGGTATGAAGCCTCGCTTTGCAAATAACAGGACTCTACAGTACATGCAGGTTTTGTTGTAAAGATCTGAACATAGAGCAAGATGAAAAAGGTAGTATTAAGAACACTTTTAAAAGTAAAACTGAGCCCCGTCCACCCCTGTGACCATAGTGATGCAGATACTTTTGAAATGTATTTGGACAAAATAAATTATGGTTCCGTTATACATCATAACATGGATAAGTGCTGTAGCAAGACAGCTAATGCTTCTTCATATGTAGATTTTGAGTACTAATGGACTACAGCATGTTGGAGCAAGCTACCAAGCTACTTAAAGCAGCAAAAAAAAATAAAAAATCTGTAATGGGTGAACACAGTTGCAGCAGTATACTGTAAGTAAATAAACGTAATCTTGTTATAGAGATGTCAACCACCCAGACTAACCTGGCAAAAGGCATTTTTAGCCTCTTTAGAAATCATTACATTTCAAGCCAGGCTTACTTCTGCTCTTTGTGGTCAGTTTGTCAGCACTGTAGGCCGTAGCCTGGGTGAACGCTGGTTTCCATGGCCACCAGGTGCAGATTTTTCCACCACAAAGCCGTATTTGGCTGTAGCAAAGGAAACCGGATCCGTCTACCTGGCACTTTGTCCCTGTCTCCAGCTTTAGGGAGTGTTCACTTGTCCTCACTGACAGACTGCTGAACACAGGCAGTCACGAAACTAGAGAGCCCCCCCCCCCCCCCCCCATTTACATTCTCTTGTCCTAAGAAATCTATACCATAAGCTTTTCACTCTCCACGAACTGGGACTGATCCAGAGTGACCAAGCCTATATAGATGGCTTCATGTCTATAGAGTTATGATGTGACCCTCTGACATTATTTGAAAGGCACTTTGCAGATTCAGACCTGAAATATTCTAACTGTGAGATGTGAACACAATTAATACGAGCACCAGCTACCACCCAATGTGTTTTTTTTAATGAATGAAAAGACCATTCAGAATTTCACAAGGCCCCTCTCGGGAATGCCATTGTGCGTTTCAAACCTCACTTTGTTGTTATGTCCCTCTTTCTGCTCTCCACATCTTCTTATCTTCTGATTGACTCTCGTGATGTGCAGGGCCGCTTTTCAAGGCATCCTTGAATTCCACTCATTCACCCGTCCTTCAAGAGCTGCCATGTCTGTAGGCACTTCTCTTTTTACCCCCTCACAAACCTCACACCATGGGGGTGTGAACTGAGGAGAATCCCTTGGGACAGGGAGATTACCATCAAGCCTAGAGCTCCTGTGACAAAAGAGGGATTTGCTGAGTCCTGTACCTCTGTACTCCGCTCTCATTTGTTCTTTGCCGGAAGTAGGACTTTGGGTGAGGTATGGGATTCGATGACATGGCCTGTCTTCACTGTACCTGTCAGAAACTGAGAGGTGGACTTTCCAGGTGCACTTGGTATTGTACGTATCGGGTAGTGGATTTAAATTTAAAGATAAAAAGATAGGAGACAGGAGCAAAGAAAGGGAAAATAACAGTTTCTGTTGTAGTCTGTTGAGCCTGCCACTGTTTTTGGTCAATTCAGCCGTAGAAATGTGTCTGTTTGCCCTGAAGTTGAGTGCTGACATTTTCAATAATCTAAATCAAAGGCAGGATCGGCCCCCGGATCGATGAGCCTAAAACAGTTATTTGAATGAAACCATCTAAGAAGTTTAGAGGTGAAATGTCTCTTTGGTGAAACTGCTGCTAACAAATCACAGATGAATGAAATGTTCGAACCACAGGTTTAATCTTTAACAATGTATTCTATTTTACAGGCGGATCATGTGTTTATGTTAAATTTTAATCTGAAAAGTAATTAGTAACTAATACAAATATGCTGTGGAGTAAAAAAGAACTGTATGTAGCATCCCCGGCTGAATGGTGATCTAACTTTTAACTGATGATTTACAGTAGGTCTATTAACAATACAGTGAACACACCGTAAGACCTAATAAGAGAGATAAAAACAAAATACTACCATCCTTTAACATCCTGGTAAAACATATTTCACTATAGCCCTATAAAATTCTAGTAATGTTCAACCACAACTCAACTAAGATCATGAACTGTAAAGCTTAGATTGAATATAAATATTGGTATTTATACAATCATGAAATACCACTTATTATTATAGCAAAATGACAAGTTCTGAAAGTGCTATATGTAAGCATATTTAACCAATAAATTAAATAATTAGTTACCCTTTTAACTACAAACAATATGTACATTTAAATTTATAAGAAACTAAATATTGACCAACCTTGTGCCCTAATAAGCCAGGTGCTAAAAACAATACAAAAGTTAGGACATCCAGAAGTTCTACAATGTGTCTTTTTTCGTACATTTCAAAATAAAAGCACCAGCCTTTAATAATGCAAGTATACATAGTATTTATTACTGAAATGTAGTGGAGTAAAAGTAGAATAAAATACTATAATATAATATAAGTTAATATAATAAGTTAAGCACAAGTACTTCAAAATTGTACTTAAGAAACAGTACTTGAGTAAATGTATTTCGTTACATTCCAACACTGAAGAAGACTGGTGGGATCATGGGCTGAGCCTGGATTTTTACAAAGTGAATGCCTTGGTTGCTTGTGACTTGGAAGCTGCTAATTGTTTTGTGAATCATGAGCACACAGACAATAAAGGGTGCCCTCTATTCACCGGGTGGCTGTTATGGGCCAGGTGGCACAGTGCCATCCATTGAGAGGTTTAGAGAGGAGGAACATAGGCCAACCGTGGGGACGTTAAATATTTAGGGGTCCAGTGAAAGATTTGCAGGGCCATTCGTCTGCTGAGACAGTGGTATTATCAGCCGGGGTGATGGGCTGAAAGGTCTGCAGTGAAATTCTTCCCTCGGTGGCCACTTGACTTACTGAAACATCCCATGAAAGTCGGTTAGTGCCATGTTCAACAGAACCCTGTGGTATTACAAGTCCAGTTTATAACCTTATTATTTGGGCATGGTAATAGACTTGGCTGTGTAAAGTTTTTGTAACCTTGAGTATCCTGTCTTGAATGTGTCCGCTCAAGATAAAAGCAGAATACAAGACAAGAATGCAGGAGGATAATTGCGCATACTGCAAAGTAATGAAGGTGTCAGTATCCACCCAGGCTGTGCTGTGCCATAATGGACTGATTTCTTTTTACATGGGCAAGTTTTTATGTGTTTTGTTCTCTTTAAACTAACAGTTTGTCTACACAGGAGGTTTTGTGCTTGTTTTCAGTCACATGCCCTTTCCACCAACGCAAACCTAGTTCTGGTCCTGAGCTGGTGGTAGTGCCGATGTACAGGTGGTTCAACTCACTAACCTTCTAGGAACCAGTTTACTTTTCCACAGGCTAGAGAGCGACGTCATTACATCACTGTATAGATGTCCGTATATGTCTCCGCAAGCAACAAAAACAACAATGGCAGACTACATCGTGTCTTTTCAAGTGTTGCTCCTAGTTTTCCTCCTCTGCAGACCTCAAAAACTGAAGCTCTGTTTTTTTTTTAGAATAGCGGTCACATAGTTTGAGTTGGTCTTGTTGGTCATGATAATCCCACCCCCAGCCCTTGACGTAAACGGTTCTTGGTTCTAGACCAGCTCTGGAACCAGTTTTCCTGGCCGAGAGCCGGTTCTCTTCAAGAACTGGTAAGATTAAGAATTCCTAACTGGCCCTCAAACTGCCTTGGTGGAAAAGGGGTATCAGTCTCTAGTTTCTGCCCTTCTTCTATTTCTCTCTGTGAAACTCTGAAAGCATGATAAGGTCAGTGCTCTGCCTTCGGGTGAGAATAACTTTAGATTTCTGGTTGGCAAACTTTACATAGGTCAGAATAAATTCTCTAACCTTAGTTTATATTTGATCTTTGTCTATGTCATTTTGTATGTCTGCATTCTGCCCTGAAACTAAATATTTCCTGTTGCTTGTCTGAAGAGTTGGCAGAGCATTGTATGAGTTTACTTTGGACAAGAGATTGGACAATATTGATACAGGTATGATATAAGATTATTCTTTCCTAGCTCTTATGCTGGTTATTATTTTTCAAATACTTTTGGAAAAGCAATACATTTAATTTAGTAATTCATCTCGGGTGTGGGGTCAAAATAATTTCCAGCTGGTTCATTAAGTTCACTTGTTTTAGATCAGGTTGGTGCACCAGCTCACCAAAGCCCCATCACGTGGATTATAACATGCCTTTGCTTGGCTTAAGCTGAAACAGAGGAAGAGCATGACCTGTGGGCATTTTGTGCTGAAGTGCCCAGTGGGGGGAACAATGAACGTTGGCACCCTGTACCCTGGTCTGGCCTGTACTAATTGAGGGCCCTGATATTGTCTTGTCGATGAAAGCCCCCTTTGTCCCTGTTACTTCTCTTCATCTACTGTATCCCCTGGGCCTCTGATATAGCCAAAGGCATAACGTCATTCCCTTCCAGCCATTGTCTCCATTCATTACAGAGGATTAAAATGTCAGTTGAAGGTGAAGTATAAGTGAGTCAGTATTATCCACAGAGGGGGGTTGAAGGTGTTGTGCCTAGTAAGCTAAAGGTTTGTGCCCTCATTAACACCCCTCCTACTGTAGAGGATGATACTACCTTTTGGGACTGGAGGGCATCATCTGAGGGAAAGGGCAAATTCTACACTTCTCATTAATCTATGTGAATTAGATGTGATTGGTACTCAGTAGCCAAGTAACAAGGATTAGGACTGAAGACATGGGTGGTGGTTCTCAGCTGCAAGTTTCTTTCAAATACTGTGACAACTTTGAGCATCAATTCAACCAACTCAGTGATTTGTCCACTTAAAATACATTTACATATGTAATTGTCTAGTGCTGTGTAGATATGTGGGCTCCCCCACATATCTACACAGCATCCCTGTCTTTTGTTTTATTCGGTGTAGCGCTGTCCTCACTGTGGAATTTCCGTCTGCTGCATATGTCAAGGGCTTTGGCCTATGATTCCCTCCCATGCAAAGAAGAAGCTTTGTGACAAAAAAAAAAAAGAAGTGTTTTACCCCCCCTTTCATGGTTGGATTTACTGTCAAAGTGTTGATCTGCATTGACATGTTCTTGAAGTGCTGTGCAAAGCTGAAACTCAACACTTGAGTGAGGCCTAGCGGGTTCAAAGAACCAGCAAAAGGACAAAGACACGAGACTGGCCAACAGACTGATCTAACAATCTGCTCCTTACACAACCTGGCCAACGCACAAATGAGATCTACATGCACATTCTTTCCACATGAAGCCCACGTCTTCAGCGGGGGATGATATTTACTTATGCATTCAGGAGCAACAACAGGAATGGAAGGAAATTCATTCTTGGCCTCGACTGAATGCTGAGAAGATGTGCATATAAATTTGCACTTTTGCCAGCATTTTTAGCTGCTTCGTACATCTGAGACCTGTGTAGGCAGGTAAAATTTGTGCATTCAGGGTGAATGTGAGGATCTGATGGGCCATTAAAAGAAATAGATGAGTGATGGAGTTGAAATGAAATAATATAGTTATAAATGTTGTATACATTTTTCGCCATTACTTTCCATCTCCAGAGAGGATCACATCTATGAAGCTCACCGGAAAGGTTTCCTTATAATTCAAAGTTTCAAAAGGTTTTCCAAGCTTTCTAACTTTTTGTAGTAGAATCTAACCCAGAATGTGTCAAACAACTGTTTCTAACATACTTTAAGTAGAGCAAACCAGAGTTTGTAGCACAGTAAAGGTTATAATCTGAAAATAGTCAGAATGATGAAAAGGGGAAAATTAGAGGATGTTTAAATTATAGACATCATGATAACTCATTTCCCTTTTAATCTTGACTGCATTGAGACATCATACAGCTGCCTTAACAGACTGTAGTTTAATTCTCTACACTTTAACTGAAATCCAATATGGACATGGTTCAGCAGCTTGTCACTGTGCTGCACAGGCAATAAATACCATAGAAATGTCAGCGTCAAGCATTGCAAAATGTAGCTGAAAGAATGTATAAATGCTAACACTCTATCTGGTCACTAGATCTTACATATAGATATTAAATTCTTTTAGCAAAAAATTTGCTGTGTTTTTTCATACTTATTACTTTTATATTGTTACTTCACAATCACTTAACCATCAGTGTTTTGGAAAGAACCTTTGGAAATTGCTTGAGCAATCACTGTCTAGGCACATGCCGAGACATGGGCTTTCCAATTTGTAGCTAATGATCCAGACTTCTTTCGAAGACGTTTGATCTTTGAGTCCTTGTCTTAAGGCTTCTCAGGGAGATGAAAACTAACCTATTCCAGCCAAATCGCTTAAGTGTCAGTGTTGGAGCAGCTTTATGGTTGTTGAAGTGATGTTACTGTGTAACACACCTTATTGATGTGATTGTCATAGGGTAATGTAAGGAACTATAAACCGTGAATTTTTTGTGTTGAAACACTGCATCAAGGTTGTTAGATGGTCAGTCAATAAATTGTCCTCTGTGACTGGCAGGAGAATTTTAAGAATGCTGATAGCCTGGGAAGTTTGTCAGTGGACAGTCTGCACGCCAAAGAGGTGGGCCTCTATTTTATTAGATATGAGCACGTCTTGGAATGTGACCATAATGTACCTTTTGACTCCTAGAGCCAACAAGCAACAGCAAGTTGTAGAGTTCTCCAGTCCTTCGAGCTCCTTAGTGTTAGAGAGTTTTGTCAAAAATACTTATTTATGTTTTCGTTATCACAATTTAAACAGTTCAACTATTGGCTTTAAGACTGGCCAATTCTTGCTATGCCGTCTGATTCACAAAAAAAGATATACTGTAGAAGATAATGATCTCTAAACACTATTTCATTATGTCCATGCCACTATCGGTATGCTACCCCACCAAAGGATTTATCTTGGCTGGAAGGAAACAACACTGTAGCAGATAACTGTTGTCAAAAACAGGTGCATAGTCAGGGCCATAGCCAGGATTAAGCAGATTGAGTGTCCAACACTTAATTTCCTGGTGAATTGTTATGTTATTTGTGCCTTTTGTGCATGTGGACAGGTCCTTATTTACTTAAAGGAAAACACAAAATTCAGGCGGCAGGTGACAATTCAAAATATAATGGAATATAATGCAGTAAGGCTGTCAGGTGTTCTGTAATGCTGTCAAATATTTATTCTCCTTTAGATCAGCTTTTCTCATTTAATGTTGTAATGTCCCTGCAGAGTCAACACACATAGGCATGATTTACTCTTCTGTCCTCTTTTATGTCTTTTGTTTGGGGAAGTGGCACCTATTCACGTCAATGATAAATTAATTCATTTTAATAATTTATAAACCCCTTTACTTTAATAGCTCAAATGTGTTTCAGTAAGATTTTAGCACTGTTGTGTTTATATTTCTGTAGCTCTCATATACAGGTATGTATAGTAAATATGTAGAGTTTTTTATTGAATTACTAAAATTACTTTTTGTTTAATTTTGGGCAGTTGGAATTACTTTTGACAAAAATGTCAAAATAAAGCCCTTTGAAGCATATTGCAACATTATGATTCTTTTCAGTGACAACAACTGTAAGGTAGCACAGTCCATGTTGTAAAGAAGTGCCCTTTATTTTGTTGTAATGGAATCTTGGTTTATGAGAAATAAATAAATAAAAGATACTTTAACAAAGACAATAGTGACACTAATTGTAATGCTACCATGTTGTAAGTGATTTTTGTGGTTGTTATATAATGAGTGTGTTGTCTGCCTCCTTGTTCTCCAGTGTTCAGCTCGATATGTTTCGACCTATCCATCGCTATGATGGGGGGGGGGGGGGGGTCAGAGACACAGAGCGTCTCCGTAACCATAGTAACTTACTCTCACCTGCACTGCATGAGAGGAGGAGATGCTGTGCTGGCAGTTTCAAGCGGTTTCACAGATACCAGTTGCCAGGCAGACACTTAAAGGATGGACCAGACGTTTTCAGCTCCCGATTATACAGTTATATTGTGCAGATTTTCTTTTTATTAGAATTTATTAGTTTTGTTTATTAAATAATGGTGATCTCATAGCTGGCTACGGCCATCTCAATAGCAGCTGTCAGCTGATTCAAAATAAAAACCGTCAATCAAATATGGGGCCGTACTGTATATCGACATTGATCTCCCAATTCCAATTGACTTTGATTCAGAAAGTCCAGAATCGATTTGTTTTGATCTGATATCTGATAAATACTAATGTTGGATAAAGCACTTCTAAGAATTTATCTTGGGAACTTTTTCTACATTGAACACATGAGCAACACTGTTGTTTCCTTGAACATAAAATTGTCTAAACATTGTAGGCTGAATTGTAAACACATATCCTGGTTATAAAAAGGATTTATTTTCTTTGGCAAATGCAAAAACGACTAAAACATGAGACATATATATTTTTTAGGCCTAGATGTGCAAACCAGTTGAGCAAGAATAATAAAAGACCTGCACTGCTTGCAACAGTGTCAACATTATACATATTTAAAAAAAAACATGATATCCTATACAGCTACGCATGGACTGTCAGTACCAAATGCAACACAACAAAGTACAACACATCCACTTAAATGATCACTCAGAGCACAGGCAGGGCACAAAATTAAAGTCCGCACAGGACAGTCGTGACTCAGGACGGCTGTCATCAACATTTTTAAACAGCCTTTTGTGCACGTTCTAATAACTCAATTTCAACAAAGTAGACATTTTAAACATCAATTAGCTGTAACTGAACCACTTGCAACTAGTAACTACTGCCTACAAATAAAGTAACACTTAGCGCAGGTATACACATGTTTACTGAGGAAAAGCACAAAGGCAAAGATCAGTCTTTTTAAGAATCAATGTTGGATCATTCAATAAAAATCTCAATTAATTGGAACATCATTGTTTTTTATCCAACCCAAGAAGCAAATAGAACAGATTATTGCTTCTACTGTGAAACCGAAGCATCTTGTAATGTGCCGATGTGATGTCATTTTCCAGTGTGCCCACTGTTGAGGTGTTGGTCATGCTCAGGGGCATGTTTTCAGACAAAACATCAGTGAGTCAGAGCAAGGCTGTGCAGTCACCTGAAGAAACTTAGCTTGGGTTTCTTTGATCTTAATTTGAGGTTAAAAAGTTGATCTGAATCATAATTTTTTTTTAATACTTCTCTGTTGTTGGATAACTCTCTGAAGCAGTTGAGCTCAGCTGCAGACACTCATTCTCATTTGGGAGAAAACCGCCAACACTCATTAAACCAACTGCAGAAATGTTACACATTGGCCCGGTCCCAAATTTGCCTAGGGTATCACCTTCCATATTTCTCCTTTCTCTGTTCCTGGAAAATCGTCAGCAGGTACCGTGGTGACAAACACGTCAGTCTGGAGAATCTAAATAATTATATGCCTGTGACCTTTAAAAAAAGTATTATTATGCTCATTATTTAGTAACATGCTTTCTATAGCTTAAAAAGAATACAGACATTTTACTGCTTTTACTAAAACCTCAGTCTGCCTGAACAGAATCAAACTGGAATTTTTAATCCACCCCTCCCTTGTTGGTATGTTCTTGGTGGTTTTATGTTTGAGCGAAACGGGCTACGAAGCTGCTGTGAAAATGGGTCAAGTGGTAGGATTAGAGAGCTAAGGCACACAATATGTGAACCCTCTGGTCTGTGGTTTTGACCCGCGTTGTTTGGTGGTTTATCTTATAGCAGCAGTTTCTGGTTAGACTGTGTGCAATTTTTTTTCCTCTCCATTTGTGCAGAAAAATCATGCTTCTCTCATCACCTATTACAGTCTTACAGTCAGAGTTCTTTGTTTCACCTCTAAAGATTGTTGTTTTAGTTGATGACATCTGGCAGGCCCTTACGAGTTCACACTGATGTCAGATGATCAAGACTTTCAGGTATTGCATGTATGCAGTCAGAAAAGAATCTGTTTCATCTCACTGAATGCATTCAGTATAAATAACTGTATTAGTAATATGTTGAATCCTGTTTGATAGAGAACAGAGGTCAAACCCTCCTAGTTAAAGCCATGTAACCAGCTTTTTGGCTGCTTATTAGGTCTCCCATCAATGTAGTTCAAACCTAAGTAAGGTAATCGTGACACTTTAGACTTCTTCTGGTTTCTTGTAATTATTTGTCGTTAAAACATTAAGAGGACTGTGGTAGAGATCTAATTCTGACACCTGATATTGGATTGACCCAGAGTGCAAGGAACAACAGGAACTGATGCAGCATCGGCACACATCCCACCGCTGTCATTTTACAGGCTTCAACTCGTTCACAGCTTTGAAAAAAAAGAAGCCACTAAAAGACTTCTGCTTGCTGATGTGATTTGCTGTTTGTGGTCTGCAATTGTGTGTTATTTAATTCTCCCTACAGCCGCAAGATGATTTTATGTAATTTATGTTCTTTTCACAGTCGTAACAGGTAATGCGTGTAAATGTTTGTCATTTTACTGACGAGTATCCAGCCAACAATTGACTCTGTGCTTGAGAGTAAAGACGAAGAAGTTGATATATTGTGCAATAAACCACGAAGGTATCATCAATTAAGCATTCAGACATGTTTTCTCAGTATCTACTGTAAAGTAGCAGAATGTGATGTGGGGTGCGCTGTTGTAACACTGCAGTGATTGATGTTTTTTTTACCCCCAACATCACCGCAGTATGCTTACCCTGAGGGCAAGTCAGGCCTCTCACTTCCCCACCCTCTAAAACCCAAGTCCTGCCTCAGGCTCTCGACTGTGTCTCAGGACAAAAAAAACAGTGGGCTTGTGAGGTGTCTCTGTGTGAGTGGGTGGGGGTGGGGGGGGGGGTCAGGGGTCCACAGAGCCTTACTTTAAGAAGCTGGCCACTTTCCAAGAGTTTGATACATCACTGGAAATTCCCAAGGGGGTGAAAAGTACACTGGCAACCAATTACTCCTTGATAAACCCGGTGGAGAGCTGAGCTGACGGCAGGCCATTTTTCAAAGGATATAGGACAAGGTGGGTCTGTGGGTGTCGGAGCAGGTTCGGTGTGGTGTTAATAGCGTTTTGTGTCGGGAGAAGAGGCCATCAGGATGTGTTGGCTAACATGAGGCGTGCATTTGCCTCCACTTACTGCTCCTTACCTTCCATACGCCTTTTTGTCCCTGCCACCGCTCAGGTATTTGGACACATTCCGGCCGCGCATACCGCCGCTCAGCCCATACAGCGAGGCAGCGCTATTGGGTTACTGCAGCGTTACCTAATAGGTCTGATCGGGGCTCAGAAGCGACATAGTTATAAGATTGGCTTCCTTATTAAGTCGAGGAGGCAGAAAAATCTGCAAATTAAATGCTTCCATTGTTTTTTCCAGTGAAACCAGAGAGCCGTATGATTCCCTTCTAAATAAAAACCCAAAAGTCATACAACTGAGTAAGAAGCCCAAAGCCCTCCCAGGGGTTACTAAATGCTTATGAACGCTCATCACATACTAACAGGCCATGACTTATGGTTTCCTACACTTTTATTATGAAGGGGGGATCTTGCGGGAGGAGGAGGTTGGAAATGTGTTTGCCTCTCATCTCAGGCTATTGAAGCAGGCGGTTCTGGCCCACTGTTTTCATCTAGCACTATGTAGTGAATGTGGTAGAACTCATCCTGCTGCTTCGTGAAGCTACACTTGCGTTATCTCAAATGATCTCCTGTGTGTGTGGCTTCATGAAATTCAGCCTCTGGACGTCCTTCCTGTAACAATTTGTAGCTGCTGCGGCATACCTTTTGTAGCTTTTGTTGTATTTATTCTCCAGCTGAATGGTGCATTGTTTGTCAGAAAGAAAAAAACGAGGCCACACACACACACACACACACACACATCTCCTCCTCCCAGCTAGAGTTCACCTTCCTCTGCCGCCAGAAATGCTAGGATTCGCCCGCGTGAAGCTCCAAATGATGCCGCTGTGTGTGCGTGCACATGTTTTTTTTTCTCCGTTGGGTTGAGGATTTCTGCCACTCGAAACAAAATGGTACCTCACCCCCTCCCTCAACCCATCTCTTAAGTCCTGACTTCATTTTATCTCTGCTCCCCCTCAGTGAGTCCAAATGGCCATAAGCTCAGTGGCTAAAGTTGAAATGTGGGGTCAGTATGCTTTCTCTGTCTCTCTCACGCACACACGCACGCACACACACACACACACACACACACACACACACACACACACACACACAGAGTGAAGTCTCCTTGGTGAATAGTCACAGCTTGTGGGGAATGCCTCAGAGCAGACAATAGCCATGTATCCTTACTCACTTCTCCCACCATCCAACTAAAACACTACAGGACCCTGAGATCTAGTCCCCCTCAGCTCAAAGCATCCCAGTCTGACTTGTTTTCCTCTTGTGATACAGATCTGATTGAGCAAGCAAGCCCGCATTGGAATTTCGATCTGAATTGTGTGGATATATTGCACCGAAGCAGACATGAAACCTAAAAACCTGAACAAATGAATGCCAGGCATGTGACAGTAATGATCTTCATTTTGGCCGCAGGGGCAGTTGGACCAGGACCAAACCAAACTGTGTTCTGAATAATCTGTGGGGGAAACAAAGAACACTAATAAATAAGGAAAATAAAAGGGAAGAGGTGGGGTTCAAAGTTTAGGCAACTTCTGTGATCGTAATTACTGACTGACCCATTGTTTTTAGCTTCATATTTGTATCAGATATTATGAAACACGACTCAGAATCTGCATAACTTAGCAGGCTTCAGTGGTGGCCCACCACTGCTGAATGATACAGTGACACGTGTGAGAGCGGTGACATGTTTGAGTTGTCCAGCTCTGTACTTGTGGGTCTGGGTTTGCCCACTCAGTTCTGTCAAATCTTTGATGTCTTGGGATGAAAGGAGGGAACCTTCCCATCTTTGTCTTTTTCGTCTACAAGGACAGCCTGGGCGCATTTAAGTGTCCTCCACACCCATTGCATTTCTCCGAGGGTCATAAAAGTTAACTTGCAAGGGACAGAGAGAGGGGGACAAGTAAAGAGAGCAGGCATTCAGATGGCCAGACTTGTGCGCCCCTCCCAGACTTTAAAAGCTAGCGTTGTGTCTACATCACACAGTCCTTTAGGACCCTTCCTGTTTTTTCACAGGGCGTTCAGTTATACTGTATGTGTAGTTGTCCTTGAAGCATGTCTTTAGACATACTTTTTAGATACAGAATGAAATATGTCTACCGATAACTCTCAATTGAAAGTTACATCAAGTGCTTGCTCAGGTTCTTGTCTTGTTTACGTATACTTTGGTTATTTTCCTGATTTGAATACATTTGGGCAGTGTGCAAAAAACTGTGTTTGAGGCTTGATGCTCTGCGAGGCCTACACCGCAGTCAGCTTCACTTCTTCTGAAAACGCTTTCAGGGGCTTTTTGCTTTCCATCTGCTCTTTAGTAAATAAAACACATGCTCCGTTGGATGGAGGTCAGGTGATTGACCTTGGCCAATTGAGGCAAGCTGAGGACTCTCCTTGTCTGTATATTTAGGATCATTGTCCTGCTACTTTTTCCTAATATTAGGGGACTAAAAGGACATGAGCTATACACTGATCGCCCAGTATGAATGGGAACCCCCTGAAACACCCGTACAGGTCAATGTCAGCACTTACACCAAAATGATAAAACACACATTAGTTGTAATACTTCATACTGCAGAAATATCCCTTCTTTAAGTCCTTGCGACGGAAAAAGGTTGCTGCAGCCGTCTGTAGCCATTCAGCGACACGATGAATGCAAAGCAACAATGAAGGAAAGCTCTGTACATCTGTTTAAATGATTGAGGCCCATAGTAATCCAGTTGCTGTGTTACATGTCTGGAGGGACACAAATCTTGCCACAGCCTCTCTCTTTCTGTCTTTCTCTCCTCCTACACTGTCAGCTGTATTTTTCCTAATACTTCATGAAAGTGTTGCGGATGTGAAGTAAATCACATGCGGTTTGAAAACACCTCCATCTTTTCCCTCTCCCAAATCCCTCAGAAATCATTCAGACGTGTTTCAGCGATCACTGACACTTGACTCTGTGACTCCCCCGCTTGTAGGTTTGTGCTGCAGAATAAAGATTCATCATTTGCAGCAGTTTTTCCTTCTTAATAAAATAAGAGGCGCCTGCAATGACTAATGCTCTCTGATATTCTCATTTTACAGCTCAGGGCCGTAGTTTTTGGGAATATATAAGAGGCTCGAGGGATGTGATGAGGTACAAAAGGCTTTAGCTTCGACCGTAACACTGTTGCCACTGTTTCCCAGATTGCCATTTATGTCCAAGAAATAACGTACGCGTGTTTGTTGTAAGGACAAACAGATTAACTGAGTCAGACTGCCTTGTCTCCAGGAGGCTGTAGGTGGTAGAAAACTCCACCCTCTCTTAGTGACCACACAAAACCACAGCCCAGGGGCGATACTTTGGATGTGCCTGCCTGCCGTTCCTCTTTCACATGCAGTATTTTGGTATTGCAAAGCCTGAACCAACATGATTGGAATGCTTTTTTCCCCTCTTTTGTCTCCCTTTTTGTAGAGAGGCTCTTTTGTTCTAATGGGATAATTTAAGTAGGAATGTTTTCACTTTGGAGTTGGGAGCTGGGGGTGGTGGGGGCTGTTGAGGGCTGTGAGTGAAGATTGAAAAGATGAAAACTGCAGAAAGACCTTTGTTGGTCAGAGACGGTCTGACTCCCTCAGTTTGTTGTTTGATTCAGTCCAGTCCCTCTTGCTTTGTTTCTTTCATTAAAGTCACAGCATTAGGCCTTCAGTGTATTTTGAATGTTTACATAGCTGTGACACAGCATCTAAACAACGCTGTTCTTTCTTGGTATCAAATCTTTCCAGTGTGACTTGAGTTTATACTAAATGGCCACACTCACTTACTGTTAAAGGAGCACTCCACCAATTTTACCCATAAAGGTCAGTTTATTAGTCATGATTAGTACTGGATTAGCCAAACTGTGGACATGTAATGAAAGATGCTATCAAATTGCATTATGGGAACTGTAGGATCCAGTGTTTTTGAAGCCTGACCCACACTAAGGGCTGAAAGTCACTATATCCTTTGGCTCTGCAACACAGTTGATGGAAGTGTAATACTAAATTGCGGGAGGACCCTTTTAAACAGCACTTTACATGTTTTACTACCATTTTCCCTGGTCTTCATCCAATTTCACAAGTTGTTCTAAAGTAGAGGGTGTAAACTGTTCAAAATATAGTATTGTTTTCTGGTTAGGAATCCTAAAGCTCACAATAATGTGTTGTGGTGGCTTTGTTTTGTCTGCTGGCTTGACTGGGGTGTCATTAAGGGAAAAAGAGTCCTAATACAACTCAAGGGAATTCACTGTATAAGTTGAGCTACTCTTGGTTCTCCAAATGTTTGAAATAATATGAAACTGTGGTTTGAATGTGAATTAAAATGTTAAGTATATACAGTTTCCTGATATTAACGTTTACACAAGGTCCAATATGCAAGTTTTCATTCAGTGAATAAATACCGTTACCACTGAAATAGATGTTATTTTTGGCTGTTTGGAATTAAGTAGCAGTAAATGAGCCCAAGAGGTATGGCAAACATCATTTGAAAATATATTTAATTGTACCACACTCTTGCAACTGCGCTTATCATAGCAAAGAAAAAAACACGGCTTTGGTCGTTCTTGGCATCTTTAAGTTGCCCAACATTGAAGTATACTGAAAATGTCAGAATTTATAGTATTAATGGCTAAGAGCACATTTAGCTGTTGTCCTCATCCATTGCCCTGGTTTGTGTGGCATTGGATAGTCTGCTGTTCTGATAATGAGTCAGCGGTATTCTCGGCTTGTATTGCATACTTGTATTGTCTTGTCGTGCATGAGGGCTTTCATCTGCAAACAGTTGCTTTGCTTACAGTAGATTATCCAGATGAAGTTCCACTGAGCATGTAAAGCCACAGAATTTCCTCTTTTAATCCCAGTTCTTCCTCCACAGCTCGCTCTTTACAACAGATCTGCTGAACTAAGAGAACAGTTCCCTTTGATATCCCTTTTTTGGAGAATATGTGCTCTGTGCGTTAGCTATGCTTGTGAATATGGATGGTGAATGCTTTGTGCCAGCCCGTCCTCATACAGAAGACGACAACAGCGGTCGATCTTTTTTTAAGGTGGTTAAAACAACCAGTGTTCAGTTAGGTGATCCTCTTGCAGTCGTGTGAATAAGTGCAGGTAAAGTAAGTTGACGAGTATAAAGAGCCACAAAATCCTCATAGCGAGTTGAGTCGGGTGGATGGATGGTTAACAGAAATATAGGACTTTGACCCAGGAGTCCCGTGTGAAACCAGAAGTCAACATTGTGTTATTTTAACTTCCGTTTCAACTAATTATGTAGGCATGTTGGACACGTTCATACTGATTTTAACCAAAACCAATATGTATTTTCCTCAGCCTAACCAAGTAGTTTTGTTATCTAAACCTAACCAAACTACAGTTTCACAACCTTATGCATGTGTTTATTATTGTCACCACGCCAATGAAGCTCCAGTACACCGGTCATATATGTGGTTTTGGGAGTTCAATTGACCTATTCTGTTGATTCAGTGGACGTGTTGGTTCGGTCCTGTAGAGGACGCTGAAAACACTCATACACGTTGTTTTGGGAGTCATTGGAAATAGACCTATTCTGTTTTCATAATGAGGATGGGTTGCTTTGTGCACCTCAGGGCTTGCTGCTGAACCTCTTGCCATGGCATGTGTTTCTGAAATATTTTTCCTAAAGACAGTGAATCATTACATACAGTGAGTATAGCACCAGTCCGTGAGTCTCATCTAGCATTACATTCGAAGGATTCGGGAAAAAACAGCTGTAAGTGTTGTTAAAAGACCTTCTTTGTTTTTCAAAAACAAAATTGTATTTGTATTTATTGCTAAGAAAAACTGATGATTACCACTGTGACTTGAATGTAACGCTAATAAATGAGTAGTGTATCAATATTGTAGTAGTGTAATATACTTCTCTGTTGTCTCAAAACATTCTGAACGTTCTTTTGCTGAAATATGGCTTAATGCACAACTGCCATCTCAATTAATACACACAACCGTTCAAATGTCATAAGGAGGTGTGTGTGTGTGTGTGTGTGTGTGTGTGTGTGTGTGTGTGTGTGTGTTGATTTGCCCACTTTCAGAAATCTGATAATAAATCTGCTCTATTTTATGGCCTAATAATGATTTGATTGGTCAATTTTAAGACCACCATTGGAGCAATTTCAAACGAACATTTTTAGAATTTTGTTTAATAGTTATTTATTGTTTTAACCGGCAATTTTTGTTGACTGACTGAGGGCACTTAATGCTTGGTCGGCTGGGTAAAGCCTCTGGAAATGACTCCCTTTCATTGTTAAGGTCACAGAAGAATGCTCCTCTAACAGCCACAGTCCCAGGACCTTTTGATGTTTAAACACATGCTTCACTCATTTTGGGATTAGGAGGCTGAGGAAATGGCCTGGTTAGAATTACCCAATGATTTGTAAAGTCCAAGGCTTAATTCCTGCTCCTTTAGCATCAACTGGACTCCTTGGCTTGTGTAGGTGCAAGTGCACAGACACACGGACACACTTTACCACACGCACGCACGTACTGTACCTAAAAGTGTCAGTGCTGTGCTTTTATTCTTTGTTAGCTACAGTTATCACCTGGGTGGTTCACACTGAGCACATCAACTGTGCAACTATCTACTGATGAAATGTCATTAGCTTTCGAGGATAAATCATTGTTTCATGTCTCCAAATCTTCTCTATCCTTAAAGCTGAACAGGTTGAACAGATAATGCCTTTTGTAGAGCACGCAGCTTCGTGAACATGGCATAAATGTTTGTGAGGGTAAATGTTTGCAAATCCATCCTTCTCGCACGAGAGGCCAGTCCCCAGTGTTATTGACTGTCTGGTAATGGAGACGTCTGGATTTCCCCTCCATCTGTTAGCAAGTTGGAGAAATTACCAATTTTCCCCTGCTTATCCTGACTCATGCTCTTTAGCAGCAGAGCAAAGTTTTACTCATTAAAGCATGAGTCAGTGAGCGGAAACAAACACTGTCTGAGACTTTGAGTCTGAGATATCAACTTCAATGAATTGAAAATGCTTAGTTTTGATTGTTCAGCAGTATCCGTGACACATGCATTGACTTTTTAACTTCATCATGAGCTTGTCCTGCATGAGCATGAACTTGTTTTACTGTGGGCAGTGGCGGTACTAGGTAGTAAGACTCCGACAGCACATCTCTGTGTACGGTATGTTATATACTAGATATAAATTAGACAAAAGAGCCTTGACTCTTGTAGTGTGCACCAAGTGTGAATATAAGAAGCCACACATGATGCTTCAGATCTCTGTAAGGAATGAAAAAAAGACACACTCCTGCAAATTCATGTCTCAGCGCATCACTGTGTCAATCCATTCCTGGCAAAGCAATGATGGTTGGTTTGTGCTGGAGCCAAGTCTACCAGCCTGTCTGCCATGTCTGCCCATGCATTTTATTACAAGGGTGAGAAACATAACAGAGGTCACCATTAAAAAAAAACAACCAAAGACTTTCAATGTGTGCGACAGGAAATTCTTAAATGACGTGTAGACGGCATGATTACCCATTTCAAGAACAATCATTCCAAAAGTTAAACGTGAAGTAAAATCCAACATAAAAGAGAACCTGGCCACCATACTGAGATTTTGGTTGTTAATGGTGCCTTTCATGCTGTATTGAACAAAGCGAGCAAACAAACACCCAGTCTTTCAACTATTCACATGAGGGTTTATTCTTTTAACACGGAGGGTGCTTTTAGTCATACAATATGCTTAATTTACCTTTAAAGAATCTGGCACTTTGAACAGCCTTTTTTTCCCATGCTATAAAGATCTAATTACCTGCTACAATGCTGACCAAAGCAGTAACTTACGCAAAGATGGAAGATTGACACAGCGCTCTATACATCACATGCTTTTTAAAATGTTTTCTTGGTGTTCTTGCTTCAGGATCAGGACTGCACTAAACATAAAAACTCTCACAACCCACATTTGCAGCGCATGTTCTCATCTGGGAAAGGATAATAATAAAAACACCAACCACCCACGCAAAAACAAATATGTGCACGAACCAATCCCCAGGGGACGAATACAGTGTACTGTGTACATTAGCGCAGACATGTCAGACTAACAGACACAGCCTTTTTGAGAGAAAACAGAAAGGTCAAAGGATTATTTAAAGCATGTCAGTTTTGTTTTCCATTTCCCCGCAGTCACTTAAAGATGCCTCTCAAAGAAGTATCTGGATAATTTGTTCTCTTTCTGCCCATCTGGTTATGGATCCTAATCCCCAAAGTCAACACTCCTGATGCCAGACTTCCGTTCTCCACGTTGTTTCATCTTTGTGGGAAGTGAAAATGACAGCGTTGTCATCACCAGCTGGCCAACCCTTCCCCTAACACAACACTGTAGCTGATCAGGTGGCCACCACCGGGATCTCTCTTTGATTGGTGATGAGCTGCTGTAGAAAAACCTGGAATTATTTACCTTCTGATCCTCAGTTTAAGAGTAGCGGCAGCAACGGATCTGCTGTTCAGTTTCGCAGCATTTCTGTCGAGTTGATTCTCTTAAACATGGCTTTGGTTGGAATCTGACATTTTTTATGAGGTGTCAAAATATGGCTCAGCATTTGGCCCCAAATGGGACCCCTTGGCCTCTTTCATGTGTGTCAGATGTCTGAAGAGGGAAAAGTTCAGACTTGCCGTGCACTGTCCTGTTAGGCAGTCACAAGGAAACAGCTGGTATGTACAATTACTCTTCTAACCTCCCCACCTCCAGACTCACCTCAACTGGTGTTTACCAATGGGAAAATGAACGATTTCAATATCAACTATTTTCCTCTTTCATTTCTTCAACACGACTGTCAATTCAGTGGTGCTTGGAAACGTAAATGTTAAAAGGCTGCGTTTGATCAACACATAAAAGTAAAAAATATAAAGTTGAACTACTCTTTAACCGGTAACAACCAGTGAGCCAGTTGGCAGCTACATTTGGAGGCTCAGTGCCTTGCTTAAGGACCCATTCGTCAAAGGAGATGGCACTCTCACTCATTTGTTCTCCCAATCCACATTTCTTCCCAGCTGGTCTTGGGAGTCAAGCTCATAACCCTCCAGCCAAAAAGCCCAGTTCTCTGACCTGTAACCACCTGGTGCCGGCTAATGACCCTGTTCTCTACCACAAAGAGAAGGAAACCCCAACTGAATTTGTAGAAATTAGATTTGTTTAAACACACCAATCACTAATAATATCCTATCTGTCATTTGTCCCGCCACAAAATCATCAAAGTCATCAGACCCAGATATTCTGTAGTGAATATGTAGCTAACTTGAATGGGACATTTACAACTCTGTGACCCTCTAACCCTGCCCATATTAGACAAGCTGAGTGTCTGGATTCCAGGTGTGGGAGAGTCCCTCTCCATTCTTTTCAGGTCTAGAAAGCAGGTAAATGATTTGTTAGACTGGGATGACCCTAAACTTCAAGTTCACACAAAGACTCGCTTGGCTGTCCTCTAAGAGGCACATGAATGAAAAAAATGAATGAAAAAACAATTACTTGTCGTTGTAGACGTTTTTCTCAGCATTATATTACCTTCCTTTACTGTGTTAAACAGAAGACCGAATAGTGTTGGTAAGAACTGAGACAGGCATTGGAAAATGACTTTCTTCACTTCCAGTATTTGTGTCACTGCTCTAAACAATCAACACTTGATTTGTCCTCAAGCCAGCAAGGAACTGACCAAACTGTCATTGGGGTTTTTAAAACCAATTGCAATTAAAAGAAAAAGAAGCAGGCCACGTGGTTCTATATATATGTTTGTGTATGTGCATTTTTGCGCAGTTGTAGTAGAACAGTTTAATTATTGTTGTTGGCAAAACTATAAAAACAGATAGGAATTATCAATGGAGTTGAAATAAATGTATTATTAAATATAAATACCATTACTATAAATAAATATACCGCAACTATAGAGGTAAGTGCTGTTGAAAAGATATACTCATCCCAACCTTGTGTCTGCAACATGGCACTTTGGTGCAGGTTAGTGTAACTAAATATTTAGGCTCTGTTTCCTGCGACGACCTAGATGGACTTTGTCTTCCTGTTTGTCCGCCCCGCCCGCTCTCATATGATATTGGTGCATGTTGTGCGTGTGTGTGCACGCTAATGACAGCCCTGTGACCTAACTGCTTTGAACTGTAATGAGGTCCGTGTCCCATTGAACCCCCATCATAAACCTCCCAGTGATTTAGTCTCCCTCTGCTGACAAAAACAGTGAACATCACGAGCGACCCCGTGTCTTTTATAAGTACATGGAGCTTGTAGATGTCGGATGTAGATATTCTGTGTGTTTTTGGCACAACGATGAAAATCTGAGTGAAAAAGAGGTTTACTTTGGCAGTGCTGATAATTGTTTAATCCATCCGTACGTCTCATGGCAAGTCAACTCATGCTATTAAATGTCAAAGAGCCGACAACTCTAAAGACTTAATCATCGAGCCCCATCATTCAGGAAACATAATAACTGTGATTACACGTGTGCGGCTGTTCTTTGTGCTGTGACATCAACAGCGCAGGTGTGTTGAGAGTTTTGCCGGAGGCTTCACCACCGCATTGTTGCAGCTGATGAAAATAAACACCATGTAATGAGATGGTTATCTTCGTGAGCATCATACTAAACACAGATTGTGTGTAATACAGCCATTCCCTTTTACTTTCCTACTGCACATGCAGCGATTTAGAAAAAAATAGATCATGTTTTCTCAGCATCTTTACCACGTGCCTTATCTGCCATGAGGTGCTGTTTGCTGTTGACAGGCCTTATAGACACAGTGTTTGATTTTCCACAAGTGGCTTTTCGTTAGGGGAGCACCACTTGTTTGCTTTTTTTCAGTTGATGCGGCCTGCAGCAGCAAGGCTGTGGGACAGCATGTCAAACAGCTGTTCACTTTATAGATCATTGTGAACATTGTAATGTGTTTTAACATCTTATTCTTCATGAGACAATACAGACATCTATACTAAGAGTGCACTGTTTGTGTTGGGCTGCTCCGTGGGATGAAAAAATAACACAAAGAACTGCTTCCATTCTATTGTGGTTGCATTTTAAATATAGTTTAATCGGTTTACAATAGACAACTGAGACGAGGCTGTGTGATTCAGGCAGTATGCTGGCCTATTGTGTATTTTACTGCATGTGGTTGTGGCTCACCTTGTGGACACTGGAGGGAGCTATTTCCCCACAGCTACACCTCACTAATCTGGGATGCGAGGTGACACTCCAGGCAGAAATACAAGCGCGGTCAGATTCTCCTGAACTGCTGCTTTTTATTTGTGATGCAGCTGTAGTCCTTTGCTTAATATGTGCAAGTCTGTGGTAAAGACTGTGTTTCCCAGGGGCTCTGCACAACAGTGGAAATATTCTTCCTTTTCCAGCATTACCAGAAAACACCTCCCAACATCTTTAATGGGCGGCAGAGGTATCATGATTGTGTGCAAACTCTCACAAAACATCTATAACTTTTAAATGTCAAAGTTGTAAAAACGTGCTCTTTCTGAGCCAACGCACATTAACTCATCTATTAGAGCAACGTGCTCTGCAGTTTCAGCTTGTCTCGCCGTGCACTGCACTCGGAGAAGTTTTGTTTCAGGCAGAAGAATCAATACTGTGTCTGTCATTAGTTGAGATAACACCTCCCCAGGCATCGTGGGACAATTACAGTTCAGACATTTCCGGATGCTCTGACTTGACAGTGCACTAATTAGTGGAGTCATTACAGGAACAAAAAACTCCCCCAGTAGTCCTTTTGGAGTGGGAATTTTTTAAGGATGACTGCCAGGCAGTTGGTTTTCAACACCTAATAAGATAATGTGTGTGATGATAAAGCTGAGTGAAACTGCAATTTTTGGGTAACCGCCTTAATGCAATTTAAAAAAATTTAATTTAACCTCAATAAATGTTACAATGAAAATATGACTTCATGCTGTGTTCTGGGATTCCTTTTCTGAGCAGTTATAAATAAAAACACAAGTAGAAAAGACTGAAAAGCAAGGGAGTGTACACATTTGAAGAGAAAGATGTCACCTTAAAAAGGTGTCAAGTCCATGTTGATAGCTATATGACTAGTTATTTTAGCAAAACTTATTTACATAAATTGATGTAAAGAATTTGATACTGGCTTGTTGCTACATCGGTAGCATCGGTAGAAACATACATGTTTCACAGGGTTGGATTAAATCTCAAACCAAAAAATCAACAAAGGAATCAAGGAGTCATTGGTCACCCAGGTGTTTCAAACTAAGCTAAACATATAGTTGTTATATTCCCAGGGTGCAATTTATGTATGGAATAACAGTCTAGCTTTGATCTGCGCTGCCAGAGAAGTGATAGTGTTTATGAAGAAAATTACACTTTTTCAGTGCATTAAAGAGGGTAAAACATGGGCACCTCCCTTCTATCCCATCTAAAGTACACTTCTTTCTGTACTGTAACTGTTGTTTAGGCACCACGGGCTACATATTCTCATGTTGTTATGGAATGTGTCCTATTCAGAGTGACAACCAGGCTGTTTCTGCTTGCCTGAGCAGGACTGTGAGGAACCCTGCAGGGCTCTGTCTGTCTGTCTGTCTGTCTGTCTGAGTGTGTGTGTGTCTGTCTGTCTTTCTACGGGATACTGGATTGTTCAGTGGAAACGCTTGATAGATGGAGCCTCTCAAGCAATCAGTAGTTTTTCACTGCTTTTTCAACAAAAAGTTGACCTTATATTCAGTATCTGCTGGGGTTTGATAGGACTGTATTGATAACTCGGTGCTTACACGCCCTTCTGGAGCGCCGAGCATGCCCTGTAGTACTTACATACTTACATTCTAACAGATCATTACAGAAGTGCATATACCAGTTGGAACATTTTGTTGCATACACTCACTGCATTGTGTTGTTTTACTGTTTACCCTGCAAGCATCAAGATGGAGAGTGTTTTCTAGAATTCTATAATCCTGCATGAAGGCTGTGTTAAACTGCTGTGCAATATTTTACATTTAATGACTCATTGACTCATGAATCTTCTTTTCATGCCCACAGCCCTTTGTGCTGTTTGCTGTGCTCTGGTGTTGTAGTCACTCAACACTACCCTACAACCCTTCCATAAACAATGAATGCGATAAACTTTAGCAGTTTGGGTTTACAATTGCTATCACGTCTGAACGAGAGGCATTTACACTGCAGGCAAGGTTACTCACTCACAGCCTGCTCCTGCAGGCCATTCCAGGACTGTGATATGTCTCTATTTGTGGGAAACAAGACTCTTTTCCCTCCTAATCTGATAGCTGCGACCTTCCGACCTCCATTCTGTTAGACAACCCCCACCTCTCGTCCTCTGGCTGTCTCACACAGTCAGTGACACACATTCACTGGTCGGAGATCTTAAAGATGTGAGAGAAGATGTCATTTAAATTAGGGTCTTTCATTCAGACATGGAATTTTATCCTGTGTAGTGTGGCAGTGCAGAAGCACTATATACTGTATGTTTACGAGTGCAATCTGCTGCTGCCGAGTTGAATCAAGTTTGCCCTTATAATGTATGTACACTACTGATGTGTGGGGCTCAAATGAGTCACAAGTGTTACTATCTGGTGCCGCCATGCCTGCCATCTAGCAAGACACTTCTGAAAAGAAAGTAAAGTTTGCATTCTGGGACATAACAGTGTATGTATAAATTTAGACTGTGCCTTTAAACGAGGGGACAAGATAGGGGAATGCACTCTGTCTTCAAGATTCACAATGTGCTTTAAATTTAGCCTGAGAGCAATTGAATGGTCCATTTACGCTCTGTTGCAACCTGTTGCTCAGGGATACAGGGTCCACTGAGAGAAGTTCTCTTTTTGCAAACAGTGACGTGTAGATTATCAGACGAGGGCACTACAGGCGTTTCCTCCTAAATTTTGGTTTCTGCGGTTGATTCACATTGAGATACGTTTACACTGCTGCTCAGCTGTGACTTGCTATATGGCTACAGCTCAGGACGCAGAGTGTCGAGTGTGTGTGTTGTGTGTGTGTGTGTGTTTCAGCCATATGTTCACTAGAGCAGGGTCTGTTGGTGTCTTACTGTTTACACTGCTGCTCATGCTGTGTGACTGCAACCCAAGTTTGATTGTGTGTGTGTGTGTGTGTATGTGTGCGCTTTGTGTGTCTGCGCATATATTCCAGCCATATGTGAGCTTGTCCACAGTGCCTGTGGACATCCTAATTTTTGTGCGCCATTTAAATCTCCCGGCTCTGAGCACCTTGGAGCTTAACGCTTGTATAACCACTGAGATGGTGACTACGCAATGACTCACAGCGAGAGGTCAACGACCTCTGCTGAAATAACAGTGAATGTGCAGGGAGGGCTGCCAAAAGGTCCCCTGGCTGCTCTACGGCCTGCAGGGAATAGACCCTCACGTTTTGACAAATACAACCTGTGTTGTAACGTGCGTCTAGTTCCATGCCTCTCTGCTTGTACAGCAGTTACACTTGGCTTGCTGTATCGTGTTGCCTCGCAGTAGAACCCTTAGTACCTACAAACTCCTAAGTGCATAAATGAGATGTTTTAGGACAGATGACAGTGACGAATCAAGTGTTAACATTGAGGTTAGTAGAAGCTTTACTTGTAAATTGCAATTTAAACGTATACTTTCCCTCTTTCCAGTGTTGTGTAGGAGATTGTGTTGCACACATATGCCCTCATATTCTTAAATTATTCACAAAAGCTATATTTAGCACTGATGAAATTGGCACCCTGCATATGAAATTCGATATCTGAATGAGTCCGTATGGTATAAAACACTGCTGTGCAGTGACAGATAATTGGATGCCTTTGGCCCCTCATGGATAATGTTCGGCAGGTTTTGTTGGTGTTGTAATTAGTAAATCATTCATCCTCCCATTGATGGTCTCAGCCCTCAGACTCATTTCTGGCCTTAGGTTTCATGCTTTTGTCTGTGTATTGTGAGGACAGGACGCTTGGAATTTCAGTTCACCCCTCATCTCAGGATTTCACAGGTTGCGGATATTACGGAAATGTATAAGGAATACCACTTAGCAATATATACACAGTAATGCAATAAAGGCTATTTTTCTCTTAAAGGAAGAGAAATATAAAGTTTTCATGGCAAAACCAAAGAAATTATAGATTTCTAATGATCTATCATTATAATTTTAAATTTAGCATATTGAATTTTTAGTTTTTTCAACTCTTCTTCTAAATATTTTATATTATATAATTTGTTCCTGCGTAACACGTGATACTTGTGTCTCTAGTTGCTGACTTATACAGTCGCTTCACCCAAATCACTATTATATCTCATGGTATTGAGCCATAGATATAGTTTTACTATTGGTTTTATCTGCTGCTTAGATTTCTGCCATCAACCAAATACAATGGAGGTGAATGGAATTCCATTAGTGTTGCCGAAAGCACTGAAAAATTCAATTCGTTTGTAATTTGGGTGAACTGACCCTTTAGATTACTAGGGACCCCTGCTGGGATTATGGTCCTCTGTCAGCAGGAAGCAGTTTGACAGCAGTTGACCAGCCTGTGAACTGCGTTAAAGGGAAGTTCTTAAACCCTTAAAGACATGCTATAACTGCACAGGAGCGTCCAAAACCACTAGGAACCTCTTCATTTGTCAAGTACAACAAAAATGCAGGAACTTACACTGTTATCAAGAAGGATGATGTTCAATTACAATCATATTAACACTGGTTACAAATATATTTTTTTACAAATGCATTTTTGAATACAGTCAAGACAACAATTGCCCAACTGTTGTTTTCTGTCAAATGACAACAAAATTTAAATATTTTTTAGCACTGCCTGTAAAAACAAATATGAAAAGGACTGCTTATCTGACTTCTTTGAGTTTGATTTCCGTAGAAAAAGATGTATCATGAGCAAAGTAGAGCGGATGCACCCCTTGATTAGTGTCCCTCCTGTCTACGACATACAGTACCGTGCAAACTTTTCAACCTGTCTTACTGTAATTACCTGCTCCAATTACAAATGCCACGCTTGAAAACAGGAAGTCTTCTGGCCGTGTTATCACTTTGAGTCTATACGGGCAGTAGAAGGCATCAAAGGGATGATGAAAAGGGGGACACAGACTTTTGACAAAGTTCAAGGTATGTTGATAGTATGATAAGTGGAGATTACCTGTGCTGAACAAACTGTCACTCTAAAAGGGGCAAATGTACTACCTTCATTAAGTGCAATTTTGTCTTTTTCTTGTCAGGTTTTTCCATAAATAAGCAGACCGTTTCCTTGCTCTAAGGTGACAGGGTGTATGCTTGGCCACCCAAGTTTTTTGGAAAGTTTCCCATTTTTGTGGGTGTGTATGAAAATTTCCAAACTGTAAAATCTCTCTTATTTTTCACTGTCATACAAAACCACCTTCAATCAGAGTTTTATTTTTAAAGATGACAATAAATTAGCCTGCAGTCTCCTGGTGATACATTCTTTCTCAACAAGTTCTTCTTTCTCTCTGGATTCTGTGAGTCATTATAGGATTTGGCATATCGTGGAGTTAAAAGAATTAAGTAACAGTGATCTGCTTTAAACGACCCTTGTGAATATTCTTGCAAATTTTTCACTTAATAAAGTGTCTGCTTGTTTGTTTTTGTTCTGATATCCTAACTTATACAATAATGCAATGAACCATAGGAATCCATTAGAGGGGTAGAGCTGATGCTAAAGGCTAATCATTATCTATCACAAGGCAGAGTTTATTACCAGAGGGTTTATTAACCAAGTCCCTCCTATAAACATTGTGTTTATTTTGGTTTACAGACTAAAGACTAAAGACTAAAGATTAATGATTACTTTGATCACTGAGTTTGTCTGACCACAGAAACGTGACTTGTGGAAGGTAATATAACAGCAGTACACTTCTAATGTTTCCTTTCTTTCTTGCATAGCATTGCTTGAAAGTCACCTTGAAAATGTGTTATGTTGCCACAGAATGTTCTTTTTTTTCTCAAGCAATAGTTAAAGTGTTTATTTTTGACAGTTTAAGAGCAAACAATTGCTTAGTTAAGACTTTTAAATCCTTCTTGCCCAGAGGTTTAACTAATCTTACTAACATTTACTGTAATGGTGCTACTACCAGCCAAGTAGCAATATTTATACATTATTTTAGTGGCAAATAGACTTTTCTTTTTTTGTTCCTTGAAAGAATGAATGGTCTTGTAAATAAAAGTCAGACACACACCAGCTCAAGACCATCACAAGTCCCTTAGTCATGTTTGCCCAAAAGGAAGCTGCTTTTCATATGACTCTACACAATATTTCTCTTTCATTGAAATTCTCATCAGGGTAACAAATGCAAAAATAGCTTGGCTTTGTGGTAAATAAGTGAGCTATACTGTATTATTTTCTTCAATAGGTCATAGTTAACTGAGTTAACTAGTCTTTGCAATTTTTGCTAGCTATATACGTGACATGTTGATGAAGGCTGTATTTCTTTCATTTTCAAAGTGCTTTCTTTTCAGCCTTTACTCTTTGCAAGTTGTCAATATTTTCCATCTTAGTTTTCAATGTCGTTGGTGCTCACTCTCCCCCTTTGTTAGACCAAACAAACATAATCTTGCAGACAGGGGTCAGCTGGATCATCAGTGACCCAAGGCCACGACAGAGAGCCACAGGATAAAGTTGTCAAGCTCGTATCAAGACATTTATGCATCCCAACATAAGCAGCATGCTGTGCACAAATGACCCGAGTTCCTTTCTATCAGCAACTGAGGTTAGATGCACAAAACGCCTGCCTTTATTTTAAAGCCAGACACTATTAGAGAGACACTTGCACAAACCTCCTGTTCCTTTTATCACTAAGCTCCCATTAGCAGTTGTCGGGGGTCTCTGTCAACTGATCACATAGGCAGTACTAGAAACCAGTCTGAACAAGAACGTGAGGCCTGGATTACTGTGTAACCACAGGACAATGGAAACAGGGGCACCATAGAGTGGGGGCATTGTATGCAGGAACATAATGTTTAGGGTGCATCCAAACTAGAGGAAGAAAATAAGCTGATAAATTTGTATGATTTGATGCCTTGAATTTGTCACTGTCCTGATATAAATGCAAAGACAAATTGTGAAAACTTTCACTGGCTTCAGTGGATTGAATTTCTTAAGTTTACATTTGGTGGTTTAGAATTGTGTTGTTTAGATATATTTTACCATTATCCCATAAAATTCTACAATTACTGCAATAAAATACTGTTGTT
This sequence comes from Lateolabrax maculatus, assembly GCA_031216445.1. Classification (NCBI taxonomy): domain Eukaryota; kingdom Metazoa; phylum Chordata; class Actinopteri; order Acropomatiformes; family Lateolabracidae; genus Lateolabrax; species Lateolabrax maculatus. The sequence continues at coordinate 20,696,511 of CM062208.1, forward strand.
AGATTATATATAACAGCAACTTTGCTCACTAATTGGTTGCATTATTGCAATGGACTGGGACTTATTAAATCCATTAGAGGGAATTCAGCACAGCTCCTTACATTTCAAACCTTGACCACAAAATAGCATTCAAGCAGTTCTTTTTGTTGAAAACTGACAGCAGCAAATCACATGACCACAACTTAGTAGTTTCACAGTTTGCTAGTTTTTGTCAAGCTAGATCTGCAGTTTTCTTATTATCGTGTTTTAACAAAGAGAACAAGTCAAGGGGAACCAATTGCCCTTCTCTGTAAAACACTGAAAGCATCAGTGTTGTACACTGAAAGGCAAGGCTGCCGTAATTCTAAGGTATCAGTCAGCAGGAGAGATCGCTTTTCACTGCTGTGACAAAGACAGAAGGAGGAGGAAGGAGGAGTTAGGACAGGAAATATTGCCAGGGCAGCCAATACGGAGCACACCTCCTCCTGCTCTCCCCCTTTACTCTTTTGAATGGGGCACTCCTCTTCACTTTTCCTCTCTGCCTAGTGGAGTGTGTGTGGAGACAGAGCTGGGAAGTGTGTGTGTGAGGAGTGTAGTGGCTGTGTGGACATGTCATAGTTCACTCTGGGAGCCTGATCAAGCGGGTGGACGTGGTCAAGACTTGACATTATCTCCAAGATGAGGACCCAGTTTGGAGTTTTGTTTTTGTTGGCCCTGTGGGTGGTCTACTCTGATGCTTGGTTCTGGTCCTGGACTGGTACTACAACTTTGGCCCCAACAGTGGACCATGAAGGGTCTGGCAGTCCAGCAGGTAGTGGAGAACCACCATCAGAGACCATTGCAAGGGTTGGAGCGGAGATCATTGATGAGGGACATGGGATTGAAAAGGTTGCTCAGACTTGGGATGAGACCACTGAAGCTCCTCGACTGATCACACTAATAGCTACAACAAAACCGGAGAATGAACGTGCATCAGAAAAGGAAACTGCAGGGATTTCTTTGCGCATACGTAAACCTGGTAATAGCACATCTTCACTAAAGGGTATGGGTTCTGGAGGATCTGATCATTTAAAGTTTACAGGAAATGTATCTGGACTTGGATCTGGGCTTGAGTCTGAATTGGCATCAGATACTGGGCCAGGTCTTTGGTCTGGGTCTGGATTCATGTCTGAATCTGGATTTGCACCAGGAGCTAAAACTAGCTCTGAAACACAGGGGTTTTCTGAGGAAAACCAACAAGGAGCAGTAATGCCCACTCAGGGGGGGGTAGATATTGGAGTCAATCTTGGCAACACAAAGTCAGAGCAAAATCTTGATTTTTCTGTTGAAACCCCCAATAACACTAGAGGAAACAGTAAACTTAACAGTAGCTCTAGTTGGAATGCTAATGACTTTAATTTGACAGAGTATTCTCGTGAAAATTCTACCCGAGGAGATTTACTAACCCCAGTTGTAGGCAACATCTCTGTAGACACTACCCAAGTAACTACGGACAACCAACCAGTGGAAGTGACTCAGTTACCAGCTGGTGAAGTGTTACAGACTAGACCAGCTTCATTTGTCAGCCAGACAATTTCTACAACCCAAACACCGACTAATACCCCAAAAATGTTAATTCCCCAACCACAAACAGCTAGCAAGAGACCACACACTACCTTAACACCCATAGCTGCCCAACCCCAAGTGCCCAGTCAAGCATCAGCATCTAGCCAGAAAATGGTGACCAGCCAAATTGGTCACCTCTTAAATACTGTTGAAACACCAAAAAGTGAGCAACAACCTAGCCAAGCAACCTTCATTAGTCAGACAGTTGTAGGTAGGTTGTCACCAGCTGAAAGCCACACAGAAGTTGCTAAACCTGCACTGGTCGTAGAATCCCCACAATGTTTGCTGCTAGATACTGCGCTTCCTTTCTGTTCCTCCATGGTTGGGGAAAGGTTTGTTGTGCCCAATTACCTCAACCAGAGCAGCGTCGAGGAAGTCCGGGTACTCCTAAATGAATGGGCATGGCTGTTGAGGTCACACTGCCACCATAGTTTGGAGTGGTTTTTCTGCCTTCTCTTGGTACCAAAGTGTGGCTCTCCGGTTCCGCTGCCGGTGTTGCCTTGTCGGAGTTTCTGCGAAGTCTTGCGGGACAGTTGCTGGACACTCCTGGATGAGGGACGCCTCCCTGTGGAGTGCCACACTCTACCAGACGAGGAGGATGATGGGTATCAGTGCTTGTCAGTTAGTAAACGGAAAGGTAATCACTGGTTCAAATAAATCCTAGTTTGGGGATTCATTCTGAACCAGTTCTCAATATTCCTATTCCCCAGTTTGTCTGGTGTTTCCACCCAATACCCACCCAAATAGACATTCATCCCTGTCAGCACAGTCAAAGACATTAACAATCTCTTGGTTCCCTGCACAGCAAAGTAATTTAGAAGAAATATAAGCATGCTTCATTTTTGTTAGTCCTGTCGTTAAAAGACAGTTCTGGCAATGGCCTAACAAGCATGGTGCCAGTACTGCATGTATGTGTTTCCCTTGTCCCTTCAATTGCATGTGACTTACTACTTGAAGGTCATTATAACACACACACACACACTCACACACACACACACAATACATTGGGTTTGTTGTTCAGTACAATACCAACTGACCAACTGAACTGTATTTTAACTATTGTATAAGTTATTAATTTAAAGGATAATATTTTGCTCAGATTGATATTACTTGGATTTGTACATTCTGTGTATCCTATCCTGCAATGCAATTATAGCATCAAGAGACTACAGTCCATAGCGTTAAAGACTTCAAGCATGACATGCCACAAAAAAAATCTGAATTTAAAGGAACATTGGAAAAAAACATTTTCTGTTTCTAATACTATTTATGACATAATTATAAGTAATAAAGTACTAATGGTATTTTTTCTGCCTTAGGCACAGTTTTTATTTGTAATACTGAGGGAATTGTAGTTAAGTTTGCTTTTTCTGTTACCTTTAATACATCTGAAATTGCATCAGACAGAGGCCTGTCTTCTGTAAACAATTTCTGCATGAAATACTGTAGATAATTTGGCATGTAGAATCGCATGTCTTCTTTGACAGTGAGTGACTTCCAGGCAGGTTGATGTGCATTTGTCTGTCCAGGAATGGACAGATTAGGTTGTCATGCATGGGAAGCAGTCATGTTTGCATCAATGGTTTTCAGTAAGATGTCAATTTGTACAACTATTCTAGGCAAAAGTATATGACAGCTGGGAAGTTACTTTACTCAGGTAACACATTTTAACAGGTGGAAATTCAAAGGTAAAAGAAATGAATCACCACTCATGGCACTTGTTTCTATCTGATCTGGAGTGATCATCTATGTTGTAGTTTAAGTCTTAGATGTCATGTGCTTGTAATTATTTTGTCAAAAATACATTTAGATTTAATGAATATGGGATCTTAAATACCAGAATATAATGATGATATAATCCTAAAATGAATAGGACCAGCTTGCATTTGCATATCTTCTCCAGGACTAACAAACAATGTGTGCCCTTGGTGACAAAAAAAAACGATGGAGAAAATGACTCAGATGTTTACTGCTACTAGTGAGAGCTGATTCATATGAGAACATCCTGTATTCTTAGTTCTGAATCTAATGTGAGAAAATTTGTTTCTGTGAGCAAGCTGCATGTCAAATTATGAACTGCTTTAAAGACTAATCCCTTTTTCTGGGCTACTGTCCTGCCCTCCACACAGCTCATATCACTGGGAGTTCAAGACTCTGTATTTTTACAGCTTTGATATCTTTCTGAGAGCTTGCATCGTTGACAGACATGAGTGGACAGGATGTCTCTGGTTGCAGGACTAAGTGATGCATCAGTGCCCAAATATATTTGCATTTGTTTGAATTGTTCTCACTTCCTATGTGTTGGTGTTCAAGGAGATGGTGTTGTTTTCTACATCAGGTGAGGCTAAAGTTAGTGTTCATATGTTGTCTTGTTGTAAATTGCAGTAAAGTGTAGTGTTAGCTTTTCTGGCCCTCAGTGCATAGCTTCACACTTCAGTTGTTTGACGAAGTGTTAAGTAAGGTGTTTTAACTGCTCGATATTTGTGTTTGGGAAACCTAAAAAAAGATCAAAATATATGCAGCGGCTTCTAAAAACAGCAGTCCTGACATCAAAAAAAGACCTTAGGCAAATAAAAAATTTGACTGCCATCTTTACACCCTGAAAAACAGCTTCTATAGGTTCTCCAGAAGCATGTTCACCACCAAAACATGCATGTTGGGTATTGCCTGTTAGAGTAGCCTCAAGGTATCACTCGAGTGCTTTCAGTCACTTTAAATCATTCTTACATAGACAGAAAGTCACCGCAGTCAAGACCATCTGGTATCACTCATTCACACACAACAATCTTAAAACTCTACTCAATTGTCACTGCTTGTTAGAGTGATGGCTGAGATGGAACCTGACACTGAATAAACTTAATGTAACAAATTACTTTACTATTGAGTTACTACTATCCCTGTGGGGTTTCTTTGCCCCACAATCCTGAAGATTGCTGTTAAGCTTCTAGTCCATTTGATGTTGTGTATGAGCATTCTTACCCCACATGGTTTCGGTTAACCAAATACCTCATGTGCCTATGCCAGTGTCTTACTGCAGCAGCCAGTGGTCCTACTCGTTCATTTTTAAAAGTGGTTGGTGGGCTTTGGCTTAAAGCTTAATGAAGTCACAGTAAATGGCCACGATAATGTGTTACAAAGCTCTATAAATGTGTGCCATAAAGCCCAAAATGCCTTATTTCCCAGGTTATTAGTCCAATAACCTTATCTTGGGCTGTTTCTTACTGCATCTGCCCTCTTACGGGTCCTTTGACCTCTCAAATTTACTGATCAGGACCCCTACTATGCAACGTCTCGGAAGTTTCAGACATGTTTCACTATCTGCAGCTGTGTTTGCTTGATGTGTGGGAGGAGGGCACTGATATTCTCCTTTTGTTTCGGGCCTTAATACCACCCCACTCCCACATAATTCAACTATGAGCTGTCATGCAAGAATGTCTCATGATATACTTACATCTTTTTGAGTTGAAATTAAAGTCAAGGGCCATCGGCTTGGGGCAAGAAACGCAATGAAACAGTTTATATACTTAAATATTTGTATGTATCCTATAGATGTGGGTACGTGGGGGATTACTGTGGGAAGATTGCAGAGATATCAGTGCGTGCATGGAAACTTTGTAAGAAATCTGTCAGATGTGATCCTTTTACCACGGGGGGGCTACCCCTATGGTAAGACAGAATTGTTAGGGCACAATAGCCCTTTTAATGATGTTTTTCCATGGTTACCAGTGTCCTGCTTGAAAGATGAGCAGTCATTCATAACAGGGTCTAGAGGTCAACTACAATTTATTTTGGTTAGGTCTTGACGGTAAAACTATATCCTGTAAGAGAAACTCCATTACTCTCTGTCAGTTTAGGCTGTTTAATGAAATCCTACCCCCTGCCATCTCTTTGGTGGTCTGAAAACATGAAAAGGATGTCTTCCTGTTGGGATGTACACTGCTCTTTTGGTGGCATCTGAATGTCTGTGTACCTTTTAGTCACCTTTTAGTTTTAGTCACCCTTCTGGTGGTCTGACACTGATTTGTAGCACCATGGTTCCATTGAGCTGAGATTGATACTGTATCTCATGACAGGAAGGCTCCGAAACTGGCTCCAGTTCTTCGGCGCGCTGCTTGCCAGGGAATCATTTTGAGTTGGCTCCCAGCAGGGTTCCAATTATGGGCACAGTGCATTCCGACTTCCATGCTGCCAGAGACTCATTGCCCCCTCTGGTTTGTGTTGCACTAGTACAAAACGAGAACTGATGAGGCAGTGTTGCAAAACACAGTACTGGAGCACAGGTATGTGTTGAGCTGGATGATAGCACAATTGTGACACACTTAAAATGTTTCTGAGGGAAAGCAGTGCTGTCTCAGAATTTTGAATGAGCTCTAAACCTATGAAGAAGCATTTCCACTCTGTTTTTATGAAAGTTATGAGTTATGAAAAAAGGGCCAACAGAGATATTTATGAAGCTAGCGGTATGTGGCATGGGGTTTGTTTACACCCTGCATGTTGCCTCAAAGGTTCGTCACTTACAGGTAGAGAACTTGAACAGTATCATATTACTCCTTCCCCAAAGAGTAAAGTGCACATCTTGCGGTAGACCCGTCTTCCTTTTTGTTGTTTAAAAATTACAGCTCAGTCTTCAGGGCAAGCAAACATAAAATCTCCTTCCTGGACTATGATGTGGTTTTTGGTTTGATATCTTTTTCCGAGCTTTCTGCATCATCAGGTTTGCAGTACAGATACAGAGTATCTTTTGCAGAAAGAAAAGACCGCAGTGTTGATATATACACCTTGATATTAAAAACATCCTGTGTTCATTTTTACTTTTCAATTTAGTGACACATTAGATCGGACACTTTGTAGTGGACCTTGGTTTTGGTTATAGAGCTATTAGAGAATAGTTACACATGTATATGCCACTATAGATTTTATGCTGTTATAGTTAATGTACAGTATTACAGAAATTCCACAAAGTAATCATGTTACCATATACAATTATTAAAATTAATTATTATTTGGCTGACAAGCACTACAGACATAGTTTATGCTGGGATAGTAGTTTTCATGTCTCCAGAGGTGAACTCTGACACTCCAAACACAGGTCAGACTGACCAGCTTATGTGCAGAGTGAGATGTGGGTCCGTTGTCAGCTGGCCTCAAGGGATGTTTTAAATGGTGATGGAGTGTAGTCAGTGAAACCAAGTTTTCTGGACCCATCCAGATGTTCAAATGTTTTCCCATGGATTTTTACAGGATCCTGTACTTCCCAAAGCTGTATATACAGTCTCACACTGTATATACAGCTTTATCAACAGGGTATCACAAACTGTGGTACCCCATCCTGATGTGTTAGGAAATTAAAAAGAGCCGCGTTTCTGGTCAGTAAGCCGCATTCTTGACAAGACAAACTAGCACCATAAACTCAGCACCACTCCATTCATCAACAGTCCTTTTCTATGCCCGATTGGCCTTGAAGCTGTCATTGGTTAACAAAAGCTATTTGGAAAACCTGAATTGAGATTGCACTTAAAATGCTAATAAGGAAACCTTTTGTGTACCCAACAATTTTTTGATCTCTGAGAGGGAATGACTGGCTGGCCGACTGGTGACAATGCGGACGCCTTGAACAGGCCTCAGCAAAAGCATTCCTCTGCCTAAAGCAGGTCAAAGCTTTTCATCTGCTTTAGATCCGGTAATGAAATTGTCTTTATTTACAGTTCCAAGCTTTCTTTTTTTCATTCTTGGCATCTGGCACAATTACATCAGGGTAAGTTTTTTGGATCACCGTCTGGTTCACATGGATGGTTTCTTCTTTTTGGTAAATTCTGAGCACAGTCCAAAAGAGTGCACATCTGGTCAGTGTGAGTGATGAGTAAGGGGTGAGATGTTTCACTAATGAGGGGTTTGGGAAGCTTGGAACGCGAATGCACGTGTGAGGATGTCTGCTGTTTATTTGGCAAATGTATTAAAATATCAGATGTTTGAATTCTGGGAGAAAGAGATAGATTATACATGCTGCATGCTGAGGGACAACCAGGCTCTGTTTGAGAGATGCGCCTCACATTCCAACAGCATTACAGACCTTGAAGTTTAATCTGCACACAAATCAAATATCTATCATGACAATCTGCTAATTACGCTTCACGAAATGCTTCTTCCAAATTATTGAAGGTGAATTGGAGCTGGTTTCAGTACATTGTCATTGTCTCTTAGATCAAAACCATTCTCATTACTTTGCACTGCAAAAAGAGTTGATACATGCTCAGTCGTGGAGCGGTTCTGCTTTAAAGAAAGCTCACATGTCAGCTTCAGCACCCATAGCAGGAGGATTACAATTTAAAATGGTGCGCTTTCCCACATGATGGATTTCACCACTGAATTACTACAAAGTTTTGCCTTTTTCAACCCTCTTCTGGCAGCGATTGTGCACATGAGAGGGAGCCAGGTTTGGACATGTGAGCGCAAGCCCACCGAAGAGACCCTTGAGGTTTCTCATTTTGACTTCATCCGAGTAAACATCTGGTTGGCCTTGTGCAAATGCAAGTTTATTGTTAACTGCCATCCGTGCAGCAGTCAAGGACCCCCAGTATACCTAAGGTATTCTGAACCTGGGCCTCTGTGTCCGTCTGCATCTGACATTTCATTTCATAGGTAACATTTTCTAATTTTGGTAAAAGCCTAGGTCCTGTTTGTCCCAGGATTTTAATTTTGAGAATGTATGAAGTGACATGTAAGAGCAACTTTTATAAATAGATACTCTATAGACTGACTCCAGCTGTTGATCCTCTTTTAATCTGGCCACAATCTCACAAAAGACTTTTCAACTTTTTGTATGTATTGTATGTATGTATACTATTTGTATGATTTTTCTAAACTTTTCCATATTTGGTTGGTACTTGTGTCACCTCTTATACTATCAGTGCTTAATTTGTATAATCTGGTGACATGTATATGATTAAATACGTACATATTAAAAAGTACCATCATTCAGTGATGAATCAGAGGGGGGCCCAGAGGAGGGACAGCATAATTAATACTGGAAAGTATTTTTATTGCTGTCCTGTCGCAGCTTGACTGGGTCCTCTGTTAGCTCGGATTCAAAAGACACCATGTTTAGTTCTCAGACAGCACGCAGGCAAATTCTGACTCGTGTTTGTGGTTGTACAGCAGAAAGCGGGACCTCGGGTTCAGCTAAACGCCTCGTGTGTTTAAGCTCGCCGCAAAGCCAACTGCAGACCCCACTGATCCCCAGCACTCAGGGCAGTGGGGAGGCTTTGAACCAAGCAACGGGGCTCGCGCATTAGTCACCAGGTGGTAAACCAAAGCATTTCTTCAAAGCACCAGAAACTACGTCAACGTGTTCTCCCAAAACAGTGATTTTTCTTTTAACACGAGGGAACATTATTTTTGATCAAAGCAGAAAGGTTCAGTCTCAAGTTTGATGCTAGTAAAAGAAAAGCTGTGTCCGCCGTCTTTGTGGATAAATACACATCGCCCTCTGTGTTCCTTGTATTTCCGGAACGCCTCCGATTATTATGCACTGACCTCGCCAGAGTCACCCAGGGTGATGGAAGAGTGAGCAAAGATATGCAGGAGGCCCAGCTGTTGGTCCCTGCGTGCCCTGGAGCAGTGACATTTAGCAGATGTCATACAAGTCACAAGAGCTTTTTGCTAGTTTTCAGTGTCTCCAGGAATGCGATGCATGGATATCCATGGTCTGCTGGTGTGAGTTTTGCAGAGACCAAATCTAGTGGCTGTAGCTCTTGCTTTTACCTGCTCTGACACATTTGTTTCAGACCCTTCTGTCACTACATTAAATAATAAAGCGTAAACCTTTTTTCAGTTCAATACAACACAGCAGAAATACATAAAGGCTTCTTTTCGACACACGTGGACTCATATTTGAGTTAGTTAAATCAAGTTAAATCAGTGGACTCTCAGGTCACAGTTTCACATACTTTATCTTCTGGGCTATGCCTTTACACCTCCCTTTAGCTCAGGAAGTAGACGTTTGGCCTTAGCTGGTCTTGTCTTTGGATTACAGGGCTCACAATGTCTGCTAAAGTGATCTGCTTTTCTTGCTCTCACATGGCCTGTCCTCTGCCTTTTTTTGGGGATATCAACCCTTGCCATATTCCGGTCTAGAAGTTATAAAATGGTTTGTTTGCTTGTGCTCCCCTGAGCATAGTTGCTTTGCCAATGCGTCTCAAAAAAGCTCTCAGTTTGGTTGGAGGCAGTTGTGGTAACATGTTTATGTTCTGGCACAACAGACCTATGCAAGCAACAGCAGTTGTTCCTGCATCCATCAGGCACATTCACCAAGTCAACCCCCATCAGCCTAATAGACCCTGGTCTAACATTATACCCTGCCATGCAGCCCCCCCCCTTTTCTAACCTCCAATATATTGCATGAACGTTGTGGCCTCACATCCTTCTTCTCTCCTCCTCTAGAAGATACTGGAGTCTCCCTGCTACAGCTGATCGGGGATCCCCCTCCAAGTGAGATCACCCAGGTCTACGGGCACGACAACAGCCCCAGCTACGTCTTCGGCCCCGATGCAAACACGGGCCAGCTGGCTCGCGCCCACCTGCCGAACCCGTTCTACCGAGACTTCGCCCTCATCTTCAACCTGAAACCCACCTCCAACCGGGGCGGCGTCATCTTCTCTGTCACAGACGCCTCGCAGCACATCATGTATGTGGGTGTTAAACTGTCAGCCGTGCAGGGCGGCAACCAGAATGTCATCCTGTACTACACAGAGCCCGACTCACAGCAGTCGTATGAGGGGGCCAGGTTTCTTGTGCCCTCCATGAAGGATACCTGGACTCGTTTCGCCATCGCTGTGAGGGACGACAAGGTGATGTTCTACCTCAACTGTGACACGGACCCTCAGGTGATGCGCATCGAGAGGTCCCCTGATGACATGGAGCTGGAGGCTGGTGCCGGGGTCTTTGTTGGGCAAGCTGGAGGAGCCGATCCCGACAAGTTTCTGGTGTGTATGCAGGCTTTATCCAGGCCCATGAAATCAGGAAATTTAATAATTTAAAGGCTGTATGACACAGAAATTATTTTTCTGCACTGAATAAGTCGGCCTAATTCTTGGAGTCAGAAGACTGCATATCTCAAATTTCCAAACTACTAGAACCAGAATAAACTGTGATGTGACGGACTCCTGATGCGAGACGTTTTGGGAATGTGCAGTATAGTGTTGTGAGTTTCCACAGTCAGTCATGTGAAACATCTTGGCTGAATTACTCTCATATGATTTGATTGCTCAAATTGGCCTGCTCTAAGCCGTAACATAAATGTCTACATCACCTCGCAGTCTTGTTGAGAGTAGTCGGCAAATAATTGGATGACCTCACAGCTGGGATGTAATTAACTTCAGTCATTGGACTGCTGTAAATCCCAGCAGCTGACCACAACAACTGTTGACCTTAGCCGTTAAAGGGGTATGGTAGTTTACCCATGGATACCTGTGGAGAAAAAGCATGCAACTTCAGGCGTGCTATCAGTGATAATTGTTGGCATAAACCATGGGCAGTAGGTACAGTCCAGTTTTTTTTTTTTTTTTTTATCGCACAAATCAAAATAAAAAAGTTAAAGGGGCCAAACAATAATACTTTGTATTCTGTGTAAGCCTTTAACAATTTACCTTGAACTGCATTTGTTATCAGTAAAATATGAAACTCTGCATTAGTGATTTACATACTTGTGAGCATTTTACAATGCTTGTTTTATGTTCTTATAATTCACTTAGTACACTCTATAGGAAAAATTACTTTGTGGACAGTCATAATCCCAGATATAAAAGATAGATCATTACTTCATTTATTTTTAAGTGACACACAAGTGGCACAAAAATGTCTTAAGCTACTTAGTCACTTTTATCGGCTTTCGTGGCCTTGTTTTCAGTAGAAACACACAACTTCCAACAACTTCTCTTTTTGAGTTCCACTTTAACTTGATGGTGATGCTTTTCTTTGCCATTTTCAGTGTGCAGTGTGGAGTCTTGCTGCAGATGCTCTTTTGACTGACTTCACAGCTCCATCCACTGCTTTTAACGACAATGATTATATTGTTACATAGTGCAATAGAAATAAAGAGACATTTGCACTGCTAAATTTGTCCAAATTCCAAATGGGTAGTTCAGGCTTTGACCCCTGGAAATAAAGCTTTGAGTGTCTTTTATTGCCGTGTTTGAAGACAGCTGCTTATGTTGCTGTAAAACCACTTTGTAACTCTGCTACACAGTTCAAGTTTTTCTTTTTCTTTTATTACACAAGCCCATCTAAGGTATTTCCTTGTGGTCGGAGAGATGGCTTATTTGGAAAAAGGAAGCTACCCCTGTTTCTTCTTTCAGGACTTGTTGGCCATGTGCTATGTGTTGACCCTAGCATGGCCCTAAGCAAGAGGGGTCTTGTGAATTTAATTTCTCTAATCAAATCAAGACTTGGCATGCTTCTTTGGCATCTAAATATTTACATTGTGTATTTATAAAATGGACATTCCATTCTGAAATAGGATTTGTTTAGTGGTTGTCCCTTTTTCTTATTTTCCGTATTATCCATCAATAGCTGAAAAACATGCTCCAGTGACAGTATAGTCCATCTCGTGCATTTGATCTAAGATTTATTGTGAAGATCTAAAGCAGTTTGTTAGAGAAGGAACGTGACATGTCGCCTAAACACTGAAAAAATAATCTGTCCAACCATAAAAAGCCTTTGTGGAGACAAAGTTTAAATGTCAAAGAGACTTTCTTTTTTATCTTCAAAGTGCTCTTAAAAAGCCCATTTGACTTTTTTCTCCAGTCATAAACGTGTCCTGAAGATTCAAGTTCAAATATGTCAGCAGCAGAGAAACCACCTCTTCATACAGAGCTAATGGCCCTTTGATAGGCAGTCAGATAGCATCTATCTATAGCTATCTGTGTGAGTATCCTGTGTGGGAACATGTATCAGATGGTGTGTGTGTGTGTGTGTGTGTGTGTGTGTGTGTGTGGGGCAGAGATAGTGGCACTTCACAGACACAGGCTAAAACTGGAGACATCAATAGCCCCTCTGATTTTGTGGAGAGGGGGAATTCCCTGAAAAAAGACTTTAGCAGCGAGTTCAGAGATAAGAATCCGTATTGGACGTTGTGTGTGTGTGTGTGTGTGTGTGTGTGTGTGTGTGTGTGTGTGTGTGTGTGTGTGTTGTTCAAACATTAGTATACATCATCATGTCCTCGTTTTGCAACAGGGGGTGATCGGTGAGCTGAGGGTGGTGGGAGACCCCCGTGCTGCCGAGAGGCACTGTGAAGAAGATGAAGATGACTCCGACATGGTGAGTGTCAACTAATCATTACTTCAACGTTACGTGACTACATGTGATTGAAATGCTATAACATGACTTCAGAGGAATAGAAATACTGCATGTCAGAAAGATAAACAGGATTCGATGATGCCTCTGACAGAACCCCTCCTCCCAACAGCGACTGTCCAATCGCAGCTTAGCAGCAGTAAGCACTTCCTCCCTGTGTGGATGCTGTCAGAGTTTGGGCTGATGTTATTGGCTCTGCCCGGCTCTTTAACACTCCATTAACTCCAGCCAACCTCGTTACACAAACGCGTCATTTAAAAACCAGTCAGCTGGTAACATGAAAAAGCCTGGCTGCAAAAAACGATGTTTTCAACCAACTCATGGAGCTCACATTATCTTAATCAGCTAACTAGTTACAGCTGATGAAGTAACTAAGTACTTAGTGAAATATCAATTCTGTTTGAATTCATTCTTAAATTGGGATAATGTAACTAGTAGAAAACAATAAGCAACTGAAGGCTTATACAGTAAATTGGAACAAATAATTAAATCAGGGCAGAGATGCCCAAAGAAAAAGAAGTAAAGAGGTTTTAGTAGACTTTGTTGATTCATTCCAGCATGTTACATCACTTATTATGACTAATAGTAAATCTGTAACAGATAAGAGTCTGACAGCAGCCTCTTCGCTGCTGACCCTGACCACCCACACAAACACAGGTGTGTTGCTGCAGCCCACCAGCAGCCTTGACTGTTATTTAGTAAAACACTGCCTTCGCAGCTGTTGTGCTCGCAGAGACCACCGAAACCCTCGTCCTTACTGACAGACTAGGGTTCAAGATTTTACCGCTTGTTGTCGTCAAATCTTCAGATGTCGTTTGGATTAGACGGGGCATCGCATTCCGAGCGGAAATGACAGGTTTCTGATTTCAGGATGTGTCTTTTATCTCAAATGATAACCTCCCACAGCTGTTTTCCTGTATGGAAGACCAAGAAGCTTTGAATCTAACGGCAGTATATGAGACCATCGTACTGTATTGCAAATTGTCTGGTACAGCATGATACCAGCATTTGTCTTATTGGCGTATAGTGCAGAGACATACAACTCAAAATCTAGAGTTCAGTATTAAATTACACCTTTATTTAACCAGGTAAAAGGCTCATTGAGATTAAAATATCTCTTGGGACCTGGCCCAGGAGGTGGCATTAAAAAAAACACATTTACAGCAAGACAAATAAAAAAATAGGCCAATAATACCGTCCCACAGAGCATAATTAGAATAGAGATTATGTCGTTTAAATATATGTACACATATTCAATAAACACCTAACTTTAAATTCCTTTATAGCAAACTTTTACCATGAATAGAATTCATTGAGTTCAAGAAGTTTCCCACAGTTAAAAGAACATTTTCAGATATTACAGGTTTGTATTTGTCAGTACGCTAAATAAAACAAAAAAAAAAAGAACATCTTGTGGACGTTAAATTAAAAATGTATGATTGTCCTCAGGCTTCGGGTGAAGGAAGCGGCTATGCGGAAACCAGACCCCCAAAACCAGCCGGGGAGAAACATAGATGGACGGTATGGAACAACTATTATTGAACTATTTTGCTTTTTATGAAGGTTTGACAATATTCGCCCTCTGTTGTTTGTTTCTCCTCATCATTAGGCTAAACGATGTTTCTTAAATAACCCTGCTGTTCCTTGCAGTTATTTTCCTGCCCTTATTCTCACTGAAACGTTGTATTGAAACATTCTGGATTTTCTCCCTGGAAAATTGTTCTGGAACGAAATAAGTTTGATGTTAAAAATTGCAAATCAAGAGCGAACGAGAGAGTGACAAGAAGAGTCAAGAGGATTCAAACAGCTGATCGGGCCGGACATGTACACCTGGCTGACAAAGATCATCTGCAAACTGAGTCCTCCCAGTGTTAGATATACCACTGATGTCTCACGTTACTCGGTATAAGTGAGTGAACACTCATCTCTCAAGAGAGATTAAAAACTGCTGAGTTGATGTCTGGAAATTGAGCTGCTTCTGTCTTATACATTTAGGGACAAAGACTTTTTACATGCAGAGTTTTTCCTCGTCAGGCTAGAAAGGAAATGACCTTGGGGAGTTAAAACAGGACCTCTCTAAAGTCTAGGAGTTAATATTAAAATCCCTCTGAAATTGTATTGCTATTTCATTTGCTTGTATCAGTCCAAATAGAAATTACAGCCTGCAAGAAGAGCTCTGAGCTTTGAACGTCTCTATATCTCCCCCCGTTCGTTGATCCTGACTTCCTCTCTCTGCTTTCTGTCTCTCTCACACTCGCACAATCAGATTCCACAGACACCCACTCACGTCTTCCCGACCTATAAAGATAGCCACGCAGGCTACCTCCTCCCTGCACCACCGTCTCTGTGCGTGCACGAACTCCCACTCACAATTACAGTGGAGAGTGGAGTAGAGAACCAGATGTCAATTTGGACTCGATCTGATCCAAGTCAGAGGCCCCCCCACCGCCTCTAGGCTTTGTTATTGTGAGTGGTTTCTCAATCAGCTGTGTGCAGGAACTGACAGAGGTGGAAAGAAAGTTGGAGAAGCAGACGGGGCGGCAGGATCCCGCACCTCCAGTCGGAAGTGTTCTTCATTACCTGCCTTATACTCTGCCTTGATGCCCTGCAACTTTTACAAGGGGCCTTTCCATCTGTTCAGTAGGCTTTTATTAGCATCATGTAATACACAATGTAAAAGACAACAGCTGGCATCTAATTCCTACCTGCCGATGTCTTTCCATCTGATGTCTGTTCACAGAGAGTCAAACCTACACTCCATAAAATTGTCCAACCGGTGCAATTAAGGCAAGTCTGGGCAGAGGCGAGTCAGAGAGGGAGAGTTGTATGAGTGAAACTTTCCATTTTGTCATCCTGGAATTCGTGGTGATAGATGGCAGAGCCAGTCAGTCATCCTTAACAGTGTCCCTGCTGGAATCCAAGTGTCCCCTTCAGCATGAGGCCCAAAGAGGAAATGTTCCAAGAGCACAATTCTAACTTGATGGGATGGGAATAATTGTGCGAGGTGTGAGTACAGCTACTTAGTGGACTTGTCTGCTAGAAGACTCGACTGCTAACTGCCATGTCATGAATAATTAATAACATAATCAGTACTGTACGTGTCCAACATCTCTATGATCTAATGCAAACTTCCAGCTGCAGCCGCTGGCACCAGAATAACATAGAGAAAACTCTAATTTCACATTAAAGAAATCAGCCATTCATTATCAAATGTATTAGTCTATACACATGAATGAGTTTCTTAATAGTTTCCCCCTGCTCGCCTATTTTCCTCCCTGCAGTGATGTAAATAATTCTGACACACAAATCTTTTATTTATTTACTAATTCCTGCTTTTAGTTGTTAAAATCTTTTTTCTTTTGTTAAATGATATTATATTATTATCACTTACTCACTAATAATTAGAAAGGTAACAGCTTTAAACAGATAAAGGGTGCAATATAATATGGATGACCACATCTTACGATTTCAAGTTAACTGAACTAGTACTGAGTAGTTTTTAAAAAAGACACTTCAAGTTACTGTATGCTTATTTTTTAACTAGCAAAGCAGTTTGCTGCTTAATCATTATTTCTGCTGACATGTCACATTGATGAGCCTGGTTTCAATGTGACCAAGCAGAGTTGTTTCAGATCAAACCCAGGGGCAGAGATGTACAGAAACACTTCTCAACACACACAAACTCATCATGTCGCACCTTTGAGTGTTCTCATTCAACTATTTGACACAAACAGATGTTTCCATTCATAATGGACATTAAACACTTCCATTATAAAAGGTCAAAAAAGTATTTGATTTGATTTTGGCCATTGTGCTATTGGAACTTTTATAGTAAATATTGTCTGACCAAGACTGGAAAAACTAGATTTTTGACTTTGAAGTCACATTTCAAAGACTAAAGGTGTGACCTGGACTTGCCTTCTAAAGACTTGAGACTTGACTTGGTCCAAAAGAATTAAAACCAGTTCTGACTCTGATATCTAAATGTTACACCAAGGCAGCACTCTTTGGAGTTTTCAAATATCTGAGATCAAAAAGCATGCACAGAGGCGTTCAAATCTGCAACTAGACCACTCCTTAGGTTTGTATTACCACTTGTAAAACATGTTGCTCTGCACAAGTCAGGGAGAGAACAGTAAACATATTGAAGTTGATTTACAGAGTAATAATGAGTGAAACAAATGAAAAAAATGTGCACAAAACAATGTTGTAAGATTGCCTTAAACTTGACTTGAATAATCTTAATATGGAAATGCTGTTGCAGCTCCATTAGTAGTGGTAACACAGGCTGTTAAATTCATTGCATTAGATTATTACTGTGATATGTGATGGCAATTCAAATTAGTTTTTTTGGAACTTTATTCTGCAAAAGCCATTAAGAGTCAAACCTTGGTTTCTGGATTTCATAAACAGACTTTTTTTTTTCATTCATTTATTCCTTAGGCCACACGCAAAAAATGTTCAAATTGCAGTAAGTTCCCTCTGATACTTCAGAGGGCACGCACTGAAAAAAGAACTGCTGCAGAGAGGGAATATGTTCATTGCCGAGGGAGCTGCATACCTGCTCTTAGATTCAGGGGTTTGTGTGGTTCAAATCCATCAACACTATGTTCTAAAGACGGGAGCCTCCCACCCGTCATCCCCAGCTATGATGGATAGGTGAAGGAGTGAACAAGCAGGGTATTCTTTATCACATTAATACATATATCATCTCAGAACAGTCAATAGTGGTCTGGCCAAATTCTTGGCATAGTCAGTGCCGAGCAACACAGAGGGAGGAATCTTTTCCCAGAGAGGAAAACGGTTAATTATCAACACTGGCTTCACTTGCCCCTGCAGCTGCCCCCGCTCCTACATTCTTTATCCCACTCCTCTCTTCAATTGCACAGGTGACAATTCGAGGTGTGTCACCGGTGAAGAATGAGCTACAGGCTGGGGGGTATTTGCTCTATATGTCCTCCCCCTCTCTTGTTTCTACCAGGCAGTTTGTGTGGTTTGTGTTTTTAGTGACAGAAAGCTGACCTGTTGTTCCTTTGTCCACAAACCCATTTTACTATATAAGGTACACTAAAACATAGAAAGTATCATTTCTAAATATATTAAGCTCTTTGGACAAACAGAAAGATGTGGAGGTACACACACGCACCCCATCCTTCCCTGAATCTGACCCTTTTATTTGATCATGGTGTTTTACTATTTTAGCTGTGCAGGTGGAGGGGCAGAGTTGTCCGCCGGGTGTCGCTGTAACTCTGGATAATGACATCTTGCAACTGCAGGCCAGATGAGTGTGATAGATCGGGGGTGGTGTTCCCCGTCAGTCTTAATGATGTTCACATAAAGAGGAGTCTCAGTAACAGGGCCCAGGCATGAGATGTCTGACAGCGATTAACACATAAACCGCAATTTCTGAAAACAATTACAATTTGCCAAAAGAAGGAAGAAAAGGTCTGGTTCCGTCCTCGGTTTGACATGCACATGTTGACTCAATCATGTTAAATAGAGCTTGGTGTAGAGCTGGGAAACAAATGTGTTGGTAAGGAAGAGTGCTTTGGCTGCACAAACTATAAACACTAGAGCAACTGAATGGCAACACATGAGCCATTTCTGCTGGGATTGTTTGGGATCAATGTTAACAAGTCCTGCTTTTTCCCATGCAGTGACATGGTTCTCATATTGTTTTCAAGGCTCTTCACGGGGGGGGGTATACTAGGGGAATTGGCTCAGTGCAGCCTCCAGTTAATGTCATCCATTGCCCTTTTCAAATATGTATCTCTCTCTCTCTGTTGCATGATTATTTTCCTGCAGACTACTCCTCCATCTTCCCGGCCCATTCAGCAGCCACCACTGACCAGGAAAGAGGAGGTGTCAATAGAGAGAGAAACAGGTGAGTTTATCTGGACACAGTTGACACAGAGGCTGAATTTTGTTTATTTCTGCATTATTTCTGGCCTGGACAGACTGCAGAGTTTTGTCAGTCAAAAAGTTAAGTGTACTGCTTTTTATGCAAGCCCTCTCTGGAGTGTTTTCACAGATGCCTTTGGATCTGCCCCTTGCTGTTTTGCAAATATCACTATCTTTCATAGATGTATGATTTTACTTTCAGAGATGGAAAATGGATGTTGTGCATCCACATGCTGGCACATGACTTAGCTCAGCCGTTGGGTATGGAGGGGGAAGTTTATGACAGCATGTGGTGTTGCAGAGTTCATATTCCTTGAACAAGCCCTGCTGAGCCAGTCAGAGCCTGCTACAAACATGTTCACTGACACATGTCTCCATCTACTGGACACACAGATCACTGCAGCAGTTTTCATTTGGATCACAGGGATCATGTTTTCAGAACTGTTGAACCTTTCTCTATATTCTGCCACCCACGGCTAAAGATAACTTAGAATATTTCATCCCCATCTTGTGATGTGATGAACCCACTGCATCTTCTAAACTGCACAAGGTATTCCAGTGGAGAATATGTCAAACTGAGTGATGAAAAATACCCCTAAAGTCACTTTGTTTAAAATGTAAAAACATCTTACTTTGGCAGCATCTAGTGGTAGTGGCATGCATGACACAGCGAGCACCAGGTTTATATAAAAAAATAAGTACAGTAGGTCTCAATTGTATCTACTGAGACACAGTGCTTTGGTTTGGAACCTGATGGTTGCATTGTATGCAATATACAACAATATCACATTTTCAATAAACCATCAAATCTAATGCTAAATACAAAGATGCAGATACTGTAGTAGTAAGTAGACATTATGGGATGCTAATATCAGCTCATGACAGAGAAAAAGCAAGTTGTTTTTCCTCCAAAAAAATATCTCGAGTCAAAAACCCTTCACTAACACCACTATGGAAATTCATCTCGACAGAAAGAAATAAGATTGTGAGAAGGCCTGTGAGGACCTTTTATACTGTATGTTAAGAACATGCTTGCACCAGCTGTACTGCAAATACACAGCTTCTTGTTGGGTGCTTCACCAGTGACCAGGACCTAGTCAGTTTAAAATGCAATGACGTATTACTTGTAATGATTACTTGCCTGTATTTTTTTATTGTGCCATATTTACAAATACAGAGCTTTACATTTAACCCCCGATATGCTGCTGTATCTAGCAAAAGATACAAAATTGTGGCTTGTTACTACAGTAGTGATTACAGAACAGAAAACAAAACTGAAAATGGTCACAGAATACCTAAATGCTTAAAAAGTCTAGTCCCTTGATGATCATTCAGAAAAACAGTAGCAAAACCAGACTCAATCCAGAAAAACCATGACAACTGACTGAATGGACAAAATAACAAAAACAGCTTACCAGGAGCATCCATGTAACTGACTTGTTAATCTGGAGACTTCATTTAACACTGTCTTTTGCGTTGTGTTCAGCAAGTGATTCCCAGCACGTTTCAGTTTCTGTGGCGTCCAGCCCGGGACTTCCTGGGTCACCAGGTGGGTCGAGGGGAGTTAAAGACACAGAGACAAGCATCCAAATCTCCTGTGTTTTATTTCTTTTTATCCTGTGGCCTGACATTCTGCCTCCTCCATGTGCACTACTCATGCAGAACCGCACATGGATTTCAAAAGCACACAAGCACAAAAATGCATGAAATCTATCTACTGTACTTTGTGCTTCTGAATTCATGCAGGGTGGTGGACATGTTTGTATATAAGCCATGGGGGTGGAAAATTGGGCCGGTCAGGCTGTAATCCTCTGAAAAAGAGAGAAAATAGAAAAGGAGAGAGAACAATTTTGGTAAATCTTCATATTTTTATTTCTTAAAAATAAGAAGGATTGGACAAGCAGGGCTCGTATTGCATATTAGTTTAGCCTACTAATGCTATCATATGTGGCATTAGATTTTCAGTGAATATGCCACGCTTATGTGTCCCGTTGAGAGGCATGGGATACATTTTTCCATTGCTAATCTCTAACCCCTGAACTGACATATTGAAAAAGAACGCTTGGAGCTGTCATCATTTTTGCTGTGCACATCAGCAGTGGTGGAGATGGGTGACTTCTACGCAACTGAAGAAGTGGGAGAATGACGCGTTCAGTGGGAAGAGTTTAAGGTCAACTCATGGAAATTATCAGCATGGTAGTGCATGCAGGTGTATTCAGTTATTACCTCAAAACCTTTCGCATGGCCTTCAAATTACAGCCGTGCCTCGCTCCATCAAGCAAAAAGTAATTTTCTTTCGCTCTTTTCTCCTCTTCTTTTGGATGCAGGAAATGTCCTGTTTATTGTTTGGGATGTGGGATACCATCATTAATCATTTTTGAAAGGTCTTTTCACGAGGGCATTAATGACTCCGTCCTTTGTCGTTGTTTTCAGGGCTGGTCGGGGCTAAAGGAGAAAAGGGTGACCAAGGGGACAAAGGAGACAGGGGTCCAATTGGGCCGAAGGGAGAATCCGGCTCCGGCTCCGGCTCACGAGGTGGAGCCCGTGGAGAGAAGGTGTGGACCTTTTTTTATAGTCTGCTAGTTTGGATGCACCTCTGAAGGTTGTTAAGGGTGCAGGGAGTTAGTTGGTGAAAGTGCGAGCAAGGACAAGAGCGGATAGTAACAGTAGATATGAGCTGTGGGGAAATGTCCCAAAGGAACACCAGAGGGAGCTGCAAGTCCTCATTTTATGCAAGCATATGCAATATAATATAACGTCAAGCCATTTTTTTTTTTTTGTGACACATTTTGTATTTCATTTATTTTATTCCATATTGAAAATGTAAGGATAAGCTGTGTCTGTGTGTCTAATTCTTTTTCATATGAAGGCCAAATGTCATCACAATTATAGTAAAGACATTGTTGTTGGTCTGACATTGATATTATATTATGATGATGGTTAGAGACGTTGGGATTACCGGGTTGGTGTTACTAAAACAGAATTTGATTGATTGCTTTTAATACAGACACTTGAGCCAACAAAGGGATATGTCTGTGGATATGCCTGTCACTTTAGACAGCCTGATGAAGACTGTTGGCACTGACCTGGCACTGTTTTTTCTTTGAATTTTCAGGGAGAACCCGGGGAAAGCGGGGCAAAGGTAAGTTAGAGATGATGTCATGTTTTGGGGGACTTGTGGCTCTTTGACTCCAGTCACCCAGAAGCAAAGAGACGTGGACAAGTTACTCAACACTGAAGGACTGTTGGTCTTTGTCGCTTGCTCTTCCTCATCAACATGACCCGGGCATCTCCAGGGCAGTGCAGGCTTTGGCTACCAAGGATCGAAGGGAGAGCCAGGACCCTCCGGGCCACCTGGCCCCCCGGGCCCTCCAGGGCCTGCGACTGAATATTCAGTCGGCGGTGACGGCACAGTCCCTGGAGCGCCAGGACCCCGAGGACCAGCTGGACCACAAGGTGGCCCGGGCCCCCAGGGACCACCAGGAGCTGACGGAGAGCCAGTTAGTAGAGTAGAGTTAATTTCTTTACATGAAAACACTTAAACAACACATGTGCTCCTGTATTTGTCACAGCAAGTGGTTGTTTTTGTTATACTGTAAAGCACAGCTTGTCTGTTTCATGTGCTGTTGAGAGACCAAGCTACATTTTAGTTTTATTCCAAAGTGTAAAATTATCTTTTTAAAAAGTTAATAGAAAGTTAAAAGTTATACTTAATTGGAAATAAAAATGTTGATTTTACTGCAGTATCCCCAAATAACACGTGTGTCTCAGAAGGCTTGTATTTCAATCTTTATTCAATCTCACAGGGCGACCCTGGCGAGGATGGAAAACCTGTAAGTTGTTTTTTTCCTGCACAATACCAAAAACACTAAATAACTATATATATACACACACACACATACAAATTGTCAAAAGGTTCTGTAATAATGAATTGTTAAAGACACTTAATACAAGGCCTAGCTAAGTGTAAACACAATGACATGACCCTAGTGCCCTAACATTATTGTTTCCTCAACACAGGGTCCTGTTGGACCCCCTGGCTTCCCAGGAACCCCAGGTGACACTGGACCTAAAGGAGACAAGGTCAGACTCTCAGTTACATCAACAGAATAACAGAAAACAATATTGTAGACGCACAGGGTGTGTGTACAACAAAGAAGTTTAATATAAGTTACATGTGTTGTAGAAATCTACTTTGTCTTAATGAGTCTCCTGCATACAGGGAGACCGTGGAGAGGGTCAACCTGGCCCAAGGGGACCCCCAGGACCCCCAGGCCCAGGACTCAGATCTGTGAGTTAATCTTGGCCTCGGTCACATGCTTTGTTATGTTCAGGCACAACTTGTGTCAGCACAAGACTTTGTGAGTCATTTGTTGAATTCCACTGATTTCAGTTCATGTATTTCAGACTTTTGTGGACATGGAAGGCTCAGGGTTCCCTGATCTGGAATCTATTCGGGTGAGAACAATTTAAATTTTAATACTCTTAACTCTGTAGTAGAGGAAATAAATAATCTTTGTTGTAAGACTGTGACCAGCATCAGTTAAATGACAATCAAAGTCAAACCACAAGAAAGATAAATTGTTGGTGAAAGATATTTCTGGTTCTGGGTACATTTTATTTACAGCCAGATATCTTTCATCTGTAAAAAACATAACAGATTACTGTAAATTAGCTGTATGAAAAGGATTATTTTTTTGTTGTTGTAGGGATTGCCTGGCCTACCAGGTCCCCCTGGCCCTCCTGGCCCCCCGGGTCCCTCTACAGCAGGCACAGTATCGAGTTCCGGGGCATTCGGACCACCAGGAAAGGACGGTGCACCTGGTCAGCCTGTAGGTGTCACTGTATTTGTCTCTACACCAATAGCCAAATCATTCTCTAAACCCTCAAACTGTCTGAATCGTGATTAAAATGACTTTACAGTCCAACCAAATCAACAACTACTGTATACCTAACCAAATCTTTTGGACTCCAGGGCTTGTCTGGTTTGCCGGGTATTGACGGCTCCCCAGGGGTTCCTGGTTCCAAGGGAGAAAAGGTAATCATTGTTTCTTCTTCACATTTTTAGTATCCCTCTTTTTAGTCAAATTCAGTTTTGCTAAAAAGTAGGTACATATATCTTTGGTTTGTTGACAATATTGGTACTGATTTGATTGGTGCAATATCTGTGTGGGCGGGCACTAATACAGTGCACAATTCAATTCCAAAAGGCAACACGTGCAGTCAACCAGCTGGCGACCGACGTTGTTAGCTCTACGCTGCCGCGTGCTGTGACTCGTGTCCTAGTTTAATAACTAGGTAATGTACGGCGTGCTGGGTTTACAGGACCCTCCAGTGCTGTGAGTTTTGACGCTGTGGTCATTTGCTTCCACCACTCGCTCGACGACCCTCCGTTCTATAATGCTTGCCAAACACAACGCTGAGTGATGCGAGCTGCCAGTGATCGGTGTCTACATGTGAGCTTGTTGAAAAGGAGAAGAAACTGCTAATATCAACATTAGTAGGCTGTAAAGGGCCGAGACGTGTGCTCCAGTTGAAGCGTCTGCTAGCAGCGTTGGCCCTCAGATGTCTCCCACCGTTGCCATGGGAACTGCCCATCTAGAGGCTTGAAGCTTAGATGCCGTCTCCACAAATATGTCTAAAAACGGTTTCATACTCTTTTTAAAAAAAGAATAAAAAAGTCAGTAGCCAGAGTATTATTATAGTTTATATTACCCTAGACAAAACAGTACAAATTAAAATGTCAGTTCAACTTTAACTGACGTTTCAATTAACATGTTTTTCCTACTCTTTTTCCTACTTTAGGGGGATTCAGGCGAGCTGGGTCTTCCAGGAGCAGTTGGACAGAAGGTGCGGATTTATGACCTTTAATGTTTTGTTTTTTTCCCCCTAATTTTACCTTAAAGCAGCTGCCACTCTACAGCGAGATCTACACTCCACAACACAGTAAATGCAAATCGCCCATGTTGCTGTAACCAGTATTAGAGAGGAATTTTTCACGCATAATAATCCTGAGAAGAAGTTACATATGTTCAAGTATAAATTGGTGGCAGGCTTTTTGGATACCACAACAGTGAAATGGTACCAATTCGATAAGTAGAAGTGACATATCAACTTTTCTCCTACTATTTCTAAAGCTTTTCTCATCTTCTTCATTTCTCCAGCCAAGCTCCTACTTTTCTTTTCTCACCAATCTACTGCCTCACTATTTATCCTCTTCCTACTTTCCTAAGCCTTCCCATCTGCAGGTAACTGGGCCCCAGCACATCAGCCATCAAAGGGGATTTGTGTCTTCTAACAATATGCAAATGTTTGTTAAATATTGTCACCTACAGACTTGATTTAAAATGTAATCTGAGTGCTGGCTATGGTTTGGTTTAACATTGGGTGATGTCTGAATTTGGTCCCAGAACAATGAGCATGGGTGTTTTTGCAGTTCCATGATAACTAAATGCTGCATGAAACAGATACTAGTGGTTTTGTGCAGGATGCATGCCATTCTTGACAACAAATTCACACAATCCACAATTAAATCTTTGTATTTACTTTTATTCATTCCATTGCACAGGGAGATCAAGGAAGCCCTGGTTTACCGGGACCTGCAGGAGAGACCGGACTGGCTGGTCTGCCTGGACCCATAGGACCAGTTGGGCAACCTGGGCCCCCTGGACCACCTGGACCAAGTTATCGTGTTGGATTTGTAAGTTCTCCGCTAGTTTTTGTGAAGATACCTTTAGGCAGAGCTGAAAAAATCTCAAGGAAAAATGCTAAATTTTGTCTCTGAAATGTGTTTGTCTGGGGCAGCTCACCAGGGGACAGTTTATGATGAAATAAATGACAAAATGTCTGACAGTCATGCAGACTGATTTGTTGTTTCTATTGGAATTCAAACTACACATTTCTACAGATTAACTCAAAGTATCACCATTGCAGCAGGTTGAAGCTGAGTTACAGTACATGTATCAGTGAGATAAATCATCTCATTTGACCTGAAAGCATTTAATCTCAAAATAAAACAAAAATTAAAAAATAAAAAAACAGACAAAAAGTCTTGTTAGGCTGTTTGTCACATTATCTTTGTTGCTGTTTGAAGGATGACATGGAGGGCTCTGGTGGAGGTTTCACCAATGGACTTCCTGGTGTCAGAGGACCAGAAGGAAGACAGGTCAGTACTGCGTATTTAAGAAATACTTAGTATCTCAAATTCTTTACATTATATTATTTCTTGTCCTGACATTCTTTAAATGTTGATTTTAGTCCCCATATTACAAGTGCTCAGGCAACTAGTCCAACATTGTTTAGTAGGAAGTTACAACTAACCTTTCGTTGTGAACCTTGTGTTGTAGAATGGCAAATAAATGAACTTTGTACACATGAGTAAGATACATGCAAATAACCAACGCAAATGTGTTTGCTTCCAGGGTCCTCCTGGCTTGCCTGGACTTCCCGTAAGTAATTTAATTTTTCCAGTAATCTGATCTGGTCCTCTTGCCCACGTTTTATACTTTTATGGCAAACAATCACATCAAAATGGTCTTGTTTTAAGTTTGTGACATTAGTGGAGACACAAAAACAAGCCTAAGGTACAGCAACCTAGGTCTCTAAGGCAACAGGCCCCCATGCTCTCTCAAATGTCTTAATGAGCTTCATGTCTTATTGACATTCAGGTTTGGTTATTGGGGAAAGACTTATCCTTGCTACTCTCCTCTGTTGTCATTTCATGTGTTTGTTTTATAAACTACCAGGGTTGAGAGAAATAAGCCCCAAGTTGGCATGCACATTCAGCAGAAACAGCAACATCATGTATCCATTTTACTGGTGTTTCAGCTCTGATTTGGCCACTGACATGGACTGCCAAGTCATGAAAAGAAAGTAGCTGAAACCTGCATAGAGCTGCTGAGTTGGGTGGAGATTTTCAGTGGGGTTCAGAAGTACAGGCAAAGTTTTCACGTGCAGTAATGTAGTAGTAACTTTCTTTTTGTGTTTCACTGAACTTTGTTTTTTCCACTGGTGTAATTTGTTAATACCTCTGCAGGGTAAACCTGGGTTCCCTGGTATCCAAGGTCAGAAGGGCAGTGAAGGTCTTGTAGGAAGAGATGGGCAACCAGGGTTGGATGGCTTCCCTGGACCTCAGGTAAGATAAGGACTTCCCTCTAGATCTGGCAGTCTGTCTGAATGCTCACTGTTTAATCTTCTGTTTTTTTGTTTTTATTGTGTTATGTAGCAGGCTTTACAACAATGTTATAATTTAACAAGGCATGGGGCCAAATATTTTTCGTTTGCAAATGTTTGCGGACCATTTACTCCCATGGCCACAATAGGTCATCCCTAAGGCCTTTTGTACGAAGTATGTTGTGGGTTAGAAAATCATTACTTTACCTCTCACAACCAGTTTTGTAAAAAAAAAAAAAAATAATAAAATAAAACAGTAGCTATAATAGAGGGACGGAAATGGACAATTGGAAAGACAATAGGAAAAACAGAATCCTCATCTTTTGCACATCCTGCTGCTGTTTCCAGCAGTACAGAGGAACTTAAGACCAGTCAGCTTATCTTTATTTTTATTTCGAACATGACAAAAACAAACAAAAATAACTATAAAATGAAATTAACAATAAACCTATACAACAAACTTAATAAACACATTTTTATTACAACACAACTTAAATATTACATGTTCGAAAAGGAGTAGGAGGAAGTATAAACTCCTACCCCTTCTTCACTACTCATCAATAGCTCATAATGTTTCTGTTAATTACAGTTTATAAACAATTATGCCAATTAATTTTACAACCCAAATATCACCCGGTGTCTATAAGATAAAACTTAAACAGTTCTCACAACCCTTCCTCATCCCAGTACCTCCTTAAAAAAAATATATATATATTTTTTTTTTAACTGAAAAATGTTCCACATCTAAACTATGAAAATGTTTTGTACTTATCAATGTCAGGCAATAACTGCTTTAAGATATATAAAACCGATTTTATCATATTTGGTTTTATAACAAGTTATACTAAATATAAGCATGAAAATTCATTCTGGACCTTGGAAATAGTAGTTTAACTCATGGTCCACCTACTAACTTTTTCCAGCACTTTTCATTGCATGTCATGGTCCTCATGGCAAATTTCATCCACGGACAAAGACAGTTACATTGAGTACACTGAGGACCTTGAGTTGAAGTTATTTTGTCAATATATCCAATAAAATTTAGAGCAATATATAAGGCATAATTTGGATGTTTAATATGTTTAAATGTAGCCAGTTTGAATTAATAATGGTAATATCTAATATTTTATGTGCATCTTTGTGACAACTGAAGGGAGTATATTTCCTCATTTGATATTTAAAAAATGCCTTTTTCAATTGAATCAAGATGTTGATATATATGAATTAATTTTTACACATATTAATTGGTTATTTAACAGGTTTATCATTTAATAGTGTAATATAATAGAAGCCGTACTTTGCTATTATAGTCTTACATTTTCAGTGAGTATAAAGGTTGTTTCTGTTATGAAGGTATTTGACCACACGATGCTTTCACCTTTGTTGAAGTATCTTTTGTATCATTCTTCTTTAATTTTACAGGGACCAAAGGGTGACACGGGTGACAAAGGAGAGAGGGTGAATATCATTTTTAAGACTTTTAATATTTGTATTATTTCTGTTTAATACAAATATAAAACACTGAGCTTTTGATTAATGTCCGGTCTCAGATGTATTACTATGTGGGACAGTTATTTATCTGCATGTGTGTGTGTGTTGTGGTTTTAGGGCGACCCAGGTAGAGATGGAAACGGTCTCCCAGGTCCACCCGGCCCACCTGGACCACCGGGACAAATCATCTACCAGACATCCGGCAATGTAAGTAACAGAAAGAGCACACAGCAACAGACTTGTTTTCTAGACTGAAATCCAAAACTAAGAGCAGTTTTAATCAGTAATGACATACATCCTAACTTCATTCTCTTTGTGTCACTACAGTTTGATGGCAGTGTCGGGCCTCAGGTTTGTACGCATGTTTACACAGTGATACTGATACCAAATAGTAGCACCTCTGGTACAAATCCAACTTCCACAGAGGATGCACTATTCTGAATGTGTTGCCTTCAAAATGAGATGTAAATGCATATACACTTTACAAGGCCCCATACATTTTTATACTTACAACACGAGTTGACCAGGCACTTGTAATTACAACCGTAGAGTGTGCTGTCAACTGAGCCATGATGAGATTTTATACCTCATGGGGAAAAACATACAATTAACTTGTACTTGTATGTCACAACCAACATTTTAGAATAGAGGTCAGTCAGGGCCAGAATAAGTTGTATGTTGATTTGCTTGTAGATTTGTGTTATTGGTAAAGTTATTAAAAACAAATGTTTGCATGGTAGTCAGTAAACAAAAGACAGAACACCAACCTAATGAAGTATTATATTTGTAAAAGTGTATTGTGTTTTCCTGTACAGGGAGGACCTGGTTTACCTGGTCAAGCTGGATTCCCTGTAAGTCTCCCTGTGTTACATAATTTATGTACCTTCTTATTATAACCATCAATGTCACATACATAATTGAAGAGTTTGTCTTAAACCTTTCAGATGAGAAATGAGGTTTCTGTGTGATTCTCAACGGGTGATGATCAAAAATACAGCCCTGTTTTCTGCTGTGATTTGAACCTGTTGTTAATCAAAATGTATTCATTTTTTAAATTATTATTATTGTAAACTAATCCCTTGTTCTTTAGACCAAAACCAACAATGTGCTAATCAACACTTTCCAATTTGCCTACCCTGTCTGGGGCACTTAGCCTCAAGACCATTCACTCCTACTATAGATCAAATCTTAAAAAAGTGAAAGAAGTAAAATAAAAAGTTTAATTCTTAAAAAAATAAATTAAAAGCCCTGCCAAAGTCTAAACAGTTTTGGTTGGTGAGGGTGGGGCCCCTTATATTCACATTTGGATTAGGGACTGTGTCTTTAATATTACTCTTCATCCACATAAATCTATCAGGTCTTTATTGTGTTTACTGTGTAAGACTGTACACGCCTCTTCACGTGCACAGTACATGACTCGGACGCAAGTTCCATTTCTTTCAAATTCCCACCATGTCTGCAGATCATTTAACAGTAAAGTTTGGCATCCACAAAACTAAGCAAGCATCAAATGCTTCTCTGTACTACAGTGCTGCCCTGTTGGCTCTGCACAACATCTCATCCATTAATTTCTCTCAGTATCTAAACAGTGGTCCACACAGCAACTCAGAAGCTGCACTGTAGAGACAAAGATTAATGGAATAGCTGATCATGTTGGCTTTAATTGAACTAGGGGAACAAAGACTTTCCTGCTGCCCTCCTGTTAGTTAATAAATCTTCTATCTATTGTCTTTATCCTGCAGGGCCCTCTTGGACCAAAGGGTGACAGAGGAGACCCCGGACCTACAGGCTACGGAGTGAAGGTTACTCCTTCATTCAACTATTAATTTGGCCACTCATCATCATTAAAACACTGCTGTAGTTGAGTCTGTGTTGTTTCATTGTTACCGTTCTGTGTTCAGGGCGAGAAGGGCGAGCCAGGCTTGGTAATCGGACCTGATGGAAGTCTTCTGTCTCTGGAAACGCTAACAGGCCTGAAGGTAAGTCCCGCTACTTTTCTGTCCGTACTGTCTGTTTTGTCTCTCTCTCTCTCACACACATCAAAGCAAATACAATCATGGTTTTACATCTGCCGTTGGAACTAATCGGCTTCCTTTACCATGCCTGTAGGGAGACAGAGGTCCTCCTGGACCTGTTGGACCCCCTGTAAGTGTTTGAACATTTCTAAGACATGTACTAGAACCAAAGTAGTTTTTTTCCACTTCATTCTCCACTCAGCTCACATTATCTTTTATCTCATGATTTATTGTTGTAGGGCCAGTATGGGCCTCCTGGATTAAAGGGTGAAATTGGAATGCCTGGAAGACCTGTAAGTACCCCTTTCTTGGTGTCTATGTTGATTTATTTTCATATAAATGCATAATAGTACTCTGTGTTTATACCTCATTTTGCTGACCTATTGCTGTAGTTATATTTTTATCCCATTGTTTGTGTTTTTTCAAGTGCACAAAATTATTAATCAATGACTTTTTTCCCTCAGGGTCGCCCTGGTGTGAATGGATACAAGGGTGAGAAAGGAGAGGCAGGAGTTGGTTCTGGCTATGGCTATCCAGTAAGTGGAAATACTATTAACAACACCTTACATAAGCTGATTTGACACTGGTAGAAGTTAATAGAAACAGTTTGACATCGTCTAGTTTACTTTTCAGCCCCCAAGCCATACCAGAGTGTAATGATGTGACAAAAAGACATTTGTTAAAGATTGACCTGCTTTGCATCAAAATGTTTAAAAGTGAAAAATAACTTTGTTTTCACCAGGGAGTCCCTGGCCCACCAGGACCACCTGGACCACCTGGACCTGCTGGGCCCGCCTTAGATCGCTTCAATGTGAGTACACAAGATCCCAAAGCTTGTACCTTGAACTAAGTTTTGGACATTTATATGTACCAGCCAGTGTTATCGGTAGATTGTAACACAAAGTTCATGTCTGTCATGGTCCCTCTGGTGGCTCCGAGCTAAACAGCCTCACATGTGAGACATTAAGGCAGTTAACCAGTATTAGTATTCCATTATCTGGTGCTTTTGTTCTCTTGTTTAAGCCTTGTTGGCTGGTGAAACTGGCCAGTCAAGTGCTGATTGCATAACCTTTCTTCCATTGTTCCTCCACTGGGAATTGCTGCATTGAGCATTTTTTTTTTTCTGTTTCATAGCGCTATGATGAAACTTCAAGGAATTACCCAGGTATGACCTCCAACACACACCGTTTGTTGTTTTTAGCACCAATACAGTAAGATAGAGAGGGATCAGCATGGAGAAGTTAAGTAAATGCGGCAGTCAAGGAAGAGGGATTTAGAAGGGGTTCAAAGTGTCTGCAGAGATAAACAGTTCCATCTTCACTTCAGTTTGATCCAGCTGCCTCAGCCTGAAGGGGATATACGCTCTATTGTCAAGAGATTAAGCTGTCAAGTCTCACTAGATTTAAAGAAGGAATTGATAAAACACAGAACACATCACTATCAGTGACAAAGGGTGCGAACAGTTTTTCAGTGCCAGTGTCAGATACACCTGTGGGACGCTGTGTCTAACTCTCTAATGTTAAAAATTATATTTTGTTTGTAGCAACTAAAGGGGAAAAAGGAGAGCGTGGTGATCGAGGACTTCCAGGAATCCCAGGTAAATCCTAATTTGATTAAGATATATATATGCTGTGCCATCATTACATACATATCCACTGCACTGCAAGTGAAATTAACTCCTTAATTACTAAGACACCTTTGTTTTTTACAGGAACTGCCTCCAATTTTGATATTTACTCATTCAAGGTAAGTTTATCGCTACACTTCGCTTCGCTTCGCTTCATTAGTATGCTGAATGTACTGTGAGAGGGAAAAATCCTTCATAATGTTAAACTGCTTCCAACAGAATGAACTGAAGGGAGATCGAGGAGAATCAGGTGGGAAGGGAGAAAAGGGAGAGCCTGGTGGTGGATATTATGACCCACGTTTTGGAGGAGTACAGGGCCAACCAGGGACTCCTGGCAAACCAGGCCTACCGGTGAGTTCTGAGAGTAAATGTCTGCCGTAAAGTCACAGGTATTAACAGCCCAGATCCTATTTTGTCAGACTTGTGGTTTTACCTGTAGAGTAAGCACATGGCTCATTATTACATATAAAAATAAAAGTTGTTTGTCATGACCTAGAAAAAAAGTGATTTACATTTGTCTCTTTCATGTTAGGGTCCAAAGGGAGATTCTATCATGGGCCCTCCTGGACCCCAGGGCCCACCAGGAACACCGGGGATTGGTTACGATGGGCGTCCTGGCCCTCCAGGACCACCTGGACCTCCAGGATCTCCCGCACTTCCCGGATCATATAGGCCCAATCACTGTAAGTGGCCTTTTCTATGTTGAAATATTCTGGATATTTCTCAACTATGACCTGAAGACCTTCTAGAGCCTTTGCAGAGGGTTGGGCACCGTTCACATTTGAACCCGTACCAGTACAGGTACCTGGAACTTGGTACTGGTACCCAACGGTACCCTTTCCCAGTTCTTTTCTCTTTCTATTGGTTTCATTCTAAGGTTTCAAGACAAACTAAAAAATCTCATACTGTTTTTAGTGTACAAAATTGTTGTAAGGAATTTCGGAGCTGGCCATAGCCGATTGTTGGCTAACGCTAATAAAAATGTTGAGCTAATGTCAACCAGGACAGTGAAAAAGCCCAGTTATACTCGGTACTCTGTAGCTCTCTGTCTGCACTTTACTTGTTGACTATTGAAGATTTAACTCCACGAGCCAAATCATTAACGTGCTTCTGTTTTAACTTGAAGCTGCCAGCGTCCCCGGTCCTCCTGGTCCTCCTGGTCAACCTGGAAGTCCTGGTCTCTCCTCTGGAGTAAGTGTCATCACTGCATTTTAACAGTTGCCCGACTGACTATGTTTTTGTTTGGCTGGCATTGAAAATAAGTTGAAAATAAGAACACTGATCAGGTTGTGTCTTTTTATTTTTCATGTTTTAGTAATTGAATTAATGTTCAACAAAAGCTAAACACCATGTATATTTGTTTTCCACAGGTTACAGTTTTGAGGTCATACGACACGATGATTGCTACTGCCAGACGCCAGGAAGAGGGAAGCCTCATCTACATCCTAGAAAAAGCGGACCTCTATTTGAGAGTACGCGATGGACTGCGGCAAGTCATGGTACAGTAATCTACATTCACCCATGAGAATGCGAGACATTTACACAGCTATTGCCATATTCCCGGTTTATAAAATTAGTATGGCTAACATGCTATCAACATCAGAAGCCCAAAATGGGTTTTCACATAAATATTTGCATATGTGGTAAAAAGACATGAAAGAGCAGTAAACTGCATTAATCAATGTTTCAGCAAGATTTCATGTACACAATTGACTTTTTCAGTTCAAATTGAATACATTTTTGTCTTATGTTTTTATTTATAGTTATCTAAAATAATGTTTATGGTTTTTTGTTCAGAATTTACTGTATCATTTATTGTTCAACTGTAAAATGTATTTACTCGTACCAAAGATTTGCTAAAGTTATGTGTCTGTATGAAAGAAGTCATTTGATTCAGTGTTCATAGAGACACTATACTCTACTCACTATGTCATACAGTTCAGATCCTGTGATTATTTAACTGAGTTAAGATGTTAAGAGTATTCGCTAAACAGCTGTTTTCCCCTCTCAGCTTGGAGATTACAGTCCCTTCTTCAGAGATCTGGTAAGTTCCAAAGAATAGAAATGGTCAGATAGAATAAACACATTTTGCTTTTTGATATTCCCTGACTATTTTCATCTCTTCTCCTTTTAAAAGGAGAACGAGGTGGCAGAGGTCCAGCCTCCACCCGTGGTCCTGTACCCTCAGTCCCAGGACCAGTCCCACAACAATGGAGCTGGCCATTACTCCCAGGGTGGCTCTCCCATACGACCCATTGAGCCTCCACCACAGCCACCTGTAGACCCCAGATACCCCCCGCAGTATGATCCCAGATTCCCAGACCCGAGGCACACAGGTCAGACAGATGGAAGGTCGGCCACCCAGCAGACCGAGAACAGATACCCTGTGACTCCACAGCGACGACCCAACCCACCTGTACCGCAGCCCGCTGGCCCCGTGGACACATCAGGATCAGGAGTGAGTATAATCATACAATATATAATCAATTTTAATTATTATGGAGAGTATTGTGTTACTTTAATGTAGGATAATTTGTGTAAAGCCTGACCCTAAAATACTTAACATTCAGTAATTGAGTGATCCCATTAGTGCTTTTGTTCTGTTTAGATCTCTTTTTTTATCTTTTTTAAAAAGAAAATGTGTGAACTGGTTTTGGGAATAACCATGGGAACAATGGAGTATACTGATTGGATAAAAGGTTATGTAGAAAAAGAGGGGCGGTTTCATTTAGAATATTCCACTTTTCTCATGTTCATTATCCATGTTTTACAGGAACTGAATATTTTAATTTTAAAAATAACTAAATTAATTAAAATAATCGACCCTATACCGATGTGTAACAAGATAAAACAGGCAGCCACGTAAACATAACCTGTGTCTTCCTCATCAGCTACATCTCGTCGCCTTGAACAGCCCTCAAACTGGTAACATGCGAGGAATCCGCGGGGCAGACTTCCTGTGCTTCCAGCAGGCCCGGGCTGTAGGCCTGAAGGGGACCTTCCGAGCGTTCCTGTCCTCCAAGCTGCAAGACCTCCACACCATCGTCCGCAGGTCGGACAGGGACAGCCTCCCAATCCTGAACCTCAAGGTGAGATTGCTCCTGCTGCCAATATTGCTCAGGGGGCGATAACATTGACGTGCAATGTGTCAATTTCACTCAAGTCCAACTGTAGCTCTGAATACTTTTACTTTCAAGGTTTCTTGGAATTCTTTGCATAAAAGTAATTTATTTTGATTCTGACTGAATGGTTGTGGTTTACTGCTGTGTTTTCATTGTTGCCTAAACCAACCTGATTCTATGTATCGTACTGCTTTATGAGGAACACATTGTGTTGGAGAAATTAAATTAAAGGCATATATATCTTCTGTTCCCTGCAGGACCAAGTATTGTTCAGCAGTTGGGAGTCTATCTTCAGTGATAATGTGAACAAAATGAGGGAGAATGTACCAATCTACTCCTTTGATGGTAGAGACATCCTCAGGGACAGCGCATGGTGAGTCTTTTACTATAAATAATCTTTAATCCAGCATCCTGTGCACTAACATGTAGCTGTGTAGCAGTAGCCTTTGTTTCCTTGGTTGATTTGCAGTTACATCTTGAATACTTTGTTGGTTTTCTATCTGTGGGCACACACTGTATATACAATATATTCTGACCTCTGTACTTGTATTTGCTTTTCTTCAGGCCAGAGAAAATGGTCTGGCATGGATCAAGCAACAAAGGCCACCGGCAAACAGATCACTACTGCGAAACATGGCGGGCCGGCGACCGCGCTGTGACCGGCCTGGCATCATCACTACAGAGCGGCCGCCTCCTGCAGCAAACCTCCAGCAGCTGCTCTGGCTCCTACATCGTCCTCTGCATCGAGAACGCCTTGACGTCACACTCCAAAAAATAAATTCCGTCCATTCTTCTTTTTTTTTTGTTGTTCTGGGCCCTAGTTAAACACAGTTTTAATTCCCTGATGACATGCCTCGTGAACATGTGGCGTCCCATGAACTGGCCCTGTGGCTCTTTGCCTGGCAGAGACGCTCTGCATTGTCTGCTCCTCCCCTCCACAAACGCCAAAGAGATGGGTCGAACAGAGGGGTGTTGGTCCTTTTTCTCGGGGGCATTGGCACATATTTTCTCCAAGGGGTGGAACGAGAGCGGAGAAGCTAAATGCGCTCTCAAATTGTATCCATTTTAAAAAAAGTTCTGTATATTACATGTCTATTTGTGATTTTTTTCGTTTTTTTTTTTTTTTTTTTTTTTGACGTTATCAATGTTTTAACTTTTAAACTGTTTATGAAAATGCTATATCCATCCTGTTATTGTTTTTTTAGGTATTGATCATTTCCACGTTTTTTTTCCAATTTCATTTTAGAATTGTGGGTTATGATGGGGTACAGCAAACTTTTAAAGACTATTTTAAATTTAAAGACGATAATAGATATTTATTTTTAAATGAAGTTATGTAAGGACAGAAAATGATTTGGAAAAAAAAAAGGTAAATACCCTCATTTATACTCTACACAGCACAGAACATGTGATTCTTTTTTAAAGAGCTTCTGATCAGAAGCTGTGCCTTATCACACAACCACAACGTACAATATAAACTCATATAGTGAACCACTTCTTTTGTATGCATTATTCTACAAATATGTAAATGTTACAGCAGTTTTTGCTCCAGTGCATTCAGATGTTTTGACTTGACACTAAATTTAAATGACCTTGTTGGACACAGACAGTACTGTAATGAATAATCCCACATCCAGAGGGCAAGATTCCTTCTAGCTGAAATTAAGCTGTTTGAATCTAAAATGATTCTTTTCTTTATACCACTTTTATAAAAACCTATCAGTGAGTAAGCTGGAAATGATTAGTTTGCTGCTAATCTTTGTTGGGAGTGATTGCTGTCAGGGGTGTTAGGGACAGGAAAACCAGTATGTTGAAGAGAGAGTTTTTGCAGTAGCTTTGCATTGAATTTCAGAGACTAACCTGGCCTCAGTGATACAGATGTCTTGACTGATCCTGTGGATATCCATTTTTATATCAAATTGTGCTGTACTGTTTCTCCCAGGCACTGAATAAAGTCTTTTTCAGCTACAATGATAATGTGATGGAATTTGCTTAGGTCTGTACAGTGTGTTGAATTATTTTATTTTCTGAACCAAATTGAACTATTGCATGAAGATATCTGACAGCACTGTGACCTTGATATGTTCCACTCAGCAGCCCTGACCAGCAGTTTTATGTCCCACTGGATGAGAAGTTGCTGGTGGCATTGACTCCACCACAAATCAGTGTCTCCAGTGACAATGAGAGGCACTCAACACACCTTGGTTATACTTCATCTATTAACCTCACAGTTGATCTGCACCTGGGAGTGAATTAAATACAATTTCACTATGAAATCACAACTAGAGAATTGATAATATTTATTTTGTCATAAATATTAGACTGTTCATCTAACACCTCATGGCAGATAACTGACCTTATACAACAGTACAACCTTAACAGTAGTAACTGCCAATTTTATGGGTACGTGAAAACAACAAAAAACAAAAAGTACCTATAATATATCAATGTGTCTTGATTAGGTAAAATTATTATTATTAAGTAAAATTATGTTGGCAGATGGGATGCATTGGTTTAATTTCCTAATTTACTAATTAGGACACTAGTACAACAGTTATAAGATGCCTCGACATGTCAAGATTGACATTTTTTAAATGAAATTACCAGGAAATCACGAATACATTTACTGTAGGTCTACGAGTAAAGTGGATTTTAAAAGAGAACCGAATTAGGTCACCAGTCATTGGGAATGGCTTATGAAATCCCCTTAAATCTCTTCTTTAAAGTTGGGAGGCGTTTCAAGATAATATTTGATTAAGAAGATTAATTTGAATTATACAGAGTTGGCCTAATTTGGTAGTTACTTTAAAATGATATGCCCACCATAAGAGAGTTTCTTACATTCAGGTGGTTACAGTGGACAGTACTTTATTTTTCCATCTTGGTTATTCCGTTTCAAACCAGACAGAATGCAGGAAAGTGGTTGCAGCACCATCTGAGATTTTGTTCAGAGTTTGTTTATGTAATGTTTGGGTCCAAAAACTCAAGCCTGTAAAATATCTTTCTTTAATTTCCTTGACGGTTTTTTTATTTCTACACTCTCAAAAATGCCTTATCTGGGTAGCCACGTTTGGGCAATAATATCTTGAAAAGTATTGTTCCTAGCCTCACCAAACTTTGTAGGATGGAAGGCAAACATGTTCTCAGTATGACTGAACCATTAAAAGTTTATACTGCATGCCTATTGATTTTCTGTAAGGCCCTAGATTTGGATAAAAGTGCAAAATTCCTAAACAAGAGTGATGGTATTATAAACCCCTTTTTGCACCTGTATGGTATCAATAATTTTTTTCTTCAAATACATTTTTTTTTATTAATTTTGTGCCAATATGTGAGGCTCTACAACCATTGGACATGAATGTACTAGGAATAAAGCAATGTGTGGTAGCATATTTTGCTTTTTCATTGGACCAAAATGGTATGTGGGGTAGCTAGTAGGAACCATGTAAATGTATGTGGAAATAGCTTAATGTAGGTCATTTACTGTACAAAGAGCCAATGTCCTTCCATGTTCCCTTCATAGATAAATACAAAGGCTGTCAATCGATTAACATTTTAAATTTAATTGATGACATGATATGCTGATTATTAATACAATTAAACGCATATATTGATATTTGCTTGGAAAATCCCCCAAATATTATATATTTCAACCCAAAAAAAAACATGACATTAATGTGTCATAGAATAGAAAAATTGAAAAGGGGTCATTACAAATCATTAAATCGTATTTGAGTTACCTCCCGTAGTCCAGCTGGTGTGCTGATGTCGGCTCCAGGGAGCTGCCGCCGATCGGTTTCTCGTGCGCCAGCGTAGGAATGTTGCCACAGACACCAGTATGCTTAATCAGCATTATGTGAACTCATTTGGTGAGGGCTTAAATGTAATGGACGTTCATTAATCTGTAAAAATCCCACACCAGCTTTAAGTGAAGACCACAGTCATTTTTAAACTATTTACATGTGCAAATGACGTACGGTGTCAGAAGGGTTTGTCATAAATTCACTCTGGTGGTGTCAGTGGCTCCCTGAGTGCTAAGAGCGCTGCTCTCAGAGACTCAGAGAATCTGATATAATGACATTATATGTGTTAACTTGCGTTCATTTTTTTAATGCATTAATTGTTTTGTAATTAATCAATCGAAATTAACGCGATAATCTGACAGCCCTAATTAATACATATATTTAAGGCATTGTTTTATCTCTATCGCCTCTGAAATATCATACCTTGGTAGAGACCTGAAATATTGGCACAAAATTAATAAAGGATTGCAGAAAAAATAATTATTGACTTCATATTGGTGCAAAAAATGTGGGTTTAAAGTACCCTATATAGAATATCAATCTCTCAAATTTTGCAGTTAATGGTTTAAAACTTCAAGTTATTTATGTCCAAAGATGGCTTCCCAGACAAGGCGTTTTTGAGGTGCAAGGCGCTGGACTGTCTGAGTACAACTCTGAAATTTGCATGTAACGTAACGGGCCACTCGCAGGATTTTTCCTGGCTCAGAAACTGAGGCATCGAGCCAAAACTGGCACATCACTTGCTGGGCGACCTTTTCTTGCCCTTGACAGGCTGACGTTCAGTCCTGGCCCCTGGGGTCCAGGTACTGAGACTCTTTCACTCTTTCTGCTCCTTTAAAGGAACAATTCGACATTTTGGGGAATACGTTTAGCCAATTTGCTTTCTTGCCCAGAGTAGTACAAGAATATGGATAATACTCTGATGTCTGTCAATTAAACATGACGCTACAGAGAAGAGTTGGTTAGCTTAGCTTAGCCAAGAATAAATATTAGAAACGGTAACAAAAAAGTAACAAAATCCACCTACCAGCACCTCTTAAGCTCACTAATTTACATGTTATATTTGTGTTGAATTCATACAAAACATTTTTGAAAAGACAGTGTTGAATTGTAATTTTACAGGAAGTTTTGTGTGGCACCATTTCGTGGCTTCCTGGAGTCTTTTCACAGTGAGGTTGCCAGACTACCAGCTGGCAAACAAACAAGCTATAATGTGCTAATTAGTGAGCTCCAGAGGCCTCCACCTCCATGCGAGCATGATTGGTGGTGTGGTGACTGGTCGCCTTATGTAGATCACACTTCTGTCAGATGGTAGTGGATCTTCTAGGTGTGGAGTGTACCAAGCACCACTTGGACACCTGCATCCTGAATGTGTCCAACAGATGGACATGGACATGTATGGTTGATATAAAACATAATTATTTAAGTTATCGTGACACATTGAAGCACAATGTTGTATCAGCAGAGCTTTTCCACTAAAAGCTATGTTCACTTTATGATTAATTTATGTTGTAATGCTACTGCATTGTCTGTAGACAAAATGAAGGCAGCTGGCAAGGAAAGAAAAGAACAACTCCTTCTGTATTAATGAAGTCTTTTTCCTTACAGGACATGCACCATGGGACTGTCGAGTATGTGCTCATAATGTGAATATGTACTTTGCCAAAAATGAGTTCTAGCAAGTGCACAGCTTGGTTATTTTTTGTTATTTTAACACATCCAAATGACAAAAATAGAGTATGGTAAACACTGAATATCAAATACCAAAAAAAAAAAAAAAATCGCTACAGGTAAGTTTGGGGTTGCAAACTCAAAAAAAGATGCTCTGAAGACAAAAACAAAGTACGGAGAGCAGCAGTGCAAGTTATTAAGTGTAACAAGTTTAAATGCAACAGGAAGCACACAATAAACATGCAATTGCAGTTTCCAGAACATACTGCAGAATAAGCAGTTTAACACACTGAAATAATTAAACACACACATTAGTTTGTAAAATTCAGTGTGGGGAAAACTAATCATAACAACTGGTTCTTAGGCACTGCACTGTTTAGCAGGTATAATGTTTACCATGTTCACCATGTTAGGTTAGCACATTAGCATGCATGATAAATACAGAACAACACATCATTTTTTTAATATGATAAAAAAAAGAAAAAAAAATCGTGACAATGGCAAAATTCCACTCTAATGACGTAATGACGTCAATCTGTTATGCACAGCAACCATGGCTAAAGGGAATTGCCAGCACAAGTTATCATACTTTTCCTCAAAAGTATGTGGTCATTATTTACTCATATAACGCCTTAATTCCTCTGGGCATGAATCTATGACGTCACAACTGCGACATGTTTTTGTTCTGTCCTCGACATGGCTTTATACCCACCAGGAGCGTTTCAAAGGTTAATTCTATATTAGCTTGCTTTTGAGGCAGTTCATTTTGTTGTACTGTATACAAGCCTGTACTTCAACACAGAGGACAG
The DNA here is from genome assembly GCA_031216445.1 of Lateolabrax maculatus. Classification (NCBI taxonomy): domain Eukaryota; kingdom Metazoa; phylum Chordata; class Actinopteri; order Acropomatiformes; family Lateolabracidae; genus Lateolabrax; species Lateolabrax maculatus. Next base: position 20,738,055 of record CM062208.1, read on the forward strand.
TTATCACTGCACAAACTTTGCAGGGCTTCTTTCAAGTTTTACATTTCAATAAAGTCATGCAGAAGTTGCTATCGAATATGGGGAGCCTGAAGACATCATCTTCACTGGCATGTCATTTAAGAATCAAGCATAGCTGATACAACAGAGGCCCAAATTTATCCAAGTGCCCCCACATCGTAAAAAAAGAAGCGAGCATCCCCTAAAAATAATCAGTAAATACAGTCACTTCCCACTCAATTTAATCAAATCTGCCTCTTAAGCACCTCAACCCGCTGAGCAGCCTTACGAAAGCTATAAGGCTTATATTAATGGGCTGGGGGCTCAGTGTCGCTGCAGTGTCCCTGCTTGAAAGAAAAATAAACTAGCATCATAACTCCCATCCAATTCCTCAATGTCCTTGGTTAAGTATATCTTCAGGAAAAAAAAAAAACACAACTTACTGAGTGGCGTACTATCCATTTAATTCTCCTTGACTGAGTGAGGTTAGAGTGGGTGGGGGGTGGTTGGGATGTATTAACCCACAGCTGGCTTTGCTGCGAAGTGCTATCACACTGGCTGCCTGGGGAAAGCTATATTTAGTGGGTGCTAAGTAATAACTAAGTACAGTGAAATGATCCAGCTAGGGTAATGATACAACAAGGTGACAACAAGATATTGGGGGACTTAATTACGTTCGGGGCGGGAGCGAAAAGCCACAGTTGTCAGAGCTCTGGTCTGTGTTTATTCAACGCTGGTGACTCGCTGTCACATTAACCCGAATCTAACAATATCTTAACACTGCACTCACGGCACAGTTACAAGCCACTTTGTTTTTTGACCTTCTAATGTGTTTTGTGTGAGAGAAGAGCGACCTTATTTTGGTGTAAATCCAGCCTCTGCATGTATACACAGGAAAATAGGTGTGTGAACAAAAAGACTACTTGTCATTCAACATTTTAACGCATTCTGCCTCTAACTAGACCAACATGTTTCTCCATCAAATTAAAGGGTAATAAGGAGGCCTAAAGCAACATTTGTGTAATGTCTTAAGTACTTAAGGCCGACTGCAAGGCTTTCACATTTTACTGACATTTAGATAGATAATGAGTAACAATCTTCCAGTCTTTAAATCCCCTTGTGAATCTTCTGGCATTTAAGTCTATTTTTTTCTCCCTGCTGTCTTTAAATATTTGATGAGGAGGGTGTTATCTGGAGTGGATATTCCTGGCATTGTAAAGATAGGCTTTGACCACTTCATCATACCTGACACATGCAGGTATGTTGCCCCAATGCCTTTTGTCACCTTTACATTTGAGAGGTAAATGGGATGTATAACTCAAAGTCAAGGTGAAGCCACTTCCCGTCAAACAGTCGTCACAGACATGATGTTTTCTCTGAAAGAGAAGAGCTTATGACTTACCACACTGGCCAATACTGATTCTCTTTCACTGATTGCCTCTCCCAAAATGAATGCAATATATGCCGGTGCATTTGGTTTAATGCATATTTTATGTATTCTGGATGAAAATGTCACTGAGGAAAAAATCCCTCAGCCTTTATTCAGCCAAAACATGTCAGCTCCTTAGATATAAAGCTACTGTGTGTTGTTTCATCAATGAAACAAGAAAGCGTAAAGCCAGTTTTTATCAGACTTTCAACTGCTAAAAACAAATATCTGTTGATTCCTATCAAGCTTCCGTTTTTGTATCTCCTCCCCGGTAAGACCGACGTTATGGTGTCATTTAAAATCCCCCCATGTCAGGTTCACAGTGACAGCTCACAGCTACCTCACCAACCTTACACAGCTCACTACCCGTGGTCATCACTGCAGCTGGCTACATATTCGATGTGACATCTCCTTCCATCTTCTAATGAATTTTTTATGTCTCTTCCTCTCCCCCTCACACGCAGACGGGGCTCATATCAGCCCCGCTCTGTAAATCTATGCTACTGTAAATGACTGCGTTGCCTTCGGAATCTGTGACCCTTCTGTCCTGTTATTGCTATAGATTGCTCTTCTGTAGGTTCCATACTCATTAGGTTTGTCCAGAGATGTTGTGGTGCCCAGTGTCGGAGCATAATTTACAATAATTGTGTTGTCGAGGTATAAACTTGTGCTTGCAAGGAAGGGGAAAATAGCGTCAAACATTATCAAAATCCATGAAATTATTTTTCTGATTAGGAATTATGCATGTATGTCCAATCATAGATACCATTATACAAGCCAGACTCCAGTATGGACAATTGTCAGAACTGACAACATATCTTTTCTCATGCATCCCCTGTCTGGCGATATCGATTTCAGAGAAAAGATAAACTTCTGGATTTTACTCTCTGCTACACTGACAGTTTGATGCCACACTTGTGCTGTGCATATCAGACCATGTTATGTTGGGCACTCACGTATCGACAGCCCCATTGATTTTTGGGGCCCTTGCAAAAGATCATTCAAAGGGGAGTAATGCGAGAATCTGCAGGCCATACAGTTTTACCTTGATGGAGAAACACATATCCTCTGATCACGTTATTAATTCATTTTCTCTAAGCTCTTCACAGCTGATGATGATGATTGTGCAGTATGTACTTCATAGGAATGTCTCATAATAAGTGCCTGAGTCACTTTAATGTAAAGAAAGCTGGATTGAATGGCATCAGCTCTAGTAAAGGAGACTGCAGAAAACGTATCTATCCAAACTCCATTGCACACTCCCTGGACAATATTTTGCACATTCCAGTGCTGTTTTTTCATTTTCATCTTAAATATATATATATATATATATATATATATATATATATATATATATATATATATCACATATTTAATAATATTTTGTCATATTCTGCATTGTAAATATTTCTATTCCTATTTTATAGTGTTAACTCTTGCACTACTTGTTTCCTACTTTCTTATTCCTCTAAGTTTTATTGTTACGCACCAATACACCACAGCAAACTCCTCGTATGTGAAAACCTACATGGCAATAAACCCGATTCTGATTCTGAAAGAGATTAACTACTCTAAATTTGTCACTTGATTAAAACTGAAACGAATAGTCAATTAATGGATTAGTTGGTAGACAGATAAATAATTGGCAACTATTTTTATTATCAATTAATTAGTTAAGTTTAGTTTAATAACTTAGTTTAGTTTAAGTTATTTTTGTAACAAAAGTGATAAATAGTTCTTAGTTCCATTGATTGATGTGTCCTTGGTCTTTGAATAATTGTGACTTGAAACCTTTTTTCTAATATTTAATAGCCCAAACCAACCATCGAGAAGATAATTGGCAGATTTATTGATGATGGTAATTGTTAGTTGAAGCACACACATTTCTTTTAAAGAAAGAAAAAAACAGGATAAAAAAACAATGAAACAATGAATCGATGTGGTCACATGAACATTGTGGTTAATTCTGTAACGGTTCTGTCACATCTGAATGAACATTTATGTAATGGAAACCTACTGTATGTTTGAATGCCAAGATGCCATCACTTTAACTGATACATGAATGCACTGGTTATGTATCCCATGTCCAAATCAGATTAAGCAGACAGTCAAACCTATTCAGATTAAAGTTTGACAAGGGGTCTTGAAGAGTTCCCCCTCCACTACTAACCACTAGTGCTCCCTTGCCAACCCACTGGCTGACTGTTTGCCATTAGTGTGTATGTCCGCCTCCTGCCTGCATGGGTTTCCTCCCACATCCTAAACACCTGCAGGTTGGTTGAATTGGTAACACAAGTGCCCAAAGGCGTAAATACAAGTGTGATTTTGTTTTTCTGTGTCTGTTAGCCCTCTGATAGATTGCCGACCTGTCCAGGGTGTACTCCCGCCTCTTGTCCAATGCATGCTGGGATAGGCTCTAGTCCCATACCATTCTAAAACAGCAGTACAAAAATGGGTGGACGATTTTCCTCTGGGACTCACACTTCCTTTATTGTATAAGTTACTGTTAAAGCTTGTGAACGTCATGAAGAAACCCAGAGTTTATAAGCAATATGTAAAAACCCTGCATCCCTCACAGCTGGCGCCCCCAGAGAATTCCCTCCATCCATCGGAAAATCTACCTTTCAGCAAATCGCAGAGCAGCATGTGCTGACAGAAAGAACAACGGAAAAGTACTGCTTTTTTGCTGTGTTTCTGATGTGACATTACAACCGGTGTTTCCTTCACTTCCCCTGTGCAGAATGAGAAGTGGAATGGTGACGTGCCTTTCATTCCTCAAGCTGACAGTTCACCATTGATCATTTATCAAGCTGGGTGCTTGCCAGAGCCATCGATTGTTGAGCGGGGGGGAAAATAAAATAAGATTTGTGGAAGTGAAGTATGTTCCTTGGTGAATGTATGAGCAACGACGCTTGATGAATTTTCGCGCTTTGTTCTTATTCTCTGCTCGGTGTTGCTGATGAGCACTGTGGGAGAATGCAGAGTGTAAATGTACTGTACATGGCAGAAGGGAATTGATTACGTGGGTGTGTGTGTGTGTGTGTGTGTGAGAGTGAGTGAGAGAGAGAGAGACTGCCCGCATGTGTCATCATGTGTGCCTGTCTTTGTGCATGTGTTGCTTGTTTGACTGTACATGAGTAATCCTCAAACTCCAGCTGACTGAAGCCTCTTTTCTGTGTGGCGGCAGGGTTTCTGCCAGGTCTGCAGAGGGAGCAGGCGGTATTGTGCTGGGTTAACTGGCCCGGAATCTAATCACACTAATGTCTGTTGCAGCCCTAAATCACTCTCACTGGCTGGAGTGCAGCGCATGGTCTGTCCTTCAAAAAGGGAAGCTTTCCATGACTCCTTCCATATTGTAATTATTTCAACTGGATATGAGCTATTGCACTTATTGGCTGGGGCAAGGCACCGGCTGCTCAAACTCCTATTGGCTGCCTGGACACCTCTGTGCCGCCTCCCATTGGCTGCCTGAAGGAGAGTGGGAGGAGAGCTCACCCCGTCCTCCCCCTGTGGCAGAGCGTGTAAAATGTAAAGACTCTTTCTCTGCCTATTATCTGAGTGACTCGGGGTTTTGGTGTCTGCCTCCGAGCGCGCGCGCGCGTGTGTGTGTGTGTGTGTATGTTGGAGGGAGAAAAGAGATAAAGAGAGAGAGAGTAAGGGAGGGAGAGGCAAGCAGCGTTTCTTCTCCCCCCTTTAGCCTCCCCGTCTCCCTGCTCCCTGTCACTCCATCCTTCCTCCCCTCTCCTGGACCACCCTTCAGCCCTGCTTCGAGCCAGACCGAGACCCCCCTACCACCCCGGGACCCTTTGACTCTCCTCACTTCTCCGTCCCACCAGCCATAACCTTCTGAGCAGGTAAGACTTATTATTTCAGGCTGCACTGAGGCTTTAAGAAGTACTTCCTGCCTTTTCCTCTCTTTCTCCTGCTCTGGTTTTTGTTTTATTTACACTCTTGTCTCTGTTTTCTCTGGCCTCTCTTGCTTTCCTGTGTGCATATTCCAAGTTTTCCCTGCAGCGCTTCTGTCCTTCTCAGAAAAGTGACACAGTTGCAGGAGATGATATCAGTGAGGTCACTGTGTTGTTTCTTCTTCCTCTGATATTCTGCCCTGATATCAACTTCCCCCTCCCTCTTTACCCCACAATCTCTTCATCTTCTCTCCTGATGTCTTTTGCAATCTCACACCCTTCGGCCCTCAGCGTGTGCAAATTCAGTGGGAAAGTGAGTCAAGTCCTTTATTTTTAAGTCTGCCCGCGGGGGAAACAAGTTGACGAGGACAACATGCTGTTTCTTGGATATGGAAAATGCATCTCTAATTGATTTTTGAGTGTTTACGTTAGTTGGTGATGGCTATTTATAGGTGCTGACGTGCCAGGCACACGTGCTTTTGCTAGGCCACTTCCCTAATGCCGGGACCGAACACAGGACCGTCCACTGGCTCCAGAACGCATGACATTGCACAAAGTGTAATGACTTTACAAGGCAGTGACTTGCTTGATTGAATCACGTAATCTTTCCAGTAGGAGAACTCCAATATTCACATGGCCCATAAAGCATTCTTGGCAACAGCAAAGGAGAAGGAAAAAAAACTGCTTAGTTCTCCATCCGCACATCCTGTACTTTACCAGGAAGGGGAAGTGGAGTGTCTGTGTGTGTGTGTGTGCATGCGTGTATTAGTGAGGAAGACAGAGATACTGCTAAAGTGCTTTAGACATCAATACCAACAACCCGGAGATTTTAAAGCCACTCTATCATATCTGAAAATTGGACTTTACAACAATGTCAACAGCTGAGGAAATGCTTCTCCTGATGTGGTGTTTTATTTCTTTGGAGGGTTTTTGTGACGAAGCGGGTGTTTAAATATGACAGAAGAGCGAAAATCTGGAGGTTTTCTAATCAGATATTATTATTTTATTGGATTATTTACATTTGTAAATAGCACTTAAATTCCAAAAATGATCTGCAAAGCTTTAAGCGTTAATTTTATTCTTTCACAGTATTCAGATAATCTGATTTAAAACACACAACTTTGTTATAATCCAATCACAGGTCAGGTGTCCTGCCTTATAATGGCTTCTTATTAGCATGTTTAGACTATTTTCATTATGCAATCATATTAAATTTGCTTGTGACTTTCAACTTTTAAAAAAATGTCTTTCTCTATCAGACAGTTTGACCTTTCTTTCTATGATTATCATTTTCTAATTTAGACAAAAACAGCATCTGTGACAAAGCCACCTGGGAATGAGGGTCTTCCCAATAGGGCTGCCTCAAGGGAGAGCAGCTTTCACTGAGAGGCTTTTATTGTGATAGTTTGGAACAACTGAGTGAAACAAACTGAAATCCTTTTAATTCTCCTTCACTTTGAGTTTTGCATATTTATGATGTTTTTGGCCATAAATATGTCCGTGAACAGTATATTTATAATGTTGTTGGCAGCATTCACATATTCATTCACTCAGGTGTTGGGCTGTCAGTTTATTAGGACATGTAAATTGGGTGACTTCACTTCTTGAAGAAACATGTAGGTGTTTTTTTCTGCACTACCCCTCAGCTTGCTCAGCTGGCTCCAGGCCAAATGCTAAAGCAAAGACAACTGCTCATTCTCTCCATATTAACATACAGTCATTTTCATTTCATCATGAAAAGCATGTTGACAGGGGGCCTTTAAACCGTAACAGAATCCAGGCTGGATGCAAAGTCATATTGCTCATTGAACAAAAGAAAAAACTCTTCATCTTGCGTCAAGCACTCAGCTGCATTTTGTGAATTACATTGTATTTTTTCATGAATGAACAGCTGACGTATAGTCTCAAAGGAAAATAATGAGAGTTTAGAAGAAAAGTTCTTTCCCTCTAACACTAAAGACATAATTTAATCATTCAGCTAATCTTCTGAAATTGACTCATTTCTTTAAATCATCATGAGTAACATAGTTCAGTTTAGTCAAGAATCATCAATGTAGATATAAAGCTCACGGAGAGGACTGAAAAGCTATGAAGGAAAATAAATTGGCCTTGCTTTCCGAACTCAACAGTCCTTTACTCACCACGTCTGCCCAGCAACTCAAATGCAGCCATATGTAATGCACTTACTGCACATCAACTCTTTCAGTGTAAGCTCTCATAAGAATGCCTATGTAAATACCCTTGTAGAATGAGATATTTATGAGACTCTGTGATGTGTTTGCACACTCCTCACTCCTTGTACACTTGCATGCCTTCATAAGCCACTGCTTTAAACTTAAATAGAGCTGCATGCGGTTAAAAGCAGACAATGAGTGTAGTTCACCGTGTCAGGGCAGTTTTTACACTTTGACATCACATAATGCCACAGATGTCAGTTTAGGGCACTAGGTGTTGTGAATGTTTCAGAATTGATTTGAGCAAAACACACAAATGAGTGTTGAAGTGGCAGCACATGAAATGTGAGTAGACAGGCTTTTGTTTTTCCAATAATGTGATTGAGAAAAGATGTCATATGACTCACTGGTCGATCATGGGCTACTTGCTGATAATTATCCAAGTGAAGTTGTTATATATTAATACATATATTCTCTACAAACTTCTTCCTCAAAATTCATATTTCCTGTTTCCATGACAAATTTTCCATTTGGAACAACCTCACTCTTAAAAGATGGATCACACGAATCCAGTATATTCAGTAAGCCCTGCTTCCTTCTATGTAAAGCCAATGCTCTGCTAGCAGCTGGCCCTTTGTGCCTTGGCCCTTTCGAGCCGTTCCGGATGTCCCGCTGGCGTGGCTCAGGGCACAGAGTGTGCCGGGAGTTGCCGGGGTAGGGACTGGCTACGTGTGAAAAAAGGCCACTGACACAGACTGGCTGCCGTCTTGGTAGCTGTCACAGAATGATGGAGGGCAAAGGCACGCAGGCACAACTGTGTTTGTGTACTGTGTAGTGTGTTTGGTCTGTTGGGGGCTGACTTTAGAGGTAATATAATAGAAAACTAACTGTACGCTGGCGTCTACTTTTCCCCCAATAAAAATTGCATAGACTAACTTCTCAATGGACTAAATTAAAGTTTCAGGCGTCTAGGCAACATCATTACAGGGTATCCAGAGACTGTGATGAGTACAAATGAAACGTTATGCCACCCACGATGTGGTCATAAATAATATTAAACAACTTGAACGCAGTTCAGAAAACAACTACATATGTAAACACTGTTATTTGTATTTTGGAAAGTAAAAAACATAATTTACAACATTAAAGTTTATACATTTATATCTTTAGGTTTGATTATTTTTATATAAAATAATAAAAAAATCTGGGAAGGGAAGTGATTATGTGGGAGAGCCTGTGAATGAACAAATGCCTGCATGTGTCATCCTGTGTGCCTGTCTTTGTGCATGTGTGCCTTGTTTGACTGTACATGAGTAATCCTCATACTCCAGCTGACTGGCTGGCGGCAGGGTTTTTGCCAGCTCTGCAGAGGGAGCAGGCGGTGATATTGTGCTGGGTTAAGTGTAAATATGGCAAATTATTTAAAACATCTGGGAATGTATCAGTTTTTTTTATTTCAAATATTAGAACAACAATTTAAAATATTAAAAGACCCAAAACAAAAATCTACTTAAATTTTTCATTAGCTTTTTAATTACTTTAAGGTAATTTACTTTTCTGTGTGCCTTTCCAGTGAGTCACACAGTGATTCCTACACAGAATGGAGACTGAATTAATATTATTTGTAGTCTTTTATTTAGTCTTTAATTTATTATCATCAGGTGCTGGACTTTTGGGCTCCTATTTTTCAGATTACTTAAATCTGAATCATATTTTGTGAATTCCCATTGTCTGACTTTTCTTTGAGTAATTTGTCAAATAACTTCTGCTAACTAACACCAGGATCAGTAGCTGCTTGAAACTGCTTCATATCTTCTAATTATTTTTACCCCTCTTCAGTTCTATCAGTAAGAACATTGTTAATAAGTTATACGTACATCAACTCATATTGTTTAACACTTCAAAGTACTTAAAGCCAAAATATGACAGATCTGTACATTTCTGAACATGCCTGTAGCATCACAAAATACTAGGGCCATACAGTAAATAATGCATGACTTTGGTTTGTGAATGGAAGGGCTGCTGTAGCCACTCACAGAAAAGCAACACTTTGTCTCTCTTTATCTCCACTAATGTTTTAGACACAGTGCTTGGCGTGTAAATTCAGATTGATGCAGACATGCTGTGATCCCCTAAATAACGTGTCAGTCTGGTTTGCATACCATATTCTTTTGAAATGTGAAATGCGATCACCTGATTAACTATACAGACCCACCGATTGGAAGAACAGCATATAAGGGTTAATAAGCTTGTGTAACCTGCCGTCATGGAACCCTTTAAGGTCAAAAGCTCAGAGGCCCATCAACCTTCAACAATGACACTATCAGCGGCACATCTACTTGTTAAAGCAATTTATGTCATTTTATAATCCATTCAACATGATATATCCTAGCTTGTGACACCAATGCAAAAACGCTAAATCACAGTCGTATGTTACCTTTAGTTCTGCTACTGTATGTTATCAATCCACCTTGATCAGACTCGCCACTGCTGCTACCTCTATTTTTCTCAGTAACTTTACTGTGGCTTGCTACAGTAGCTCACTGCTTGCACTTGTTGAAACTGCCAGTGATGTCTTTCAGTCACCATGATCTAACTCTGATGAAGTTTCTTGTTTCCACTGTAGTACACACAGCCATCTGCACAGCTCAACCAGGGCAGAGGTTTAGCAGAGAACGTGCGCGTGTACAGTTATGCACAGAAATCAAACACAGGGTCAACACACAGCTGATCAGACACGGACATGTGAAACTGTGCACTCCTACGGCCACTGACAGTGTTTTACCTCTGGCTCCCTCCTTCACACTCAACTCGATTGGTAAGCAGTTCTCTATCACTGAGCTGGGCTGTAAACTTAAAAAACAATCTATCCTGTGTCATAATTCATAACAGAACGCGGAGGTTGGGGGCGAGAGGCATTGCCGGAGGCTGAAATTGAACATGACACCTTTTAAAAGTTGAAGCTATTGGAAAGAATTATGATCTGTGTAACCTGAGGGCCTTTTTGTCTCTGTGCAAAGCCACTGGCTGATGTAATGTAAGCTTGCGAGGGGGGAGGGGGATCAATCACAGAGAATGAAGTTGGGAGGCGGAAAAAAAATGGAAGAGGCTGGGGGTTGAGAAGGGAAAGGTGGAGCAGGAACAGAGCTTTAGCCTTCCCTGCTGCTTTCCAAGCATCACTCTGGGTGGTGGAGTATGGTCATAAATAGCCCCTCTGCCCCCCGTGTTAGAGCTATTTTTATACTCGCTAATACAGGGGGTTTGGAAAACCAGCTCAAGTGGTGAAGTGAAAAGAAAATGTTATTGTTGGCTTGGAGTTAAGAGAGCTGTAGTGATCAAAGAACTACGCACATACCAATGGAGCAGTGTTGGGGCAGAATTAGCCTGGTGTTGTTATTTCTTTGTTGGATTAGAGCTTGAATGCACTCATTTATGACTCTGGCTGGGATCCAGTCTGACGTGTTGAAGCATTTGTCTGTTCAGTCCATTTCCAAATTGTGCAAGTGTTTGGGTTTGAGATGTTACGGAGCTGAATCAGAATGTCAAACGTACAAATGCAGGTTCACGTTACTGCCTACATTGTTTTTCCTGTTGGAGAGTACAGTTGACTTTGTGCAGAGGAGTTTTTTTTCGTGATTAAAACAACAGGAAAGGTGTGACAGTTTCCCATGATTTCTGTGAAAACAGCATGATCTTTGAGACATGTGCTCGTGGTAACCAAGCGAAATTAATTGAGTTTTCTCACAAGAGAAGGATCAAATGAAAGATGTGTCACAGGAATTAGGCGGTAGTTTGACATTTGTTAGACACGATGGAAAGAAAATCTGTCAGATGTTCAGGTAGTGCTCAAGCTGATATGGAATATTAGCCTTGACCTTTGATAATATGGTTGAAATATTAGACCTATGCCCCTAATTATTCTACAAATTTAATGTTCAAAATATCTAACCAAAACCATTTCTGATGATTAACTGCACCTTTTCATGTGAGAAATCCAGCTAATGCTGTTTTACTGTAATCCAGTTTGTGACAGAGAAGCATCACGCACACCTTAGTTGTGTCTGCAACATGTAATGTAATTAATTATTTAAAGGTCTGCGTGGGATTGTTTTTTAAATCCTGCTCCCACCTGCGCACTCAGTATTTCCAAACACCCCCGCCCATCCCTGCAGAGATTCAATCCTGTCTGCAACAATGTTTGGCAAATCTGTCTGCAGCCACAATAAAACATGAGACCCCTACAGATTTTTTTATATATATTTCTGTTTGACCTCTGTATGCATCCTGCTGGTGTATACAGGTTTATATTTATGGATATATGTAACTGAGTTATTATTTATTCATCCATCAATTACCATTGTTCACCTGACATGGCTTTCATAACCTGGACTAAAGGATTAATGGGAGTATTTTGACCCAGAGTTAACAATGGGGTTCCTCTTACTGTAGTCTCAATATCACTGTCCTTTAGGACTGAGGACGGGGATTGTCTGGCTAATCCAGATGTTTTCTTTCCTTTTTTGATAGTTGGTAACAAGACTACGGGTCGGGTTATGCTAGGTCAGAACTAGTTCATACAGTAAGATGTGTGGGAAGGCACTGGAAGGCGGATTTAAAGGCAGACGTGGGAAACGTAATATTGTTTAATATGGAAATAATGGTGCCCGTTTTCGGACAGTCTCACCTGGAAGACATTCACAGTGTTGCCCTCAGTTATTCATGTGAAAAGTGAAAGAAATAGTTGTGTCAAGACTGAAAAAAGAGAACTAAAGAGAGAAGTTCAAACCCTGGCTCCATTTACCTTGACCCTTTAAGCCAAGGTAGCATCTCTATACTAATGCTTGTTTCATTGTTGTTTCATTTCAAGAAATTGCAACTAGTAGTTGGAGACATTTCATTTAAAAAACCAAAACGTCAATGCAATGGTGGTGCTCCATTGGGATCACCAAAATGTGTTTTTTGTTTTCTCACAGTTGATTTCCATCACGAATACAAACCAGAATTGAGACATCCAAGTGCTGATAATCAGCTGTAACACATCACTGCATTTATAAACTAGCTCCTGATTAAGAGAGTCATCTCTTCAGACTGTCCAACTGCACATGAAAGCACCATTTATGGAGATGTTTCAATCAACTTTTCAACAGCGCTTTCAAGCAGGTTTTTGACTGGAATGAAATCTACTGGCTTGGGGCAAATGATGCTACATTCTGTAAATGAAGAAACACCATAGCCTGAATTTTCGTCGAGCCGAGGAAGAACATGAAGCTGACAGCTTTGATCTTATAATCAATATTCATAATCAGCAATGCTGGCTACTGCTGCTGACAGTAGGGTCTCACATTTAGTGCAGTGGGTCATGACAACACGTCAAATGCACAGTAGGCTACATTTTAGGAAAACAATGTAGATAACACCTTCAGTTCACATTGGATGTGGAATGTATTTGTAGAATAGACAGAGAATCGTCATTCTATGAGGCAGTTACACCGAATATGATGATTCACATTAAATAAATGCGTACCATAAATTCACTGTGTCCTCTTTAAGGACAAAAAAAAACAAAAAACACAGACGTGTCTGCGGCTTACACTGAAAATGCACGTCTGGTGATGTCAGGAGAAAGTGTAACAGATATTCTAAAGCTCATCTCTTAGCCTGGGCTCTTGGCTCTCGCCACTGCCTCTCAGCGTTTTTGCTTGATTAAAAAGCGCCCAGGAGTTTGTAAGCGCGTGGTAGGTGCAAGCGCACACCCTGACAGCTTAACATACTGATTATTCAAGCCTCTTAGGCTAAGCCACGGCACTCGAGTGATGAACGTCAACTCCCCTCCCTCCCTCGCATAGTCTCGATTTCCCTCTCTCTCCCTTTTATTCTTCATTTGAAAGAGTGGAAAGCCAGTGACAGCTTGCAGAAGGCAAACCTGTTGTCTGGGAAGCAGAGGGGATCAGTGACACAGTGATTCATACACTGCCGAGGCTTTATTTAGACATAATCCACCCAGCGTAGGGTCCTCGCTTGCAACTTCTTGTATGGAACTGGCTAGCAGTAGCCAGGCTGTGTATTGTCCTACACTGTGGACCACAGGGAGAGCCCCTCCAGTGGGGTTTAATGCATTAGTGGTTGTGTGATGCACTCTGATGTCCTCCAGGAGGGGTCAAAATATCCCAGCTGCACAACACATCTGTTTTTTTTCCATCATCAGCAAATTAAAACATGTTTCTTGACATGGCTAAGGAACGCTCATACATAGGGAGCTGTCATCTAAAGTATGTCTTCACCCCTCCCTGTTCTGTTGTCACTGCACAACGGCCCAATGCACTGTGTTGGCATTATAGTATTTGCATCACTGTCCCTGTTCATTTACGGAGTACAGTTATTCTGATTTATGTCTATTCACACACTTGAAAAATATAGAAACATTTCCATTATGGTAACAATGAAGTACCAAGAGGACATTTTGTATGTGTATCTGGGCTGTGTGCACTCTCAGCTTGCTGGCGAGGCCTTGGCTACTACCACTGAGCCACACCTGACCAACAGATTGGCCCCAGCTGGAGGCTGAAGCAGGAACAGACACAGCAGACGCTTACCCGCTTACCTCGCAATTCAGCTCATACTGTGGACTTACAATGGAAGAGTGCATAAAATGTCACTTCAACTGCCTTTTGTAGGTCTTGGGTAGACTGATTTGGTGGTTTGATTAGCACACACCACTTTAAAGGATACAGCTTGTGATATTCTATATACATACATACATACATACATACACACACACAGGCCCACACACACACACACATATATACACACATACATACATATAAACACATACATATATACACACACATATACATATATACACATATACTAACATACATACATACACACACATATACATACATACATACATACACACACATATACATACATACATACACACACACACTTTTCTTAAATTGTCAACAAATTCCATGAAAAGACCAAAACTAACGATGCAGTTAATTTCTCAATACTTTCCCACTGTCTGTGGCTCTCAGCCCCAAGCCCATTCATTCCTACTGAAGACGTAAATCTTTATAAAGCAAGTGAAGAATACATTGTTCTTGTTTTATCCTAAACAGCTGGGCACTGTGGTTTTCAGCAAACATTATTCAAACAGGAGTAACATGCATTTGCTGGGAACTATTTTCAGCCTTGGATCTGGACTGCTAGTACCCAGTATTTAAGGCAGCAGGACGGTGAACGTGGGATTGACTCAGAACACACTACAGCACCCACGTGCCTGTTCACAATTAAGGAATATGTCATACAACGCAGTGATGTGGCACACTGATGTGTTTTCATAGTTTTCATGGAAAACAATGGAACTCTATGGCACAGAGGGGAAAAAAATAAGTAGGCTTTGACTACACAGGTAAATCCTGTATATCAATCCAATGTTTGTTTTGAAGGAATTCAGCAGATTGCTAGATTAAGATATAGATTTCTTATTTCCTGTTGTTAGGTCATTATGTTGGGGATTTACTACATGGGCAACAAGTCTGTCTTTCTATATTTCTCCATTATGAATTTCTCTTATCTGACTCTTCTTTCTAATTTCATCCTCCTACTGCATCTTAGAAGAGAAACAATGGTGTAGCTGTGCTTTCTGTTTCCCTGACACACTTTTCCTGAACGCTCTATTTTTTTATTTTTATATTTTTCATGCAGCTCCTGAAGCATCCGCAGAAAAGGCTGCTAAGTCAGCGAGAACTCAGTCGAGTGTGCTTAAGCAGATGTAGAAAAAGGAGGGTGAGCGCTTCAGGAGCTTGAGAAAACACTTCCCCGCTGGCGTGTACTCAGCGTCTTAGGTAGTAGGTAGGGTTTGACGGCGAGAGCAACCGTAATGAAATGGGGCAGGTCTGAAAAAGGAGAGCTTAAAATCCCATCAGACCAGCCCCACGACCCCCTGCAGGGAACACGTTTAAGAATTCCATCATGTACTATTAGCGGTAACATTTGGATGACTGGATGCACCAAAATAATGCTGAAAGTCTGCATTTACTTCTGCACGTCACCTTACAGTTGTGCTTTGTTGTAGGCACATTTCTTCCTGTCTTACGTCACTTTCCACATTAGGAAAGGGGAAATGCTCTTAACCCTCCTTTCTTCCTCTATTATTCATTTAATGGAATACTGAAATTGTGTCAGTGCAACTACTCTGATATTGCTCCAGACCTGGTGTGCAACTGTAGCTCTCCCTGTCTCCTGCCTTGTAGTCTTTGCTTTCTTGTTTGCACGCCATTACCTTGTCCTCTTATCTCCTCTCTTTCATGTATTGTCACCTGATGGCATTAGAGACATGGCATTTTGCTGGACAGTTTGTGACCCACACCATCTGTTTCAGATCAGCACTGAACAATGGCAACAGTAATTGAGCTGGAGTCAGGTGTAGATTTGCTTCTAATTAGTAGACACAAAACTTTCACAACAATGTACTTTCTGCAACATGTACCCTCTGTGTATTGATATTGTGACACTAAGTGGAGCACAATAACTGTAAAAAACATCCTCTTGATTTTGTGACATTTTGCAGAGATCGTCGTGAGCTGAGCCACAATCTGTTTCCCTGCAGGCGAATCAAAAGTGGAAGCAGATTATTTAACCAGCATGGTGTGATCTCCACACACCAAGATTTGACGGAACTTGATCCATCAGCTAATTCCCTTTTTTTGGTTCTGCAAGAGGGAGAGCCGTATGACATCACGATTGCACCCCACAATAAGTTCACCACTCATGAGCATATTGCTGTTGTCATGTGCAAACTTTGCAGCTCCATTTGTTGGGAGGGAATATTTTAGAGTATTTACTTGTAGGTTTAAATTGAGTTGGGTTGAGTACATTCTTAGGGAACCCCTTTGACATATCCATGGCATCACAGATGCATGGATGTCAAGGTACAAAAGCACTACATACATGTCAAAAATATAAGCGTATGGGTGTGTATACAATGTGCAGAGTGGAAAACTACAAAACTGACATTAAAATGGAGGAGGTTGTTAATCCCCCCCACCCTCCTCTCTTTAGGATTAAGTGGTTAAAGACTTCCAAACATCAAAGAGTTTCAGTGTCGTCTTCATGTTAAGGAAAGGCTCTATGCTGAAGGTGTGAAGATGTCAAATGCTGCTTAACGATGCAGGATATTAGGCTTCCCCTGGCACACACATACGTGTGTGTGTGTATCTTATTTTTATCTTATATATAAAATACAAACACACACGCACATCAAGCCTATACATTCACACACAAGTCTCCACAGACAGCATAACTTCAGTATGCGTTAATCTGCACATTAACCTCCTAGTATCTGTTCAATGGTGCAACGAACAGCATGAACGTTTTGGGGATTTGGACAATTTTACCTTTGATGTGTAGCTCCATTCATTTGCATGTACATCAGAGCACCAGTGCTGTCAAAAGGTCTTCTTAGCTGCTGACCTCAGTAATGTGGTGAGATCAAACAAACAGTCATTTATCATCTTCCAGCTACCATTTAGCAATGATGTTCTCTGTGGGCCCAGAACGCCACAGGGGGCTGCAAGACAATTTTGGGGGGTGTGCCTTTAATTACGGGTTACCAAAAGTGCAGATATATCGCAGATATACTGGTATCCCCTGTATGTGTCCATGTGTTAAAGGTTGCTTGTGGAATTTTTTACCACCAATAGCGCTGTGGAGCTGTGTTTTTACTAGTGGATCCCTGTTTTGTTTATATTGTGCATGAGGATGCAAATGCATGCACGGGAGCATGTGCGGATGCATACGTAGGCATGAAGGAAGAGGACTGCAAGCTAGCAAAAATGGATGTATAAAACAAAGCTGTTTTTCATAGTTTCTAAAAATTGGACATACAAGGTTTTAACTGGACGTGATAATAGTATACGCATCATATGACGAGGGAACACAAGAAGGCATTGGTTTGCTTTAAGGGATCACAAGACACTTGTCTAATTTCTTGTCAATCGAGCATATGAACCTATAATCATAGCTATTCATCTATTTACGTGTGTGAGAGTAAGAGAGAGAAGGAAAGAAACTGAACGTGAGCAAATTCACTTGAGAAAGAAGAAAGCTGAGTTAGTTCAACATCATTAAATCTGTAACTCACCACCTTGGGGAGCAATCAAGCTCCATTTGCAGTTTGTCTTGACAAAAAGGAGAAAATCAAGTACTACACCCTGTCAGAAAAAATTGACTGGTCAACAGTTTGCAACTGGTAATTTATCAGATTTATTAAAGCTGGCACTTTTCATCTGCAGAAAAATTGTACTAGTAAGGGGAAACACAGCTGTGCAATTTCCATGCACATAAGGGGGCATGTCTCATGATGCATGAAACTCATTTGGCTGACACTGTATTTATATAGAATTGGGATATGTTAGACAGCTTAATATGGCACATTATAGAATTCTACTACTATTTTATCAGAAATATATGAAACTGAGATGAATATTTGTGCTGGACATTAGAGCACTGAGGAAGTTTGCTTCTTTCCTTCTGGAGATGTATGCAGGATTAATAAGGCTCATATCCTCTAACGCAGGCATTAATGTTACTCATCTGGCAATGAGGAATAAGCTAAGCTATGATTAGAGTGATCGAATGGATCTAATGTCTTTCAAATATTTACATTATCTTCATTGAAGACAAGAAAAGCTCTCTTACTTGAGCCATATACGGTATATTTAGATTAAACTGTTGTTTGGATGGAAAAACAACATAAATTCTGTTCTTGTGTCAGAATTCAGAAACAGATGGTAGATGATAAACACCACATACAGTAGGAACAGAACAAACAAAAGAAGACATATCAATAAGGAATCTGTTTACAAACAGAGCATCCTGCTTGCAGGATACATATCATACCAGTTAGAAACAGACTTGTGACCGTAAATATAAGAAATGCTCATAAAATTGATTTAGCAGGCCCTGATTGGCTGCTCAGAATAAATTGGACGTGAAACTTTATTTATTGAACGAGTTGCTTGACGCAGCTGATAACACAAATTTTCTCCATGCAGCTTGCAAAACAACAGTAAGCTGTGGGTGACCCCCAACTGTTGGCAGGGGATACTGCACTCACTTTTAAAACAGGGTTTAGCAGAGAGAGAAATGTTAAACTGTGATGATAAATTGAATGGAAATGTACTTCATTGAAATTAGTTCTATAATGCATATCAGTTATTTTTTCACACAAAACAGTGCAGGCAGCAGGAACAGTGAAAAACAAAAGCGTACGGCAAACACGTGGGTAATTGTCTTTGACCTGATTCGATAAAAGTGATTAGAGAGGTGTCGGTATGACAGAAAAATACACACAAAATAATATCTGTCGCTTTTGAGAAATGTGTGATTTGTATTCAAAGCTCTGTGTCTCAGTGCTCATTCACACAGATGTCACAAAGGACGAATGGATTTGAATAACTAGTGTGAAATGTGATTTATCAGACACGGCAACGTAACGGCCCATAAAATTATCCTGACAGGCCTCAGTTTGCTCATATATTTGTATCTGGATTTGTCCTTTGTGTAGTTTGAATTGGACTTTATTTAGTGGACATTCAAGTCACATTTGCACAGTGTAGTACTACAATATAAAACAAGTTGCTGGAAATTAGTCATTAAAGATTCATTTAACACCCCAGTTTATCTTGAACACGCCCCCTTCACACATTCAATTAAAAGCATTCTGAATGAGTGGTAGGGAGACTTGCCACAGACACAATAACACTGATCAACACAGTTTAGTAGCTACAAATAACAGAGGTAGTTTTTCTATGACTACTACGCTTAGTTTTTAGGCAAAGAGAATGATCACGCATAGTTTTTAGGGTCCCACGGTATGTCATAGATTTTTCACAGATTTTCCAGAGGTCAAGGGGACAGAATTACTGCATTTTCTATGGGAAAAGGAAGATGATTCTGTCTATTCTGTTGCAATAAACACTATAAAATAGTACATAATGTAATAAAGTGACTGCATGTAATTTAATTTAAAAAAAAGGATTTAGTTACCCTTGAATTGAATAACAATGAAAGGATGAGATAAATTAATCAAATTAAATCTAGCCTAATGGTAAATACATAGAAGAAATCAGACCATCAAAAAGAGAGGTTGGATATTTGAGGTGCTCAGTACAGTTTCATGTGTTGTTTTGTGTGGTTCCTCCTCAGGCTGTGACATAGATTACTGCTTCTGTGGCGTAGTTTACAGTAGTCTGTTACAGTAGTTAATTTCCCTTCGGGGATGAATAAAGTAATCTATCTATCTAGTCTGTACCTCGCTGTGCAGATGTTCTCACGGTTAGAAATTGTAATGTCAGTTTTTTTCTCCAAGTAAATATTGGATTTTGTTTTGGTCTGTGTGTGTGTCAACGTCTTGAGATTAATTTTGGTAAAGAAGGTGGTCTTTCTGTCTTTACAGACTGCCGTGTAGCAGGAAGTGTGGCTCTGCTTCTTCCTCTTACTTTTGGCAGAACTGACACAGTCTGCTCTCTCTGGGTTGCCAGATTTTCTTCATCCACCAGTCTCAATGACCAGTCTATATTTAGTAAAGGTCTTTCTCAGTCTCTGGTTGCTCAGTGTCCAGATAATCTTCCACATGGTATTGTCTGTTCAGTGCTAAATGGCATTGAAATTGACTTTCAGTTTTTGTGAATGATGTTCAGAGATTGCCTATGGATTCCAGTATACTGTAAATTGGTTGGTCCAGACTGTGTGAAGGCAGTGCTGATTCTGTGTACTGTCAGTGGGGCTAAGGGTCAGTATCAGCTGGCTAAGGGGACATTTCTCCATCTTCTCCTCTTGGCAGGTTTATTGATTTTTTGTATGCCATGGAAAGTCCTCCCTCCCTTGTAGCATATGCAGCATAGTGTATATCATAATGTGCAAACCATTTATCTCATCCATATCCTTGCATTAGTGTACTTAAGGAACGACATGCTTTGGCATTACTGTACGTACGATTGTGCTAATAAAGCAAATTTGAATTTCATATTAATGATAAAATTGTTGCAGAATTTATCTCAGTGACTTTTCTCTCAAACCGCACCACATGCACAGGACACAGGACACATTGGTCAAAAGTAGATGGGTGTACACATCATACAGTATGCACAGGCACGACGTCTCGTATTAACCGACCCTGCGCACACACACAGTTCACCACCCGCAGAAAGCTGTGATGAGCAGGCAGAAAGGAGAGCCTCTCTGGGCATAAATATGTCCAGCGTCAAGATATACAACCGGCAATTCCATCTCCAGTTGAAGCCTCGCCAATTGCTTTTTGCCCCTTCCCTGCAACTCATGCAGGCGTGCAATACGCACAAACAAAAACATGGCCTTGCACACAAGCATGCGCTGCACAGGCACATAATACACACACAACGAGGAAGTGTGAAAGAAGGGATCTAACAAAATAAAAATGACCTCTCAGTTTAAATGAGGATTATGCAAACACATACGTCCATCGTACATTGATGCTTTGTGCAGTGGAGCAGCAACCTACTGTACAACCAAGGAAGCAGTCGTGCTCTTTATAATTGGCAATATGCATGGGTTCTCAAGAGCCAAGGTACATTGTGATCATTTTGAATAGATATCCATTATCTTCTTTATTCTTTTTTCTCTCTTTTCTTTTTCCTTTTTTTTTTTCAAAAGGTAACATTCATAAATGTCCCTGTAAATCTAATATGATACATCTTTAATTCTGTGTAATATTTTTACAATACAGATGATATTGAAACATCACATGGGACCTGATCAACTGCTTCTACTACCATCAGGACACTGTTTGCCCTTTTAAGCTTTATGTAACCACTTAGTCCCATTGAGATTCTAAATCATATTTCATGATAGACTAGTCCAAAACAGAAGTGAAGTGCAATGGTTGTCAAGGTGGCTGTATGAATCATGCAATATTCAATTAAATTAAAAGGTCAGCTTCACTCTTTGTAATTCCCTGTACCTAGGGACCTCTACATTTAAAGTGTTATGATTCAAATTACCAAAATTTGAAGTATGAAATTGATGCATGATCACATCCACAAGAAGCATGAATATTAAAATCTACCATGAAAAAACTCAGATGACCTCACTTCCAGTATCATTTATTAACTTAGTATATATAGTATACAGGCAAAGTTTCACTCACAGACACATGTGCCAGTAAAGCATTTGGTAGGTATAATTATAAGCCATTGGTGGACATGAAACCATAACCATCTGAAAACCATAAACCAGTAAATTCCATCAGGGTGTCTCCTTCATCAACTGTTTATGGTGCAACTTGCACCGTACCTTCATTGGTGTGGAAGCTGACCAGCAGGAGAAAAAATATGATGTCTGTGCTAGAGGCCCATGAGCACCGGCCTTTTCAAACTGTGTCTATTTCCATGCTTGCAAAAGGGTATGAGACAGTCCAAGCATTCCAATACACCTGATAGAAAAGCCCAGTGCGTGATCTAAAGACAGCCTACAGTACATGCTTCTATATAAGTGGATGCATATAGTTCTGTTCTCTGTACTGGAAGTAGGGCTTCCCCTGACCAAAGATTTTCCTAGTCAACTAGTAGTCATTAGTTCAAGCCATTAGTAGACTATGTTTCGTCATCGTATGTTTATGATATATTTAATTATATATATATATATATATATATATATATATATATATATATATATATATATTTGGGGGGCCCCTCTCCCATTCAGAATGATTTCTCTGCCGATTTATTGGGCTAACCAATCACAAGCCTTTAATGGCGGGTTTTATATGATGATTGACAGCGCCGTTCAAGGTATCTTTGTTAATATCCAAGATGGCACTGCTGATACGGAACGTTCCCCAGACGGCTATAGCGGCAATATTAACGGACTTGGACAGTAAATTTTTCTCTAAAAGCAGAACAAACAACTGCACTTGATCTTTATCTTGATAAGAAATATGTGTTTGCCAGGACACTCTGATTGGTTGTTTCCCGCTGTCGATAACGCCCCTTGGAAATCAAAAATTAACTGACAGGTTCCAGACTAATACGCATTTGCGAATTAGTCTGGCGATGCAAGGCTAGGTGTTTCCATGACCCATCACTTTTATGATTCATGCAGTCTACTGAACAACAAATGTCATAGTTCTCTGCGGTATTATCTTAATTTGTTCGGTTTATTTGCAACACTGACTACTAGCTAATCTCATTTTATACTTCCCTAATGTCCATCTTGTAAAAAATGTCAAGAAATGTCAGGTTTAAAGCATGTAAGCCACCCCATCCATAGTTTCAGCTAGGATATGTATGCGAGCGGCGAGTGTGCTACCTATTATCCTAAAATTAAAATTGAAAAAAACAACCGCACAACTTCTGAATACAAGTGACTCTCTTTCACCAAACCGAGACTAACTTAAGTGCCTTGTTAACTCATTGTCAAACACATTTCATTCAAACTCGACAGAAAGAAAATATCTCACCTAAACCACCTTGGTTGGTCTTTCCACTGTTCCAACAATCACCACGCTTGGTTTGGTTGAAAAATACCCTTAATTTACAGAGTTAGAAATATTTTGGCTCTATGTGTTGTTTTCTCCCCACTACCATTGCTGACCTCTTTGTGCTACTGGGTTAACTCGCTGAACAAGAGTCTGTCTCTGAGCAGGGGCTCACACTTCGGTGGTAGACCATTAAATTAGCAAAATTAAATGACTAAAATTGGCAAAAAAAAAATTGCCAACCAGCAATGGACTCTCCAATCGCTTACAGCCGATATATTCGGCCAATTTCCCAACCCTAACTGATATACAAATCATTTTGGGAATTAAGTGCTCCTTTAGGTTAGTTAAGTTTTCTGCGTCATCGATGATATTTTGCGACCGCCGTGTAAAAAGCGTTAATCCTGATCTCCCAATGGCATATTTTTACTGAATATTGGCAAATAACGTTCAGTGGCCGATTGACCTGGGCATCCCTCATTTTTAGCGTTATAATTTCATGGAGAGCAGAAACTTGATTATGTGACACAGCAAGTGCACATCTAAGTTGGAGAAACTGTCTATGAAGGCTTAATGTAACTTTACTATTATGTAATAGTTGTAGAGTCTGCTTGATGCCGAAGTTTTCATGTGTTTGTGTCTCTTACAGCGTCAGTATACGGCAACTCTGACAAAAAACACCTCTGAAGCAAAAATCCCTAAAATGCAGCAGTCAAGAAAGCTGATGCACACTCTCCAATAAACACAGCATGACTAATCCCTCCTCACAAATGACAAGGCCTAGTCATCTGACACACAATGAATGGTCTCCCTCTAAATGACTTCAAAGCAAAGCATTTGCCAACAAACAGACTTGAGTGATGGAACTACATTTCTGTCAGTAGCATAGAGGGTTAACGAAACGAGCAATTTCAGCGCAACAGCATCTGCTAAAAAGCTTGATGGGGCCAGCTAAGCTCCTGTGATTGGCCTTTGTGTGTGAAAGTGACCACTTAAGTGCTGTGCAGCCCCTCCTGGGTGTGTTTGTAGGCATAAGCATTTCCTCTGACTTTTTGCCTGCTCGCACTGTGTTTGCGTGTGTGTGTCCTTGAGAATGTATTGGCGTGTGCGTGCATGCTCACTGGTGCATCTGCGGTTGTTTTGCTGTGTGTGCATGTGTGTGTGAAAGAGTAGCCTACACCTGTGTTTTTGAATGTCCTGCCTCATTGTGTATGTATAGTCTGTTTGCATCATTTCAAACAAGATTTTATTGCCCCAAATAAAAAAAAGGAATTACTGCATGTAAGCAACTTTTGAACATTACATATTTACAATAAAGTCAAAACATGATGACGTTGATCTACCTTTCAATATTCTATCTCCACTCCAGCACATTCATTTGATATAACACAGTGAGGTTTGATATAACTTTGCGGTTTAAATGCGGACTTCCAGCTTTAAGCATTTGGTGGGGTATACTGCATATTGGGTGAACAGTATAGGACGTGTAGTCCTTTTATTAATTAGCAAATGCTTCAGGATAATGATCCTAAACGTGCAGACAAAGCAACTGAGTAGTTGTTTACGGCTAAACAGTGGGAAGGACTTTACTTGCCACGTTAACCAGGTGGATTGAGATCTTATGTGTAAGTCTTTCACTTGCTGAAGACCACACTGAAGGTCAAAAGCCGCCGAAGGATTTTCCCAAGAAGAAATGAAGATGGTTGGAGTACATTAATCAAAGAAGATACCCAAGTGTTTGACGGAAGTATCTGACACAAAAACCTCAGCAGTCAGTGACGGCAGAGGATTATGCCAACAAAAGCCAAACATAATGACTACGTATAGAAAGGGGTACAATCATATCATCAATGTACTGTGCTGAAGTGCAGAGGCAAACACAAACAAAAAAGTGTCGCTGTTTTAATCAAGTTTCTGACGGCACTCTTAAGTTCTCTGGACCAGAATACAGGGTATTCTTAAATTGGCAGCCCACATTCATTTCCTACAATAAGCTAATGTTGATGTGTAAAAAGCTGCAGTAACTTAACATGTCTGGATGTGCAAACACTAAATATGTGTATGGGAAGGTCTTGGTACGCTTTTATTGCTAAATCACTTCAGGAACTGTTTATAATGCTAGCAAGGTAAGCTAACATTACAGAAAATTGACATGATGAGGTTTATCCAAAAAAAAAAACTCTTTTAGACTTTCTTAAAACCTTTTGTAAGAAAGTCAGTTCAAAAAATATGCAAGGACAAAATGGATTACATCACATCTGACAAAACACAATAAAAGATAATAGATCAGAAAACAATCTCGGTAAAAATGTATCAGCATTCTACCAATTTGAAGAGTTTTCATTGATTCACAAATTCAGTATGGCCATGCAAACTATGATATGTTGACTACATGGGGAAGATTGTGCAGAGACTATGCAGTCAAGTGTACCTTTTTAAATAAATGAGCCATTTCATGCCATCATTGAAGGCAAGCAGACTTATTTAAAATTTAAAATTCCCCCTCTAATTGTTCAAAAGAAGAAGAAAAAGGTAACCTCAATCATTTGAAACACATTACCCTGTCCTGTGGTAATGTGATCATTGCAGCCTTGAGACAAATGGTATTGATGTTCCTGCAAAATTTAAAGTACCTAGATAAAACTGGCAGTAGCTTTGGGTCAAGAACTGATTTAGAATTGTTAATCAAATGACCCCAAGAATCGCAATTTAATCGTAAAATTTCCAGCGATTTCTATTCTTCACCACATCGCTTCAATTAAAGCAGGTTTTTAAAAAATAAACTGAGAGTACCTGCTTTGGAAAGAACTAAACAAATCTTACTGGAAGTTGGACTAAAACCTGTTTTTTTTGTCAATAAAACACATACACCAAACAAATCATTTTTTTTACAGCACATGCTTATTTACTTTAATGTTTTTAATTTACAGAGAAATGGTATATAACATGAGTCAACAGAATGGCTATTATATCTGTCAGTAGCAATGGGAATGGAAGTCTGCCGCTTATGAAGGAATCTAGCAAGTGTCCTCCAATGTGTGTGTGACTTCATGCAGGGAAACTGTAAATGAATTTGGTGACACACAGTGCATTTCTGTGTCTATATTAGGTCCACCAATACACACGAAATAACATCTTATGTTATATGTTAATGGCCCATACCCATGTTTTACTTGACATTATATACTGTATCAAAGTGCAGGCTTAACAGTTAACTGTCCAGACTCTTTAAATAGTGAGCACACTATTTAAAGAGTTTGGATTACATGATGTGATTATAGGATTTTTAGCCAAGCGGGC
Source organism: Lateolabrax maculatus (assembly GCA_031216445.1). NCBI lineage: Eukaryota > Metazoa > Chordata > Actinopteri > Acropomatiformes > Lateolabracidae > Lateolabrax > Lateolabrax maculatus. The sequence goes on from CM062208.1 coordinate 20,764,380, forward strand.
TGTATTGTTCTAGTGATGGCAATGTCAGTCTGTCTGTCGGTCCACCTCTTTGGTTCAGACCGAGGTATCTCAAGAACTATTGGAATGATTACCATCCAATTCAGTACTTCAAGTACTACAGTATATTGAAGATCGTTTGGCTTTTCATCTAGCACCACCCTCAGGTGAACAGTTTTCCAACACTTTGGATTATGACCACATAACTGCAAAACGAATGACATTGCCATCAGCTTCAGCTGTACTTTTTGTGCTAATTAGAAAATGTGACACGTTAAACTAAGATGCTGTACACTGTAAACATTATACCTGCTTATCATGAGCATGTTAGGATGCCAATAATAGAATTCAGCTCAAAGCATTGCTGTGCCTAAATACAACCTCACAGAGCCACTAGCAAGTCACTAGCAAAGGAACAGAACGATATAATGGTCAACATTCAGTTTAAAAATGCTGGTCTAAAAACAGTTTGGAGAAGAGAGGGGACCTTTCTATAAATTTGTAGCAAATACAGTTGTGTAGTGTCCTGCCTGCCTTTAATGATGAACAGTTAACTGTTAAGCCTGCACTTTGATACAGTATATAATGTCAAGTAAAACATGGGTATGGGCCATTAACATATAACATAAGATGTTATTTCGTGTGTATTGGTGGACCTAATATAGACACAGAAATGCACTGTGTGTCACCAAATTCATTTACAGTTTCCCTGCATGAAGTCACACACACATTGGAGGACACTTGCTAGATTCCTTCATAAGCGGCAGACTTCCATTCCCATTGCTACTGACAGATATAATAGCCATTCTGTTGACTCATGTTATATACCATTTCTCTGTAAATTAAAAACATTCAAGTAAATAAGAATGTGCTGTAAAAAAAAATGATTTGTTTGGTGTATGTGTTTTATTGACAAAAAAAAACAGGTTTTAGTCCAACTTCCAGTAAGATTTGTTTAGTTCTTTCCAAAGCAGGTACTCTCAGTTTATTTTTTAAAAACCTGCTTTAATTGAAGCGATGTGGTGAAGAATAGAAATCGCTGGAAATTTTACGATTAAATTGCGATTCTTGGGGTCATTTGATTAACAATTCTAAATCAGTTCTTGACCCAAAGCTACTGCCAGTTTTATCTAGGTACTTTAAATTTTGCAGGAACATCAATACCATTTGTCTCAAGGCTGCAATGATCACATTACCACAGGACAGGGTAATGTGTTTCAAATGATTGAGGTTACCTTTTTCTTCTTCTTTTGAACAATTAGAGGGGGAATTTTAAATTTTAAATAAGTCTGCTTCCCTTCAATGATGGCATGAAATGGCTCATTTATTTAAAAAGGTACACTTGACTGCATAGTCTCTGCACAATCTTCCCCATGTAGTCAACATATCATAGTTTGCATGGCCATACTGAATTTGTGAATCAATGAAAACTCTTCAAATTGGTAGAATGCTGATACATTTTTACCAAGATTGTTTTCTGATCTATTATCTTTTATTGTGTTTTGTCAGATGTGATGTAATCCATTTTGTCCTTGCATATTTTTTGAACTGACTTTCTTACAAAAGGTTTTAAGAAAGTCTAAAAGAGTTTTTTTTTTTGGATAAACCTCATCATGTCAATTTTCTGTAATGTTAGCTTACCTTGCTAGCATTATAAACAGTTCCTGAAGTGATTTAGCAATAAAAGCGTACCAAGACCTTCCCATACACATATTTAGTGTTTGCACATCCAGACATGTTAAGTTACTGCAGCTTTTTACACATCAACATTAGCTTATTGTAGGAAATGAATGTGGGCTGCCAATTTAAGAATACCCTGTGACAAATAAGGCGATGATATGCACAGGGGATTTCTGTGGTCCTTTCCGGTGAAAGCTGCTCACCCAGCATGAATGTCTTCACCTGCTTCCATCCCATAACTCATCCACATTAGTGTCTTTGTCTGGGTGAGTCTTAATATAAAAGTGGATGACACTTCCTTCCACTACAAAAAAATAAAGCCAAAATATCCCAGATACAGGCTCTGCCATCTTGTGCTGGTATCGAGGTCCTGCCCATGAACACGCCCGACTCAATCGCGATTGTCATCACAGCTGTCATTCATGATGTCATCAACTAACTAATTAAAACCAAATTTATCAGAAACATGAACACTTGAACATACATCAGCATAATAAGAACTACCTAAAATGACATAAACCATCTTTGGGAAACATTTATTTGAAGTGTTTTTTGTTTTGGCCCGTGTCCCATCTGCTAACACATTTGGGGGTTGGGTTTATGACCTATACTGCAGCCAGCCACCAGGGGGCAATCAAGATGTTTTGGATTCAATTTAGGGGAGTGGTCATGTTGTCCATCTTTATATACAGTCTATGGTCTTCACACACATGAATGGCACAAAATGAGTACTTTCATATCGAACTTAGTGGCTTTCAAATGACCTAATGTTCAAATTTTGACAAGTCACATCCTTTACTGAATGAGTGTGATGTTCTGTTTTCCTAGTCTTACTTCTTTTCTTGTTTTTGTAATGAATAAATATTTAAAAACAAAGGCCTGTCTGGTTCCCTGACCTGTAGTTATAACTCAACAGGCCTCATTGAGTTCCAAGATGGTGTACAATTTCCTCCTCACTCCCAGATATAAACGGTCATTGCTGCCACTGGTAGCCCATTATTATTTTAAATAACTCCCTTACAAGAAACAAGACACAATTATAACATACTAAACGTGTATAGAGACACAGAGTTATGTATTTGTATACACTTGGTATAATCTACAAAGATCGTTTTCTTACTTTTCTCTGTGCACACAGGGAATTATTTTACATATCCATAAACCAATATATCGTCCTCTCCTCTTAACACATCTTAAATGCTACGTTAATCTTTTGAGAGTGTGTGTGTATGAGAGAGAGAGAGAGAGAGAGAGAGAGAGAGAGAGAGAGAGAGAGAGAGAGTTGTACCACCAGTGAAGGGCGAGTCCTTCAGTAGACTGGGTCAGTGCTCTAATCTGAGGAGGTGATGATACTGTGAGGATATTTAATGAGAGGATAAAAGCAAAAGCGAAAGGGGGGGGGGATGAGTATTAGCCTTTTTAGATATCATTAAACATTAATACTGTCAGGGGACTTGAGCACACTGGGGTCCTTTTCATTGACTTTCATGCTGCGTGCTAATAGAGTTTCACCTCTGGGGACCTCCACACCCCCACCCAGCCCCTCAGTGCAGCTAAATTAAGGGAAAATCAGATCGCCATCCTGCTTCTGAGGATAAGATTAGTGGATGGGTGTGTGTGTGTGTGTGTGTGTGTGTGTGTTATGCACTCTCTCTTGCTCCCTTCCTGTCTTTTGCTTATGATGTACGAATATCATAACTGTTCTAAAACTATTAGAGACTTGCATGTCTCAACCCAATACTTAATACAGAGAAGCACTTCAAATACTTTTCTAGATCATGTTATTTTGGTGAGTAATTCTTGAAGTATTTATCAAATTACTTTTTCTCTTGTTTCAAGTTTAAATCTCAAAAATTATGTAAACCTCAGCCTTGTAAACAGTCTCATGTTAGTTTTATTCTGTATCATTTGCTACATCAATTTCTAATTTGTGATTCTGTGAAGGCAAGGTCAATGTTTATGTATTAAACAGACTTCTTAGTCATTATTTAGAAGCCTGCTCATGCTCACTGAATAATGCAGTTCAGCAGGACTGCAACAATCATTTTTATGATCAATATCTGATCCCTGCTGATTATTTTCTTGATTAATCATTTAGTATTTAAAATGTCAGAAAATAGTAAAAATGTCAATCACAGTTGGCCAAAGCCTAAGGTGATGTAACTAAATAGCTTGTTTTCCTAAACTAACACTTCAAAGCTTGAAAATATTCTGTTTCCTAATTATAAGACATATGCAGCAAATCCTCACAGTTAAGAAATTTGAACTATGTTGACATTTTTGTTTTATTCTTCACAGGTTATTAATTTGCACTTTTATTTTACTGTTATCACTGATGAGAGTAACAGCAGTACAAGCATGTATTCTGTTACTATTCTTATATCGCCTTTTCTAAGCAGAGCTGTTCTTAGTGGCTAGAACTGTTGCCACCATCAAAACATGTATGTTAGGTTAATCCTCCTGTCAGTGCCCTTGACCAAGGCACTGGCTTAGAATTGGAGCTGCACAGTGGCAGCCCACTGCTCCTAATACTTAGGATGGGTTAAATGCAGAGAACATATTTCACTATACATTGTGCTGTGTACAACTATATGTGACAATAAACTTGATTCTTCTTTTTCTGCATTAACTTGTTCAGAGAAAAACACCAGCATACAGTCATTTAATCAAAGTGTCAACAGTGTTTCTCATGTGAAACACCAACAGAGGGCAGTCAGCCCCTTCTAAAGGAAAGAGGCTTGGCATCGCACAACTCAAACCCTGAGTATGTGTGTGAGTGTGTATTTATTGCACAGCTGGGTGTGGCTGGGAATGAATGAGACCATGTGCTCACACTACCCAGGTTGGACGGGCAGATGACAGTTCAGGGAGCTGTTAATGAACAAACATGGAGTCACAATTAAACCAAAATTAATAAATGAATCTCATTCACAGGAATTCCTCTCCTCTCCTCCCCTGCAGTGCTGTCTGTCAACAACTCAATTGCACAATGTAAGAAACATTAGCACAACACAACAGTAATTTTGGCTATATTAAAATTGAACCCATTATGTCTTCACTTCACGGAGTATGATAATGTCATAATTCTTTCTAACAGCAGAGGAGTGCATGGTGTGCTTTCACATATTCATTATTGCCTTTAAAGCAGTATTTTTTTCTTCTTCCAACAGATCTGCTGAATCCACTTCCACAATTATTTTGATCTTAATACGCTTCTGCTGGCCAGGCGCAACAAAGTAAGTGGTCATATTGAATTTGATTCATCCAAACAAACCTTAAAAGGTGCAATTTTTATCACCACATCAGAGGATTCCATACTTTTCGAAAGATAAACAACCTGTATCACAATGCACTAGCCAGTTTTAGTTTTCATAAATCACTTTTATGCTCTTCACACTTGGCTTGTTCTGGTAGAAATCCTAACTAAGGAGCAGCACTTGTAATGCACATACTTAAATGCATATGCAGACCCAATGAATTATCAAGCACATTTATCTATTATAGAGGTTAAGTAAGCCTCAGCCACAGATTTCCACATGCAAATTAGAATCTATAATGATTCAGATTGTATGAGTGCATACATTGCTATGAATCATAGAGCCATTACAAACACATTAAAAGTTTGATTGTTCTCTTTACAGTCCTATTAAAAAATCTCACTGTCATCAATTTATCAGATGTCATGTGATGTTGAATATTAATACTGAAAAGGTTTTGTTAAAAAAATATATATACATATTTATTCATTTTTACACTAACACCCTACTCTCAGCTTCTGTACCTACATGCATTGTGTAGCTTTTGTACTTTTACTTAAAAGATTAATTGAATCCAGTATTCTTTACAATACTTTTACACTTATTTCTACCTGTATTCTTTAGATTTTACAATCTGCATATTTACTGTATGTCGAGTCAGAGCAGCTATTCTCAACGCCCTGTAGGCAGCTGCTTCCAGCAAAAAAACTTTGATAAACAAACCCTGTCTCCTAGAAATTGTGTTTATATACAACTAATTTGCAGCGGTTGTCTGGTTTCTATGTCTATCTTTAGGCACTAATAGCACTTGGTTAAAGTTAGGGAAAGACCATGGTCTAGTTTAATACAGGAAAAAGTCCACAGTGACATGAGACACAAGGTGTTTATTTACATTTAACCAAAACCATGATTTTTCCCAAACTTTGTGTGCTTTTGTGGCCTAGCCACATGCTGGCCATCGTAACATAATCAAGGCAGCAATTACGTTTGTCACCTCAACATAATTAGTAAATTATATAAACTTAATTTCTAGGAGACAGGGTTGGATAAACCCACAACCTGCCCAGCACCAAAAGGCAGACTGTGACTGCTGAATCAAATGGGGCATCTCGCAAGATACACAGCCCAGTATTTTTCAGCTGGTGGGGACTACAAAAAGGGCTCAAAGAAGAGTAATGCTAATGTAGCACTGTGTCTGTGTAAGAAGCCACATTAGAGATAACTTTGTAAGCCAAGGATATGTGGTGACTTTGTATATGAAAGATAGTGGCCAACATTCCATTAATGCAACTTTGATAAAACAGCCAAAATACCTGTTAGACCACTACATGAGATTGTATCCATTAGATCCCCATGATTCAGCTAATAGTCATGTTACCACAATTTACCATGTTCTCATGTCTTAACCCTGTGATCTGTTTAGGTACATCGACCACACGTCCAGTGCCCCAATTCTGCTGGAAGGCTGCCAGCCACAGGTCACATGACCTGGAAGAAAAAACCTAGGAGACTTTTGGCATCCCTTTTCGGTCAGACATATCTTCTTATTGTTATTGCTTGTGCACACTATGAGCAACAGGACTAATGGGTTGCTCTATTCTGATTGAAAGCCAGTAGTAGGAGAGGCTCGGAGGAAACACAGATCTTAGCAATAAAAACAACCCATGTACACTTCAGTACAGTTTTAAAGCGATTTTGTAGTGTTACGTCATTTTGAAAAATCCATATTCAAAAGTACAAGTTAGATACAAATTAACTGGATGCACACATTTCTTATCAGCTGTTGCAACCTCTCCTTTCATGTCTACTACTTTTTCACTGGGCTTTAGCATGGGCTGGCTATCAACCTGAAGGGAAGTCCAAAGGCTGATGAACTGATCTGTGTCTGTGTGAGACCACATTGCTCTGGTATCCTATATGTCCTGAGAACACACCCAGCGCAAACCTGGTGAGTAGCGACACTCATTTGCTCTGTCACTGGTAAATTTATGGGATTCCCTCCCTTCCTTTACAGAAATGTTTAAGCAAGCTGGTGGCAATGCTTTGAAGTTTTAGACTACTTGATGGAGTTAAGGGGGTAAGGGGTTGACAAATGTGTCAGACAGTTTTAAATTAGCTTTGCCTTCATACCATATCATTTTGTTTAGTTGGAAGGCAAGGCTAACTATCAATGATACAATGTGGAAAATACCATATGTGTAGTTGCCCAAAAAAAGATATTTCATGTTTATGACTACATATCAAATAACTTTTTCATATTCTCTTACTTCTTCACCTTTTCTGCCAGTCTAAATACCTGTCTCAAATTTTTGTACTGTTACATAAAGTAACAAGGCCTATATTCCTCTATCACTCCAAAATTCATCAATTTTCTGTTCCATTAGCCTCGAGGGTTTAAACAAAATCTCCCATGAGCTTTAGGGTTTTAAGGTTTCTTTTACACTGGCAGCTTGGACTTGATCCCGTAGTGGCTGAAACGTTGTGTGAGATGATTTGTGAGTAATGATTTTTTTAATATTTTATAAGTTTATTTAATATTTGTGTAGCAGCTGCCAGGTTGTCATGGTTTGTTTAAATAACTAGCTCTGTGGCTTATTAGCTCTGTATAAAAAGGTACCCTGTGGTCGTTTTGACTACTAGTAGGCATTGTGATACATGTTCCTGATCCTAATCATTTCACGTTCCTCCATGGTTGAGGAAGTATGGTAATAAAGCAGCAAAACCAAAGACGAAGACTGCTAGCCCATGGTAACATGGATTTAAACTATTTTTTTTTCTTTTTTTTTTTTTACAAATTCGCTTTGTATGTGTTTTGAAACGTTTGCTTGGACTCAAAGATACATACAATGCATTTTGGTGAGAAACACAATGCATAACTGTTTAATAGTTATAGAGACAGAAAAACACTCACTAAAAAGACCCATTCTCGTGTCCGTACACTTTGAAAAAGTAAAACGAGGGAAAGATGAATGGTTGTCAGTTGTATTCGTAAGCTATACTTTAGAAAGCAAAACAGAGAATAACCCTGTGTCTGGGTACCACCAACCTGTGACAGTAAGTATGTTTTTAGTCTATAACATTTACAGGCTGTCTGAACCTGCTCCAATTGCCTCTTTCATGCCAGTGTGTGGCAAGTGTGCTATGCAGACATTCAGCAGGTAAAGACTCGACCACAGAGACATAATTACTCTCTATTGGGAGAGCATGCGTGCCTGCTGCACCAACGTGAAAGAAGGTGAATGTAACTGAGGTAGCGTTGCCTCCATCCAGTTAGATTGCAAGCTGACATCTCTCCTGCAGCTAACTGTGGATCAAACACATTACTAATACATTTTATAATCTTTTCAGTCCACTCGGCCATCAAAAATCCCATTCTTGGATGATTGGATGGAAAATGGTGTGCTGATGAATGAATGAATCAGTCACATACATGAATTACATGCATGGACATTCAGATTCATTACTTTAAAATCATATTAGACCAACAGATCGGGCTGTCTATATTGTTTAGTAAAAGTCAACTTTACCACTTTAAACTGTAGAGTGTGAGGAAGAATTCCTTAAGGCAGATTTTACTAGGGCTGGGCAATAAAATGATCCAGAAATGGGATTGCAATATAATTTATATCAGTAACAATGATAAACATATATAATTTGTTTTACTCGATAGGGACAGATCTAACAGCCTATTACACAGGAGAAATAAACACGACAACAGCCAGTCAGTCGGCAGTTTTTGGCTTGCAAGTGAAAGTACACAGCCATTTCCTAACGCAAAGCTTTGTTTGAGTTACCGTTAAAGACAGTGGATGTGAAAGCAGATGTCCCCTGGAAAAGATGAAAGAAATGAGTGGAACTGAGGGGCAGGAAGGCGACAGTAGTCCTCCAAAGCAGAGGAAACTGTTGACAAAAAAAGTAACACAGCGTCAATTTTATTGAAGTGGTTTGGATATTTCAAAAGCCACAAAGCGCAGATTAAGACAGTCTGCAAAATATGGATTGGACTCGCCTACAGTGTTTTGGTCATCGGATGCATCTAGCCAATGGTAAGTTAATGAACACATCTGAAAAAAAGGGGTTATGCCCAAATGCACACAGTGAAGATTTACGACATATTGTAATTGATTTTACAAGACACATATTGCATCAGTGTTTAAGACTGTCACCTTTTGTTCATTATCCAAAATATATAATCAAACTGGAAAACGGACTCAGTAGAGCACAGACCCCTGCCAAGGAGGCAGTTCACAGAGAAAAGATGGTTAATTAAGCTGCAGGCCAGATAGACAGACAGACGGATAAGACAATTTCAATACCTCTTTGGCGCTAATATATTAATAATAACAATAACAATAACAATAATAATAATATATATATATATTCAATAATAATATTCAAACATTTGGATCTGCAATGATGAGTTGGAATTCAAAATGTCATCTTTCAAACATACTGTATTCAATCTGAATTGTGGAAAAAAGGCGCAGCCCTAGTGTGTAGTCTAAATGTAGTTTCTCAATGTATTCTATTGAAAATGTCATGACAGTATTGTAAAGCCTTTTAACTCATTTTTATACTAATTTTTGCCTAGTGAAGTTTTACAACATGTGCCTATAATCTTTTTTCTTCTTTATCTTCTTTATCTTCAGTGTGAGAGACAAGAGAACCCAAAGAGCCATGGGTGTGTGTAAAAAAGTGGTCATTGCCTTTTTTTTCGAATGAAAAATGAACAGAGAACTAGCAACTGCTCAAGAGGAGCTCAAACTACCCAAGCACAAGTTGACCACATAATCACCCACCAGGCGGGGGTCCTGCCATTCAATGGCAGCACAAGTGCTGGAGCAGGAGAAGGCCAATGCAAAGGATTTATCAGCTGATAAAAAAACAAGGCAATTGCTTCCCTCATGGCAGGACATGAGTCTGTCTACAAGGCTCTAAATCCACTTGTTGAATTCACCGATGCCCTTTCTGGTGAAGCGTACGTGGGTGTGTCTAACCTGAAACCCATGCTCTTTAATGAGGAGGTCTTGAAGCCAGCAGATGACTCAGAGCTCACCAAGGCTACTGTCACCAGATATCTAAATGAGAATTATGAAGATGTTGCCACTGATGGCCTCCTCAACATGGCATCCCTAGTTGATGTAAATGTTTACATTATGTTATTCTATTTTTTATGTTAATAAACTATATTCTAGAGTCTAACTAATAAACCCTCTGGTTGTAATTATCAGAATACTCTTCAAGCTGGCAGAATTATCAAATAATATATTGTGATAAATATATAGATATTGATCAACATGAAAAAATATATAGTGATCAATTTTTTTAGATTTTACGATTTTTCAATGAAACAGCTTTGACTATTTTACCAGTGGCCAGGGGTTACCAAGAAAGGGCACTACTGACAGGTTTGAAAATGGCAATCAACATCAAGGCCTAATAAATACACAAAAAGCTGTGAGGTAAAACCAAAATACATATACACATATGTACGTAAACGTCTAAGAAAACATACGTTTGAACACATATTCTGTACAATTGTTAATACTGTTGAATTACATGCATTAAATGTGTTTGCCTAACTGAATGAATCCACATTTGTAATGTCACGTCTGTAATCAGGTACAAACATAGATTAGAGGACCGAAGCAAGTCATCTCAACCTGAGCTTCTCACTCTTATCCAACTACAGTAAATATTAAAAACCTACACTGCTGAAAACGACCTGGTTGATAATGACATGTTCACAAGATATTTCCCAACTTTCAGAGTTGATGAGATTTACAGTACAATTACCCATGCAGAAGAGTTGCCCACTACAACCAGTCTTGCAGTGTTGGTCACTCAGTATTACTCCCACTAGGACAACCTGAGAATCAGTGTCTTGCTCATGAGCAATTCAGTGTTGCTCCCCATGATTTACCACATCACAGTGGAGCCCATATGTGTTTCTGTGACTGAAATGCCTGGCTTCAACTCTGTCTTTTAAAAGTTCAAAAAGGCTTTCAGTCCACCATCATGCTTCATTTGAAACCAAAAAACATCAAGACGGTGAGAGGGACGATAAAAGTGAACTAGTTTCCTTTCAAATTTTTCTGCACGGAAATCTGTCTGGCTGTCTGTATTTACACCCTTTGAGCATGTTTGTACGTGTCTGCACATACACATGTATGTGTATTTTTACTATTAAATACTTGCAGCAAGGCTTTATAGATTGATCCTCAGAAAAAAATATCTAAGCTGGCTCCCATTACAGAGCACTGCTCCGGATTGTTAGGACTAAGTCAGCAGATACCAGCTGCCTTTGATAACCCTTTAGGGGAAGAACACTGTGCCTCAGATACCTCAGGCCATAATATGGAGTCTGTGCACCATACAGACAGATTAATACACAAACACATTTGAGGTTTAATACACGCTTACATATAAAGTTCAGCCAACTTTCCTTTGGAAACCTCCACCATTTAAATTCCATTTGCCAAATTGATTAAATGACATCATAACAATACATTACAAGTGTTTGAATTCCCAAATAAAACACATTATTCATTAGGTTGAATAACTGTATTAATTAATTCAAAAATACATGGCACAATCTGACATGAGTAGGTTAAATTCATTCACTCCCTATACAGTGCATTACACCTTTAATTGCTTTGATTAAAAGCAGTTCTTTAGCTCGTGCAGATTGTGAACTGATAAAGTGAGCAGTTTGTTGAAGAAGTTTGTAATTGCTATTGATTTTATGAGCATGTTGCTTTTTGTTCTTTCAATAATCAGACAAATGAGGACAATAGAAAAAAAGTTTGTCTCAGAAACATCACTATTCGGAGCACAGTGGGACCAAATTCTGAACAAGATTATATCAGATTAATAACAGGATTAGTACAAACCTATGTCACTAAGTGCATGCATCAAACTAAAACGTAAAGGCATGTGCTGAGCTGTACATAAAAACAAAAGTGCTCACCCACATTCATTCGAAGATGGTTCACTGGGCTTATACTGTTTACTCTTTTCTCAGCAATTTCAGGTTTCACTTTGATACAGTTGTTCACATTGTAACCTGAACTGCCAAGTAAAACTGCTGTAGTCACTGAGCAGCTCTACTGGAACCACTGGGGAATAATGGCAGAGACAAGTGCACAGAGAACATTTCTGTGGGTCTTGTTACTGGAAAGGAGGGTTTTGCATTCACTGTCTTTTCCCAGACTCCTCCAACTTGATTTATATAGAATCATCAAAATTTCAAACCCATAGACATTTCATTATAAATCATTTTGAAGTACATCCATAGAGTATATAAAACACTAATAATGTAGTAACCAATCAGAGCAGGTATGCAGTGTGTAACACATATACAGCTCACAGAGACCTGATGATCTACACTCTACAACAGCAGATGCAGTTCTTAAATAACTTTTTATGTACTGAAATATCATACTGCAGCTCTTCCCTTATTATTTTATAGCAAATTATGCTCAACTATCCCTAAACAGGCCATGGAGGAGCAGTAAAGCCAACTCTGTAGAGATGCAATGAAGGCAAATATTAATGAGCTGCTTGAAATTTGCTTTCATAACATGATCCTGGAGACTCATTATTTAACACTTGAATCTCGCAGGGGGCTCCCCAAGTGCCAAATGCCAGCTAAACAGTCGACCAACTCTCCCCTGTCAGACTGGTTACTTCTACAGCTGAATGTCTTTCAAATTTGAAATTTCAAACTGGCATTAAAGACGATATTGGAGCAGGTTCAGCTAGGCAGCCAATGCATTGGCTATGGAGTCAAAAGTTGCTTACTGTCACAGGTTGGTGCCAAGACACAGGAATATTCTCTGCCTCTTTTTTTCCTTTTTCTTTTTTTGCCGTTCAAAATTTAGCCTATGAATACAACTGACCACCGTTTATCTTTTCCCTTTATATATTTTTTACTGATTCAATGTGTGTACAGACATGGGTCAGTTAGACTGGGAATGGTTTTACTTTTGTCATACTCAGTGTTGATGAAGCGCTATAATTACAGGCTGACTGCTCTCAGTTATAATCGCGGCGTGTGCATCCATTATAATGCTCTCTATGTTTCCCAGTTGATCAATGTACTGCACTTTAATGCAATGTAAACACTGTGTGTGTGTGTGTGGTTCTGAAAGGTACACAATACAATACTACAATACAATGTAGCCATTAATAAAAGCTCACTCATAATAAATGCCAAAGATACAACTGGGCTACAGCACACAAGCAAAAATAACCAAGGAGTTCACTAGTAACTGAAATAATCATTCTGAAACTGTATGCATCATTGGCAACATCATATACATAAATTGCATACTGTAACAAACATAAAAGCACCGTTCTGTGTCTGCGCTGGAAAATGATGCACTTCACTACAACTCATTCACGTTGTAATAACAGGATCGTAACATACATTTCTCTGGAGGCACACACAGGAATGCAAGGGGTGGATCAACTGTTAAATGGAGTAGCGACTTATACTTGAACAGACAAACAACAACTGTATAATGCAGCGACCCCTTCACTTCCATAAACTGCTAAGACTCTAAGACTAAGTCTGCGGCAGCACCCCCAGTGGCGGGGCCCCCAAACAACCTGTGCTGCTAATCTTCAGAACTGTCAGTTTCCTTAATTTCTGAGTCAACTTTGAATATCACTATCAGTGTCAACTGTAGGGTCAGTCGTTGGTTTCGATGCTGAGTGAGAGAGCGAGAGTCAGAGACAGAGAGAGACAGAGACAGAGTGAGGGTGTCAGTCTCAGGTTGAGTTCCTCCTGCAGTGGGTGATGCAAATTATGCAAGCAGAGGGGTTTAGCATGTTGTTGCCAGCAATATAGGTGAGGCTTTTCATTCAGTAATGTTACTGCGTTACTGAGGCACTGGTCCATGCACATGATCCATGCAAAAATAATCTGTTTCTGCTTTTAAAAAGAAATTGTTTTATCAAAGATGAACAGTGTCATTAAACTAACACTAAACTATTAATTATACAGAAATATTATAACAGGACAAGGTATCCATTTAGACTGTGATAACCTTTAAATGACTGTCTGTTCATTTTAAATATATCCTCAAGATTTGATTTGTTTGCATCTACATAAAAAGGCCACTTTTGTCTCTGATGAGACTGAAATTCAACCCACATCAGTCGCTTGCGTCATTTGACATGTGTCAAATGACACCCATAGCCCAGACTGGATGTGTCATGAAGACAGAAGTAGTAGTCAAGGTACAGAAGCTGGGATGTGCCAATTCAGAGAGCAAATGTGATAAAATTGCTGCTTTTCTTGAAAAAATGACAGATGTCATTGTGGGTTGACACACATCGAGACGCCACCGGTGTGGGCTTAGCCTACATGGAAAAAAATGGATGTGGATGTTTTAAAGGATGTCGGTGCTGGTGTGTGTTGCCCTTAATTCAACATCTAATGAGGAGAGACGTCAGTACAGTGATTCATGGCTTTCATCAGTCCACATATTGTAGATTCTGTTGAGCATAGTTGCATCTCGGGTGCCTAACTATTTTTTCATGAAGTATTTTAACTGCAGTTAATCATTCAATTGTGAACCCAATTGAATCCTATGATTAAAGTACAGGTCACCTAGCCTTGCATCGTCAGACTAATTCGCAAATGCGTATTAGTCTGAAACCTCTCAGTTCATTTTTGATTTCCAAGGGGCGTTATCCAGGGGCGGAGACAACCACATCAAGGCAACAAAACGACGTCCCGTCGGACAGTACGTCCTGTCAGAAGTCGGGCAAACACATATTTCTTATCAACATAAAGTTTAAGTGCAGTTGTTTGTACTTCTTTTTGAGAAAATCATCAAAAATATCCAGATTCGTCTGGTTCTCAGGTTACAAGTAACCTCAATGACTAGAGAGAATATTTTCTCCGATCCATTACTGAAAAAACTGTTTAGTTTAAACAAATGAGATAAAGCATCCTACTATACAGGGCCACTCTAAAGCTTTATGATAGCCTCCTTCTGTCATTTATTTCCTCACTTACTTAAGAGTCATTTGACCTGACGAATTCTACGTTCAGTTTTAACCAAAATAAGTAGTGCAGCTATCATTTTGAGCAGAATAAACATTCATTTATCAACAAGATGTGTCTTTATCGTTTTTTTCCTAATTTGCAACTGTCAGAACTCAGTTGTCACATAGACAGACAATGACCATACGTGTTACTCCACATCATGTACACAACTGGACAATATGCAGGAAAAGACTGACTGCAGCCTGGACTGTTGGTTTCAGCTAAATAAAACGGCTGTAGACTACATACCGTGGCCTGCTTTAATCCTGTCTATTCACCGTTTCACAGCTGCATGAAATGGCAACATTTTACTGTTTCATACAATTTTTTAACACAGCAGCAATTGAGACCCACTATAATCACAGAATTACCTAAATTAAATTCTGGCACTGAGGTATGTACAATTGCACAAAGTGATGAACAATTACACACGACTGTAGTGTTGTGGCCACTGGCTCCATCTAGCTATTGGTAAGCTATTAACTCAAACATTTGTACATGTATCTTATTATTATGATCTTATTCATTGTCAATAGGTTAGGGGATAACACTGGTGTTATTTAATCTTCCCTTAATGACATTGCATGTATTTAGTAAGTATTAACCAACCTGTTAATTGGCAGAATTCATCAGCTGTAACCGTCCATGTTGTTTGGATTACAGAAGCCATTGGATCCCATTGTGTTCTGAAAAGCACCAAAAACATGCAGCATTAGTTATGCAAAAGTCCATGACTGTCATAATCCATGACAGTAAAACAGCTGTGTATTGAATCATTACCGAAATGACTTGGAAAGTATTGCTATATGCTGATTATGTTGAGTTTGCACTCTCCACTTGGTTTTGGCTCACTACTGCCACCCAAAGTAAAGAGGAAAAATAACATTCTACAGATTATTTATTATTCTATTTTCTTAAATCAATGTTCAGTATACCATGTCTGTTTGGGAGACGTCTGAAACAAGGCATTTAATGTGATGGCAGTCACAGCAGTTGTTTACATATTTATTATTTTATTTTATTTATTCAGTATTTAACATAAAGCCATGTTGGTTCTGTTTAACGTTTGTCACCTATTTATTCTGATAATAGTTTTCTAAATTCAACTGTAAATTGAGCATTATTATTAGTATTATTGTTAAACATATATATTCTGGCAACAATTTTGTGATATTGTCCAGCCCTAATTTAAATACAAACTGTGTTCTTGCCAGGAAATACTGCATCCAGAAAAAGGTTTCTTTTCATATAAAGCATCACAGACCAGTCAGACTGGCAAACATGATGTGATGTGATGTGATGTGATGCTGGATTTTGAAGTTAATATTTTTCAAACTTTTCACACCTACTGCTGCCATTTGAAGCTGCCAACATGGCTTTAAAGTGGATATTGAAAAGAACAGAGGCTCACCTGAGAACTCTGTTGACTAAAGCAAGACCTTTTTTAAATGTATCATTACAAAGAAAAAAAGAATGAAAACAGCATCTACCAAATGATAACAACCATTAATACATTTTCCCTGGTAATACACCAGCCCACAGGCTGCATACTTACTCTGGTTAGGGCTCGCTTAAGTAATATGCAATCAATAAAGCTATAGAATGACATGTTATAACTCAGCATGCCCTTTAATGTCTACATTTAGAGATAATGATAATGGTGATGCGTATATTCTGCTTGTGTGTGTGGATGGGGATGGGTGTGTGAAAACTGTTTGATATTAATCCTGTAGCATTAGCTGTTTGCCACTAAAATCGTTCACTTAATGGTTTAAGTAAAGTAGTTACAAATTATGAGCTTAAAGCAACTGCACATCATTCACGGGTGTTTTTACATGGTGTCTGATTAGACCTCTTCTCAAGACTCTGTGGGCGTGCACAACTGGACTTGACTGACATCTCCATCAGTGTGCTGTTAGTTTGATGCACCTGTTAAAATGGGACACTTTACTTTATTAGGCATAGAGTTTTGTGACCTCACATACTTCTCAGCAACCCTCCACCCAACTTCAAACTGACTAGAGGTCTAATCAGCCAGAGTAATGCACCCGTGCCGGTGTGCAGGGCCTTTCAAAGTAAATGTTTCACAGACTCATTGTCCACAGGCAAGGCAGACAAAGGCAAGCTTATTTGTAGAGCACCTTTCAACAACAAGGCAATTCAGTTATTTATATGACAGAAAGGCATTAAGACAAGATGTAAAAGAAACACAAGACTATATATAAAAAAAAAGATACAAAAATAGGATTGTAAAAATAGCAAAGCAAATAAATTGATTTGATTGATTGAAGATGGTATTTTGGTTTTCTCTGAAAATGAAAATGGCATCAGGTGTCTTCAAAAAGTCATTTGACGGTTGTCTGAAATTGTTTTTTTTTTCAGAGCAGACACTAAATTAATTGAACCAGGATCTTCAGTATTTTAATCAAGTAGCTTGTGAAAAGGCTACACATATTATTTCAATGTGTCAGACACATATTTAATCAACATTTAAGTAAGTATAGTATTGGATCATATTCTCATGCGAGCACCTCAGCAAAATTTGCCAAGTTAAAAAGAACCAGAAGCTAAGCTATGGATGTGGATATATTATTGGTCCTTTAATGTCTAAGAAAAATGTACAAACAGGAACAGTCTTCAACCAGTTGCGACCAGCAATATTATTGACTATATAAATGTTCCGTTTGAGTCCACTTACTTTGCTGTCAGATCTACACAAGAGGATAGTCTTCAAAGCCCTCAAAACCTTTTCATTAAGGAAAACAAGAATGTACAATACATAAGAAGTATGAACACAAAAAAACATTAGCTAACGAGTTCTGTCAGCATAACACACTGAGCTACTAACAATATGTTTTCCGATACAGGACTTAATGGGCATATGGCTTGTAGAGGTGGGATGTGATTAGAGAGTTCAGACAGTGTTGTGGGAACTCATTTTATTTTGGGCTTCGCTTGTGCAATGTGTTTGTCTTTGTTCTTCCTGCTGATATTATCTTTTACTTGTAAACTCACCATTTGATTCTGGCGATTCGTCTTTAAAAATCCAGTCAAAAAAAAAAAAAAATTAATTTCAAATAAAATTAGATTCACTGCCTGAAGGCAATTTGTTATCCACAAGCAAAACATTGCCTGTTAAATGAATTGTCCCACTTAATTGTAAAGCCATATCACGTCTGATAAAAAAAATACACTCCTATTTAGTTTTTAATTGTTTTTTTTTTCTGGGTACATATATTGTAGTGGATTTATGTGTTTTTTGTTTGTGCTTGAGCTTTCAGCCACACTTAGGAAAGTTAAACAAGAATAGTCCTATGTACAGGAGAAAATTACACATTTAAGATGCCTTCACACTTGCTTTCAGAAGAATACCTTGTTAAGATGGACTTCTTATGTGGAATCCCTGGATATCTCACTGTGATTCCTACTGGACTGGACCCTTTAAATCTCTCTGAAAAGGTCAGGGTCAGGTGGATACTGTATCAACCTATATGGAAAGATAATAGCTTAGCCTAAGAGGCCATTGGAGTGGGGGCCGTGTAACCTAGGCTATATTAAGAACTACAGGAACATGAAGCACCAAACAAACACATGGGGTTTGTTTCTGGGGGTTAATGTGATATTATACAGGTTAAAGGTGTAGTAGGTAAGATTGAAGAAGAGTGCGGACTTTGCTTGAGAAACAGAGTACAGCATCCAGGACTTTTTCTTAACATTGTCAAACTCTAAATACTAATGTACTGATGTTGACAGCTACTGTAGATAGATACAGTATATTGCTAATGTTTTAGTATATGTATCTTCATTCTGTTTCTAAGATTTCTAAGCTGAATAAGGGTTTTATCAGCTTTACATGTTTGTTTAGGGCTTAGTTTTGTTCCTCCTGCACATCATTTTGGACCTCCCTACAATATATTGTTCTCACAACAACACTACATTAACTACAGCTTAAAGGATTTATCCATTCAATATTAATTTTACACTTGCAAATTCTGCTAAATTGGCTTAAAGTCATGAATTAGTATATGAAGCATCCATAGGCTAAATAGATTTTATAAAAGTTGTCCATTTTAAGAAATAAATTATAACCACTAAAATATATATAGATCTTTACTGCACCATACCTTGCCCAGTGACTGTGGAGATCATGAAACTACAATGGAATTACAATTGACTTTGCTTCGGTCAACTGTATCTAATAGTAGACATGTTTATCATAACTGTATGCAATGTCCAATAGCATTAATTATCTGTAATAACAGCAAAGAAAAAGGCAAAATGTGGAAGAGCGGGGTGCTACTTAATGAACAATACAACATAAAATAGAATACGTTAAGAGTAAAAATGTTGATACATTTTAACAAAAAGTGCAAAAGAATGTGTTTGTCTACTAGTAAATGAATAAACGACATCTGATTTAAGCTGCACCAAAACTGTAGAAGCTTACAGTATTGAGGTCATGGATCAAATTTTAGTAAGGAGATACCTTGTTAAACAGACTCACTGCTTAATTACACACACACACACACACACACACACACACACACACACAACACTATTTTGTGAGCCTCCATCAGGAAGGTTACAACACATGACCTATCTATGGCTTACAGACATTGTCAGGAGCCAGCACTATTAGAATAGTGGGAAAATAATAAATTAAAAATCATAAAAGCAGCACAATCAGTCCATCAAGGCAGAAAAATGGTTGTTAGGCAGAGAGATGGAATAATTGAGTTGATTAGTACTCTGTGGGTTACCTATTCAACTCCACTGTAAACCAAAGCATTGTGGTATGATGCTGGGTTGAAGTGTGTAAATTAAGTCCTAGCCGGTAAATTATGTTTACACATCATATCAACATTGCAAGGTACAATATACCAAATCAGAGGGGAAGTACAAGCCAACAGTAGCCTTGAGCTATCGTGTTCGATGGATTTGCTGACATGTCACTCAGAATATCCGGGCACCCATTTCAATTGTTTGTCACCTCCAACCCCCGCAGACCCCAAGGGGCATCCTAATCTGGGGCGCCCATCCTGTCTTCTGCCCAAGTAGAGGAGATCGCTTGCCCATGCAGTGGTCAGAGCATGACGAAACGGCTAGACCGGCTGTAGCATTTGTCCAAACTGCGGAGTATTTTCGGGTTACACGCCAAAGGTGACGTCACGAGTTGCGACGCATTGCCCACATGACTGCATGCCTTGGCCAATGACTTGCCAGGATTTCATCTTGTCTTAGTGATAGGGAGATATAATATTTCAATTCCATTTTGCTAATCTTTTGTTAACATCTGAAGTGGTGGTCAACTGTTTGGAGCTGCATAAAAGGTAAATACTTGCTCTATAATTAAAAACCATGTGACAAATGAGTACTGAATATTTTAAATGTTGTGATTCTCATAGGGCCCTTTTGTTTGGCGACTATTTGTATGTACATGCAGTGTGACATCTTTGGAGGAAAGAGATAATCAGAGCAGACAACAAATTTAAACTTTTCCAGTGAATCGCCCTGATTGGATGAGACGTCATGTCTTGCCATGTTAATTTCTGACATGTCTAGTTACTATGGATGGAACTATGGATTCATCATTCGATATATCCAAAAGCGAGACTACCTTAGTAAACGTTATTACAGGGTAATAACTTAAATATTAGGTACTATCATGAAATCCTTTCAGTTAACAAAAAATATTAAATTACTTGCATTATACAGACAGTTATGTGGAGTGCGAGTGTGTGAGTTTTCAAGTGTGTGTGTGCGTGCTGCAGAGTGGCAGATATAATTTTAATAATATTGCCTTACATTGTCTGGAACATGAATTTCAGTTCACGATGCAACTGAAGCATTTCTATTCATATGGAAACAGGGACAGTTTACTGTTAGCTGTGTCTGAATCATCATCTTATGAATCAGTGTTTGGAACGGTTTATGTTCGCCATTAGCGATCACAGACAGTATGGAAAAGAAAAAAAAAAGAGCTTCGCCTTTTCATTGAATTTTTTTCGGTCAGACTGATTTAAAGGGGAAACTGTCAGCTAGCATGGCTTATTAGCAGACACGCACCAATAAACCACGTTAGCCCTCCAAGCTAATGCTAGGTGGCAGAGGAACAAAGCGAGGGGCCCGTGATTGTAATTTAGGCTGAGATCTCAACCAGGCCAACTGATTGGAGATGACAGGTCTACAGCCCGGCTTTCGGGGCAAATGGGTCCGGCAGGATGGCTGCTTGCAGACCACCGAGCTGCGACACAAGGCTCCTCGGCACTTGCACCTGCGGACACATTCAACCTTCTCTCGCCACTCTCCTGCAAATCATTTTCCCAAATGCACCGAGGCTGTTTGCGGCCGAGGGACCATTTTGATACCCCAGAAAGTGCTCTCTGCTAAAGAGGGTTGGTGCTAATAGGCCACAGTTGCTAGCAGGTGATGTTTAACCCAAACAAAAGGATGACACTCCTTGTTCATGATGATGTTCCTGGCAAGCAAATGCACTTAATTGGTCCTCTGTTATATATTTAGCATGATCTGGTGATTTGAACTACAGGAGGCAGAGAAGCTGAATGCTTGCGGAAATACTCTGGGTGTCAATTTGAGTGTAATTTTCTGCAGAAACTGTGAACCACTGCTCGGCAAAATTAAGCACATTGAAGTATCGCCACTATTATAACTGCTCATCTGCAGAGGCTTCATGAGTAGGAGATAAGCTGCACTTTGTTCTGAGATCTGAAAACAGTAGTCTCCAACAGTTGTCAAGAGTCAACATTACAAAAGTCTTAGCGTTTTACTGGTGGAGAGACCAAGATGATAATAACTGCTTAGATAAGATGGATATCATTCATGATGGACGCTTTTTATCCAGATGTCTGCTTTGTGAACTGTATTCTGTGACTGCACATTAGTGACTTACAGTGGCAATGCTGCTTTTATATGTACAGTCATGTGCAGAGTTTTAACGGAGTGCAAAGGGGAGTTTTCGACAGCTGGCTTGCCAGAGCCAACAGAAACAGACCGGGCTTTATAGAGCCAGTACATTCTAGTGTGTGTGTTCGATGGTGCATATTTTATGATTCGGTTGTGCATTTTGAAAACTGCAAAAGCACTGCCCAACGCTTTCTAACTTACAACAAGACTGCACAACAAAAACAATACAATAATGTATTGTCTATACTGTCATTAGTGATGTGACATTCAGATTTTATGAAGCTGATTCAGTTAGACAACATTGTATCATAATTGTGTGGCTTTTGCCATTTATGTTTTTCTTTATTCTCATTTCCTGCCTGACGTCACTGATTAGGCTTAAAGCTGCTGCTGCGCCTTCATTGTATGTCTTCATTGTAGGATAATTGACCCTTCAAACATACCACAAAGGCCCTTATTTGGTTGTTTGCAACCATTCACATGGTCTGTGAATTATCGGTGTTTGCATTTATGGTTAAAAACAAAGCAAAGCAACATTGAATTGGGATAGATAATCATTGTTGTGATCATTGTGCCTTTGTTAAAGCCATCAGCTGTCAAAGACAAAAGCACCTACTTCACATGACTCATCGGTTTACTGCCGTATTGATTTATTGCCCTCTAAAATAACTGCAATTATGTGTTATTTTGCAGAAGCAACTCCAAACTCCAACAGCAATTGGAAAAACCTACAATTGGAATGCCAGCGCCTAAACCAGAACCATTAGAGCGATACGTAGCATTGGACATTACCATATGTAATAGAGTGTTAGCTAGATTTATTCTAGAAGATTTGCCCTTACTTCTCTGCTCCACCTTACCTAAAGGAATAGTTTGCTTTCTTTCTGAGCGTTAGATGTGAAGCTTGATAATAGTTTAATATCTGTACACTAAATATTATCATTATTGAGTTGTAGTTTATACAGGGGATTATGTGCCAGACTATTTCTAGGATGGGTGCAGGGACTTCTTTCTTGTCGTCACCATAATGTTGCCAGGCAACCAGCAGAGAATTCAGGATGTCGTGGCTCACTGCTTTCACAAAAAGTCGAACTATTCCCTTAAGCTTTATGAGCTGCTTGTTGAGGCTAACTAGCCAGATGATACACATGAGCCACACATGTTCTCATGGTTTCTAATATCATTTTCACTTGTTTTTTTTGCAACATACACCTACATCTGGAATGGTGCTTGCACGTTTCACACAGCAAGTAAAAATGCACAAATACCATTGTGTTGGTTTAGTGCGTCCCTAGGCGAAGCAGCAAGAAGCAGGTTGTGACATAAATTAAATATCAAGAAAATTCTAATACAGCAATAAGATTCAATTATATGATTCCAGCCTCCCCTGCACCACAATTCAAGGTGAACATGCAAACAAATGCTTCCAACGACCAAGAACAACATTAATATTCAAGCATTTTTGTTTCTTTGGAAGTTTACTGAAGTGAGCACATCTAGACAGAGTTAAGATGGTTATCTGACACATGAGCTTGTTAGCACCTTTGGTTGCTACACTCTTCCTGCCGTCTGCCACCTTTTCACAAACACACTGTGGTCATTAGACCTGAGGCAAGTGCGACACACATGGATAGGTTGGGTTTTTTTGAACACTGCCAACCTTTACAAGTCAGAACATTAGTTTTTTTCACTGCTCTCTAGGTGTTGCTAGTTGGTTTGGAAAAATAAAAAATAAAACATCAACAAGATGTGCAAAAAGCACTAAGGCTAACACTACATGCACCAAGTTGGCAGTTTTGCTTGTGATTCATTTGCTTTTTACACCACATCTATCACTTTGCAGTAACCAAACTAATTTGAATAAAATGTGAAATTAGCAGCAGGTATGGAACAATTTGATTTTTCGCCTTTACCTCCTGCCAAATACCAATTGTGCAAATTCTTCAAATATTTTAAACGTATTAATGTCCTTATCCATCCACTGGTGATTTCAGGCACTTTGGCTGATTACATTTCTATCCCAAAACTCTTTCAAATTAGTAAGGAATTTATATTAAATCGTTTTGTATATCAACCATGTAAGGGGTCATGTCTCTTCTATGGACAAATAAAAAGTCTGATGAAAACTGAAACACTAGTACTGCAGTAAACCTCCTATGCTGATCATGCTGTGTTTCCTAGGCTAAAGGAGACAGCAAACGAAGCACTTAATCTGATTACGTACATGCTGTGTGATGTGAGAGCACTAAAGATTCCCAGTGTTAAGACTTGGAAGCGTGGATGTCATCAGACACCAGGTGGCAATAAGATTCAGCCGTAGGTTGATAGGCCTAAATTGGTTGTGTGGAGCAGTTGTGGTCCTGGGCCAATGAAACCACAGAGGCAGGAATAGGCCCAATTGTTCTGTATGAAGGGGCAGTTTAATTAACCTTCAACCTACATTTCAGCAAAGACCTCACAAGATCTGGAAGAACGACAGGTCCTCTCATAAAAGGTGGCAAGTCACAAAGTAGGACGCACCCTCCTGGTGTCCTTGCACAATGTTGCATGGTGCTAGTAAGATCCAAGCCTGCAATATTAATTCAGTCATCAGTCAATCAGTACATGTATCAAATACATGACTTACACACCTCACTTGTCTATATGTTTGGTATGCAAAATGACTACACACACACACACTCACACACAAACACAGCACTGCCAAAACAAGCCACTGTCCTTACTGTAGCATTCAACCAATGGCGCCTGAAGTCTATATTTTGAGACACAGAGTGGGTGAGTTTTGTTTTTCCTTCCTAGGAACACAAAAGCAACAATAGCCTAAGGTGGTGTCTGGCAGAAAACTAGAATTTGCTTGTGGACTTGAGTCTGTAGCCAAACAAGCCACCAAGAATATCAGTCAGAGATTGGTGATGAGTCCCTGCGGCCCTTTGATATCTTTAGAAAATGAAGCAATAAACCTGTGCAGGTAAGGATAAGGCAGGACATCGGCAGGGCAGCATATCAGTTAATGGCTTGAAATTAATATTGGGAGCATGCTGTCTGTGTGAAATGACAATAGCTGAATGGTTAGAGGACACACTCCCACATGGATAGCAGTTCAAGCCACTGGGGATTTTGAAAAGGGAAAGGATATATCTTAAGACCTTTTAATTTAAGTATGTTACTAAATATATCTGTTTCACGAAAAGCTTGGCTGTCATAAAGTGACAATGTCTAGTATTAGTATACTCACTTCATAAATCCCAATAATTCTGTTTTGTGTAATTGGCAAAATATTTCCACATGCAGTATGTTATACAATTGTTCTGATGAATTGTGGGCACCATAGAGCCATTTAAGGAGGCATTACACTATAAATAAAGATCAGTACTAACTTGACAACCCTACAAAAACTATTTATCTATTCAGTCTTATGATTCCCCTGTTATATACACAGTGTAGACGTAGCAAGATACAGATACATTACAATGAACGGATCAATGGGAACTTTGTACAACTTATTCTATACAAAAAGTAACTTTCCCTTTTTGGCACAGCCATCCATGCACACAGACTGTTCTGTTTTTGCCTTTGCCCTAAGTAGCAAAGGCAAAGAGGAGCAAAGTAATTTGACTCACTGTAATGAGGGCACTGGAGGAAAACTTTAACATCTGAGTCATAGAAAAAGAACCTTTTACCGGGGGAAGACTTTGCTACCAAGGATTCTGCAAGTCATCATGAGGCACTGTCAACTGAACATTATTCCCTTTCAGGAGTTTAGCCAATGCATTCATTATCACAATTTAGTTTCATCCTTAGCTCAGCCCTATGCAACAAATGAATAGTATCGATCCTGTAATGGTCAGTATTATGATTTGTAAGCCACTCAGCAGACCCAATATATTCTTACATTTACCATGTAAAAGTTTAGCCGAATTGTAATGTAAACTGTAGTGTCCAAGCTGGTGACTATTATTTTTAATTTTGAAATTTTAAGACAACAAATAGACCAGGGGGAAATTAATCTGATTACACTTGGTTATCTCCGGATCTTCTCTGCACAATTATGTATCATTCATGGAGCAAATATTGTGTGGGGACCTCATAAAAGAGATGCCTTACTGTGCTGTACTTCAAGAATCTCCACTACAGTGTTATTTTTAGCCCACATTTCTAGCTAGATTATCAGCTGCAGTATGAGAAGTGTGGTAACCTGTAAAGTTCCTAAAATACAAGCTACCACAGATTTGGAATTTAAGGATTTGTGGATAATACATTTCTAGAAACAAGCACGCAAAAGTATATTGTACTGTATGTGTTGCCATGTACCCTAAAGACCTGACTTTTTGTCAATAAGATAAAAAATGTAGTAGTGAAACACAACAAAACAGAAGTTTCTATCATCTAGTATTTATGTTCCATCTGTTTAAATATGTGAGCAGTATATATAAAACGTGTTTGTGTGTTGTTTGGCAGGTGACCGGCAGGCTGGAGTACCACCCCATTCCTTATCCTTCTGAGGACATCCCATTCCAGGACGGTGCTTTGGTGTCACTTCCCCCCAGCATGGAGCCCACCAAAGTCCAGTCAGAGGGTGGCCTCAATGTCACCCTTACCATCCGCCTCCTCATGCACGGAAAAGTAAGCAGGCATAGACTGTTATACTGGTTGTGGTAAAAAGTAAGACATGAAGGTTATTCATTTCTTCAAGTACTTCAAGTTATTTATGACCTTTTAAGCATACATGGTTTTACTGACCACCAGCTGTACATCTTGCTGCATCCACTTCCATTCTGAAAGATCAACATGAAAAATGAGACAAAGATGGCCTCATCTCATCTCCTTGGTGCAATGCTGCCCTCCCGCCCCAGTCTCACCATGACAACGGGCTCTGCACAACTTGTGTCATCCACCCGGGAATAAAACACGATCTTTTGTGTTAAGAAAGGTGCTGAACTTTGGCTTTTAGCTCTGCTGACCCCACTATAGTTTACACCTTCTTAGGCCTCTACACAGTAAGACGGAATTGGTTGGACTTGTGGCTCTCTCCGCTCAGGATGGTTGATTAGCCCTTACAAGTAAACTCCACTCCCAGACTGAAAGAGTGACAGGCTTCTGCCAACCGCTCAGTGTGTTCCTGTTTTCAGGTTTCCCAGGGCACCGTGTATAACCTGTAAGTGGGCTCCAGCATCTGTGTTTTTTGCTTTCAGGCACTTATGTGTAGTGTGCTCTCCCTCCCCTCTCCTCCCCTTCTACTCTTTAAGAGGTGGTCAGAGTTGGTGTGTGTGTGTGTGTGTGTGTGTCTGTGTCTGTGTTGGCCGGCTTGTGCAAGATCATTCATGCTTGGTTAATGTGGCCTTTAGCTCCCCAGCCCATACTGCAAGTAAGGTGCTAAAGCTGAGGTCCATCATTTTGAAGTAACTAATAGCTGCAAGTAACTGGCTTCCCTTTTCTTTTTAAAAGTCTGTATAGTTTGTTAATTGCTGATGTCTGTGCAACAGTAGCTCTATTTTAATACCTTAGTCTTGTTTTCTTTACCCATCAGTCTGCAGCCTAAGAAACTCAGCTACTGCGTGGCTGCTCATGCAGGAGCTCCAGACACCCATGAAGCGGGGATTGTTTAAATAACCCCGCAGCCAGACAGGCCCAGTCAGCCCCCAGAGTCTGGCAGCATGACCTGAGGGTCTGGCTTTGTTGCCCACAGCAGCAGAAAAATCTTTCCCTCACACTGAGCAGCCATTTGGTTGGGCTGGGTGAGATGTTGGAGAGCACGGTACCCCTCCTAGGATATTCATATTTTAAAAATGTAGTGAAGAAAAAGTTGGAGAAGAAAAGAAAATTACTAAATGAAGTAGAAATTCCTAAAAGAGGGCAAGAAGTATGTATTTCTACTGTGAGAATTAACATAGCGCTTGATAAATATGCTTAGGAAAGAACCTGGCACCGCGCAGCAACTGGCCTGCAGCTTTAACGTCACAACTGAGGTAACCCTCGCCATCACTGAGGAGAGGTCAGGGAGTGTTGACGCTTGCAGCCAGCGCTGCTCCTCTGGCCTTTCAAGGTGCCACACCAAGCTCATGAAGACTGATTACATGCATATGGAAAGTGTGGCTCTCAACACCCCCTGTGTAACCTCTGCACGGCCCTGTACTGGTTGCACGTTGTCCAGGAAAAAAAAGGAAAAAAACACAGCCAGAAGTTTTAGTACTGTGGATTTATCTAAAAGCTTCTTTATTGAATGATTTTTTTTAAATCCATGTTTTTTCTCTTTTTGTTTTTTATTGCAGGAGGTTGGAAGTATAATTGGAAAGGTATGCTATTTTACTTAGATCGCACATGCATGGAAAAAATTCATATCGAACCATGTTTTGAATTATTTTAAGAATTCATTCTAGATTTACTTTTTTACAGAAAGGGGAAACAGTAAAAAAGATGCGAGAAGAGGTGAGTGTCAGGCTCAAGGGCACAATTTTATTAAATAATAAAATATGTACACTTTTCACAAGAAAGTCAAAAAGAGATTTAACAAAAGCCCTATAAACAATAATTAATACTGGAATTAATGTCCACAGATCTATTCCTGGATAAAGGTCTCACAACTATAACGACCCCATTCACGATATGTATGTGCTGTTTTTCCAGAGTGGAGCACGAATTAATATTTCTGAAGGCAACTGTCCAGAGAGGATTGTCACCATCACTGGTCCAACAGACACCATCTTCAAGGCTTTTGCTATGATTGCCTACAAATTTGAAGAGGTATGATAAGATTGCGAGATGGGGGGCAACAATATTTCTATAGAAAGGAACATTTTCACAACTCACTGGGTACAAGTTCAAGTTCTTTTGCCCTCTTTATTTACAGACATAGCAGCTGTCTGTCTGGGGTTTAATTGTGTCATTTTAGATTACTGTTAAATTTACTTTTATTTGCAACAATCTTTATTTTGGATGCACGTCTCTCAGTTTGAAACAGCTGACACAAAACTATCTCTATCTTAACGGACTGCAACTCAGTTTGTATAATGTCTCCTTTTTTAAATTTACAGAGTCAGTAAGTCAGACCTTTCTGATATACACATACAGTGTTTCCTTCTTTGTGGTTTATTTTTATCACATGGCAGTAATAGGTGAATTTAAGATCTTTTCCTCTCAGCTATCTTTTCTTCTGATCATGTCTTTGATGTCACTCATCTAATTGATATACTCAAGCTCTGTGACTTGAACTTGTAAGAGGAGACCCACTGCTGTGTCCTCAGAGACCTTTTTTAAATCTGGTCTGCCAGACCAAGGCGCTTGTTGTTCACAGACAAAGGCAAAAAGCTACGCTCTTTTACCTAGCAGAAAACATGCAAAAGAATGATTGAAACGTGTGTTTTTGCAACTCATTGTTCTGACCTTTAAGTCTGTGAACTGATTTATATGGATAGTCATTATTAACAGAATTAACACTGTGGTTTTTAAAAAAAATTTTGTTGGGTTATATTGAGAAAAAATATGACCACCGAAAAATTAAATATATGGTCTTGTTTTCTAGGACATAATCAATTCCATGAGCAACAGCCCAGCAACCAGCAAGCCCCCAGTCACCTTAAGGCTTGTAGTACCAGCCAGCCAGTGTGGCTCCCTCATAGGAAAAGGAGGCTCCAAAATAAAAGAAATGAGAGAGGTATGTTATGAAACCTTTTTTATGGATAACCTAAAAAATTGCCTGCTCTCATTTTGTTTCTTTATGCACGACAAAAGAAAATACAGTGCAGCTAAATTGTTTCATCTCTCCTCATGTGTTAGTTACATTTTATTCATTATTATTTAGCAGTTTACATTCTCCATGTATGCTTTAATAGTAGGATAGATATGAACATTGATTTGTTTTTTAATTAGATTGTTAATTTTTCTTAATTCTTTAATTTTTAGTTTTTTTTTTCAATTGATTATGCGGTATGTAGGTATTAAATAATGTGATAACAGTATGCAGCACACATTTTTGACCTTGTGGCTACAGCTTTGCAAGTCCAGTTTAATGAGCACGGGCAGAGCCCTGTAACAGGCCTTTCCATTCAACTCTCGGGGGCAGCACATTGAACTTTTTAAATGCTTGTTCACCCGATCGGGACAGACACACCAACAAAACCCACTATAGGAGATATAAATGCCTGTCTTAAGGGAAAACTCCCATCCACTATGTCAGTGACTTGAGGATTGGCAGGGTGACGGGGCTAGAGAGCTCCACCTGTGCTCCTACAGCAGAAGCAGTGCTACAGGGTGTAAACTTTGTTCTATCTCACACAGGTGTTGTCCTCTAATGGGGATTACAAGCTGCGTTGAGGTAAACGCTAAAGAAATGCTAATACAAGCAGGCTGACATGCTCCCACTGACAACTTTTAAAAGTAACCGCCCCTGTCTAACAATCCTACCTGTGAGGAAGAGGCCCAGTTAAACATCTTCTTTACCCTGGTGCTCTTTCAGATGTTGAATAAATGCTGATACAAGGGTGGAGTACAAAGGCCATTTATACAGCCCGCACCAGGTGGGGCTGGTTGATCAAGGATGATTGACAGAACAAGTCCATTTAAATCTGCGTGTGCTGCCCTACAGATGCAAGTGCGTGTAAAGCTCTTCGGAGAGCTACGACTTAGAAGTGAATCTTATCAACAATTTCAAGTCCCTCAAAGTCCCTTACTCTACTCTACTCCAGTCCACAGGGGCCCAGGTTCAGGTGGCAGGGGACATGCTGCCCAACTCCACAGAGCGTGCAGTGACAATCTCTGGGACCCCAGAAGCCATCATCCAGTGTGTCAAACAAATCTGTGTGGTCATGCTGGAGGTAGCGTATTTTGAGCTTTCAAGTGCTAATCTTAAAAAGAATAAAGTGATGCATTCTTACAGAACTTTTGAAAGCCGGTATTGAACAGTCTGAGGCCACGAGAGTCGTGCTGCATTTCTGGCCAGGCACTCACGCACCGTGTCTCCATAAGTAGTTATATTCACAGCTTGTGATGGTGAAACACATTTTCTCCCAGGAATCCCTTTTTGACTTGGACTTAATGTTTTAAATTTGCTTCACAGAAACAAATGCCACAATGAGATACAGGTTACGCTATGTCTGGATCGGAAACACCTGGCTATTG
Organism: Lateolabrax maculatus; assembly: GCA_031216445.1. Classification (NCBI taxonomy): domain Eukaryota; kingdom Metazoa; phylum Chordata; class Actinopteri; order Acropomatiformes; family Lateolabracidae; genus Lateolabrax; species Lateolabrax maculatus. The sequence continues at coordinate 20,795,412 of CM062208.1, forward strand.
TTGTCCATAAATGTCAGTTTGACAAGCAATCTGCTTGCCTCACAGAAGGTGCATTGTGTCTAGCTACAGTGTATACTTTCCATTTTATTGCACACTTGGATAATTATTAGAAAGCGACTCAGGTGTTATATTTGTGGTGTAACTACTTCAAGAATAATGACTAAAATCATCTCACTGCAGCTAAGAGGAATCAATTTGTAATTACCACTATCAAGCTGAACTGTCAGGTAAATCCAAATCTGTTTGTATAACATGAAGAATACAATTGCTGTTTCTTGATATTGTAAGCATATACCTAAGTGGATACTCCTCCCTCTATAGCACAGCAGCAACAGAGGAAATCTAATTAAGCCCACTGTCTTGATCAGCCTTGTTTCTGCGGCACAGCATGAATCCATAACTCTGTCATTCTAGTGAGTTTGCAAACTGAAACTCCCCTCTCACTGAAACCTCCCCCCTGCTGTCTTAGAAGAAATGCTGGCGCATCTGGCTTAGAAAATAGAAAAGTGGTGATGCCTTAATCTGTAATCATCGGGTTTCTGACGGCCTTTGTATTTTACCCCATGAATAGATATCACTTATACCTCAGAGCTCCAAGGCTCCTTTTTGTTTTCATGAACAACATATTTCAGTTGATTTCAAAAGCAGCCAGCAAATGAAAGCATTCCTCTCAGTACGAACGCCAAGTTACCCAGAGACAATGTTGCCTCGGAGGGACTTTTTCTGCTGTTACCACGATGTAGCCAGCAGCTGGTGAGCTTAGCTGAGACTGGAAACTAAGGGGAAATGTGACTCTGACTCTATCCAAGGGGAACAAAATCTGCTTCCAAGTACCTCTAGAGCAGATTAATTAACATGAAGTCACTGCTGCCCGCCAAAAAATAGTCCAACACATAACTCCCCATAAAACCACAACCTGCCCGCTTCTACTATTTTGTTTTTCTATGGATTAAGCAAACAAGATATAATGACATACTTATCAGTGAGCTTCAGAGGTGCTGGTAGGTGGATCTCTTATGCTAAGCTAACATATCTGGCGTTCAGATGTGAGAGTGGCACTGACCTTATCTAACTCTTAGCAAGAAAGCAAATAAGCATATTTCCCAAAATGTTGAACTATTCCTTTTTAAATGATGAGTCTTTTTTTTTTCAGATAAAGTAAGAACTTGCTGACTCTGTCTGTCCTCTGTCTTCCCTTTCTCTTAGTCTCCACCGAAAGGTGCCACCATCCCTTATCGCCCAAAGCCCGCCTCCACCCCGGTCATTTTTTCTGGTGGCCAGGTAAGAGCTGAGCTGGCTCTAGCTAGTTAGTTTGTGCCTACAGCCAACCTGAGAATTTTACTGCAGCATCAGCCACTGCTTGTTACCACAAGCCTTTTTTACTTTTCATATGCGCACTTGTATGCCACCGCAACCCTTTTACAAATGAGGCTGTCCTCGTTAGAAAAATTGCAGCATCAGTTGTTTGTGCAAACACTAATATGACCTGTGTTGACATTTTCCTGACAAGCGAACCTCGAGAAGTCCTGCAAATATGCCTGACCACTCTCAGAGGCAAGGAGCAGAAGTAGTGTGACATACTGCCACAAAAAGTCCAACAGCTGGGCTTGGTCTGATGTGTACAAAACATATGACTTTGGTACCATTGTGCAGGTTTTGTGCTGTCTCCTAACAATCTTCCGTGATTGGGCGGGTTGTGGACACACAGGAAAGTGAGGGGGGGAGGCATGCAAGTTACAACATAATGTTTGCTTCAACAACAATGACATTAGCGTCAGCAAGAACGCACGGCACATAGTGGTGTAGATCATTTACCTGCAGTTTTGTGCTGAGGTTCCTGGATGCATTTAAGAAACACAGCACATAACTACTTGTAATGACTCCAATTTGGGGGCTTTTTAGTTTGTCTGTTAACACACTCACACAGGGGTACACAGAAACACACAAACCCCAGTGCAATATTGTACAACCCAAGACAAAACCCCTGCATAAACACTACCTTTGTCAACAAAACTGCACCATATAAGCTTCATAGAGTGTCCATTGTGTTGATAAAACAGTATGGTTATTTTTGAAGCTGTAATTTTTTGATGGTGTCACTTTGGATTACATCACATTGTGCAGATGTTTCTGTTATTGTGTCCACCCCAGTCATATGGAACTTAAATGTGAGGCATCTATATGAAATCTGCTTTGTTTTACCATAAATAGACACACATATAGCCTATAGATGTTGGGAATTGAAGATATCAGTCATCTGAGACTTGGGTGCTTTTTTTTGTTTGTAGAATTGAATTTATGAGCAAAGAATGAGATCCAAAGATTAGGAATCATGAAGCCTGTATACATTATGAAATATCTGCACTTGTTCTGTGTCCACGGTGAACATACCAATTCTGTTCTCGTGCACTATATCATGTAGGACATCATCTTATTTGACACTCACAGAGGCGCTTCATTATGCATTGAGTTATTATATAAACAAACACTGATCGGTCTCATTTCACTTCACATTCATCTACATATTATGCACTTTTGATGTAAGTGCTTTGAATATGGTAATGATGAGAATGCTTAAAAAGATCATTCACTGTAATATAACTTACTAAATAAAAGTGCAATATACACTTTATTATCAGCTAAAGGTGTAAAGGGGATTTATGCAGAGCAGTGCAGACTGAACAAGCAGATTTGTGTTTTTGTGTGATTTTACTCCCCTCTTATTGTAAATGAGATGCTAAAATCTGTTATTTGTCATGTTTTTCCTTTTTCCAGGCCTACACAATTCAGGGACAGTACGCCATACCACACCCAGATGTGAGTTCTTAGTCTCCTTCTAATTTAATCAAGAAGTATGCCTGTATATCAAATTATATATAATTAAAAATAGTAGCAGAAATTTGATTACATGGACTCACCAGCTCTTTGAAGTTATTTGAAGTCATAAATCTCTCTTCGTGTGGTGTAAGGGTGGACTACTGTGATCATCTACTCATCCACCAAAAATAACACTTACCATATCTGGCTGAAAACAAAACAGTGACTGCTGGTGACAATTATAAAGGCAAAGACAGTAATGGCAGTTTTGATGTAAACACCCCCTTAATTCCAGTGGACCATATAGTCTCCATTAATAATCTGCCTTCATCTGTCCTTGTCGAGAGAGCATCTCAAGAGCTACCTTGTGTCGGATTCACTAATTCAAAGTTGGGCAGTGATTGATGCCACTCGAGGTGGTGGTTGACGGTACAATCACTCAAGTACAGGCTTGACACCCTCTTCCACCCTCATTAAAAACTCCTCTTAAAAGGAGAAGAAGGCTTGAAAGCATCCTTCTTCCCCCATTCCTGATGGAAATGATGCACAGCAGGGGATGGACATCCTATGACCATGTCGGGGGGAGAGTGGATGCTCTGACAGGCATATAAAACCAAAGGTTCTCCGGTTCTGAGTCATATGTGCCAACTAGAAGGACACATGGTAATTGAGGGGGGAAAAAACATTTTCTGCATTTGGTTAATGTGCTCAGTGGAGTTGTTTACCTCTGCCATTTTGAAAAAAATGAATAAATAAAGTACATTGGAGTATGTGAAAATTACAAGGAACTATGTGGAAAATGATAAATAATCAAATTACCTAGCAGTTTACAACTCCATGACAGACAATCACACTCTCTCTGTATCTCTTTTTCTCTTACTTTTTTGTCCTCCACCTCCCCGTGTCATGGCCTCCTTCTCCTCACTGTTTCTTCACTCTAGTTTTGGTTGGCTTCATTTCTTGGTGTGACCTGTGTAACAGTAACATCTTAGTTCTACTTTCCCTCCTAACCCTTCAGCAGTTGACCAAGCTCCACCAGTTGGCTATGCAGCAAACCCCCTTTACCCCTCTCGGACAGACCACCCCTGCTTTCCCTGGTACGTACCCACAAGGCCCTTTAGGTGATTCCTTTGCATCCAGAGAAACATTTTTCTCTTTCCCTACCTTCCACCTTATCTCTCTTTAGGCACAGCATGACTTGGCCCCTGTGGTTTCTCTCCTTTTTTTTTTGTTTTTTTTTTCATTTATATAAATTTCTCTTGGCTCTGTCTAATTTGCCAGTGAAAGGCAAAAAAAAAAAAAAAAAGAAAAAACATGACACTGGGCTTCATTTTAAAATAATGTATTCCAAATTGCATTATCACATGGCAACAGGATACATCCTTCATTTAATACATTTTTAGGTTGTTATGCTTTCCATTAAAGGTGAAACCTGAAATTGGTTGGCCACATTGTAACTATTACTATAGTAACCAACTGAACATCCTCCCTCATCTAAATTTAACTGTTTCACATGGACCTTGGTACATAACTTACCTTATGCTGCCTGTATCATGTCCTGCATGTGCATTTGCAAAAGACCAACTGAACATCTCATGAATAAATATAATAATGATTGAATCAACAAGAATTCTTCAAAAAAATTGCCCTTTTCTCACATCCTATCAAATCTCACACACACACGGTTTAATAAGGAGAACCAGTGTAAACAAAACTACAGTAAAAGGTTCGGCATTGAGAAATAGGCTTACATAGTTAAATGAACAGTTTGATATTTTGGGGAATACGCCTAATCACTTTTTGACAAGAGTTAAATGAGACGATCGATGCCACTCTAATGCTACAGCCGCTGAGCTTAGCGTAGCAAAACGACCAGAAACAGTGGGAAACGGCTAACCTGGCGACCTGTAAAATCTGCCTAACAACCCCTTCAGAGCCGAGAGTTGGCTGAGGAGATCGATACCACGCTGGAGCCAGCCAACTGATGGTAGGCACACTGTGTGACCAGAGCCAGGCTAGCTGTTTCCCCCTCTTTCCAGTCTTTGTGCTAAGCTAAGCTAACAATCTGCTGGCTGTAGCTTTTATATTTAACAGGCAGACATGAGAGTGGTATCAATCTTCTCTTCTAATTCTAAAGGTCAAAATATTCCTTTCACAGGTTTCAGCTCTGTAAAAGTGACTTTTTAAAGTCAAATCTCCTTTCATATCCCATTGCTCCCCAATTCAGGTTTGGATGCCAGTCCACCAGCCAGCACCCATGAACTCACCATTCCTAATGATGTGAGTAATGCTTTCTTAAAGGCAGGGTGGGCAGTTTATCTTAGAAGCACTTTTTGTTATATTTTGTTAAAATTCTCTTTGCATCCCAATAATTCAAATGCTCTGACAGAAAAAAAGAGAAAAATCTGTGGCTGTCGCAGGCCTGTGATAAGCCCGTCCAATCATTTCATTCGGCCCGCTTGAAATGATTGGCTGGTCCACCCGCCTGTCCACATGCGTACGTGCCTGCGTGCACTCTGCCCGTGCACTCATTGCACATGACCTTCCTGATATATAACTGTACTGCAGCTAGCTGTTGCAATCTTTCAATACAATTTCCCAACACCAACATGGTAGCTTGTCAACAGTGAGTAACGATAGCCATGCTTGTTGTTTTCCTTCATTATGATTATATGTGGTGTTTTCTTACATGTGGATGAGACATGAGGTAGTTGGATACGGTTAGCTATAGTGATGACTGAACTAACACAGAACACATTTGCAAATAGAAGATTACACTGAGATAATCCTGTTCCTTACTTGTTAATGTTATAAGAATAAATGATTGAAAACATGATCAACAATGATCCTGCAAACTTCACTTGTTACTGTTGGCACCGCAGAAAACCCCCAGTCAGCTGATCTATTGACCATGCTACCATTAATCAAGTTAATTTCCTGAATGATGGGATTCAAATGAAACCCAGACCATTTCATAACCCATTAAACTTCTCCTAAACATCAAATGTATTAGGTATTAAGTATAAATGTATTAAGACAACACAGAGGGTTCCTTGCTTCAGGTTCAAAGACTTCTGCTTTTTTTCCCAGCTAATAGGCTGCATTATTGGACGCCAGGGAACCAAAATAAATGAGATTCGACAGATGTCTGGGGCGCAGATCAAAATTGCAAACGCCATGGAGGGCTCATCAGAGCGCCAGATCACCATCACAGGGACCCCTGCTAACATCAGCCTGGCCCAGTATCTCATCAATGCCAGGTAACCTTTTAACTCTAACAGCTGGGCTCCAGCACAATCTAAAGGATAAAAGCAACACCTGAATGACCATGCTCATAGTGAAGATCCAAGAAAACGACTATCTGTGATTGTGCCGTTTGAAAAGGAAAAAAATGTTTAGTTTTGACATTCATGACACCAGTACTTTAATGAGTTGACAGAAAATGCACAATATCTGTCAGATTTTGACAAGAGACAGATAAGGCCATGAATAATGTGGCTATTCATGTTACTTTTTTGGTTGTTCCTTTCTACTTGAGTTTCATATTTCCACCCAAGTGTAGACATTAAAATTCATTAAGTTTCAGCCAGTACACTCTTTGCAAGTAAGTGGCTCATGGGAGCAATGCCAACTACTGAGAGAAGTAAGCTGTGTCTTTGAACAGAACCTGCAAATCAGTAAATGAAACATCAAATCTTCAATGCCCACCTCAGTTTGGAAAGTTAATGGCCAAAATCTTCATAATAAATGTGTACGCACACAAAGGTATACAACCTCAAAAAGATTAATCTATAACTAACCCTGGTGTATTTGCACATAAGCCAATTATGTTATTGCAATAAAAGACTGAGCCCCAAGACTAAATAAACAGGGGCTGGATAGTAAGATACTGTACATACCAGTAAAATACTGAGGACCATATTTTTCATTAGAATTTTCCTGCCATGCTCCACTACCCCTGTTTCTCCCCCCTCCCCATCCACTGAAACCATTTAGTCATTATCAACAGAGAAAATAAATGCATTATCCACCACTCTGAGAAACCCAAACCTAACTGATGTCCGCAGGCTACCTACACCTCAAAGTCAAACGTTATCAGCTTTAGAGCAGGAGAACCCACACACTCAACAAACAGGACTTTATGTCTTTGACTTCTTAAAGGGATTTCAGACAGCAGTCCACTGAGAAACTAATGGCTATTGCTTTCCCACAATTCCAATGGCAGGTTCAGGGACGTGGCTGCCATGTGGAATGACCCCTCATCCATGACTACATCCTGAAGTCACCCCAATCTGGTTCTGTTTGCAGAAGCTCACATCAAAACCACCGCTTCACAGTTAACCTCTATGTGTTATTCCACGGAACTTCCCCTCGACTCCCTTGGTTAAGAATAACACCTTAGCATTAGCCTGTGGGAGACCTATAGTAAACGTCAGACTAACAACACTGGCATTTGTTTTAAGTGGATGTAGCCAGTGTATAGTTAAAGGAAAGGTTGACATTTTGGGAAATACTACTATTCATTTTCTCATCTCTGCCAGTTAAATATGAAGCTAGATCCAGCAGACCGGTCCACCTGCAATACAATTTGCATAACAGCATCTCTAAAGCTAATGGTGGTTGCCTGGTAACATGGTGGTTGCCTCACAACCTCACGTCGACGACAAGACTCCAGGAAGTCACTGCCCCCGTCAATGGCATATAACCCCCCGTAAAACTGACTTAATATGAATTAAACAAACATGTTGTTTAATATCTTAATAAATGAGTTTTATTGTGCCAGTAGGCAGATTTTGCTACCTTCAGGCTAGCTGTTTCCCCCAGTTTACAGTCTTTATGCTAAGCTAAGCTAACCATCAGCTAGCATTTACGTGCAGACATGAGAGTGGGATTGATCTTCCCATCTAACTTTCTAAGGAAATAAGTGTAATTGCCAAAATGTCCAACCTTTCCTGTTTTTATTTAGCATGCCTCATTCCCAAGAATATTGCATTTATTTTTGTCATTACTATATTAGATACATTTTCCTATTAAGTCCTATTGTGTCATTATCTGGAAAGAGTAAAACTGATAAAAAATGTAAAATGAACAAAAAGCAAAGAAAAAACAACACGACTGCCACTTCAGCAATGCTGTTAGAGAGAAAAGTGATGTGATGCCACTGTCAGGGAATACAGCAGTTTCTACATTGGACATTTCATGACACGACCATTCTTTTCTGTCCACTGCATGGCTTCATGAGGGGGTTAGTATTGCATGGTTATGTTACCATATTTTTGGGAATAAAGATGCTTTATGTGAAAAGGTAAAACGAAAATATGGTATCTAATCTGTGTAAAAAAAAAAAGAAAAAGAAATACAGGTGCCGGGAAAAAATTTGAGCACAAAGCCTGCCATCGCAGCATACTGTAACTTTCACTTTCAAGCGAAAGTTCTTTTTTCACAGCTGTTTTATTTTCTCTGTCTACCCCACCCCCTTCCCCCCTTCCCCTGCTCTTCCTCCTCCCCCACCTCCCCTGAACTGTTCTAGGCTGACGTCTGAAGTCACTGGAATGGGCACACTCTAATTTCTACCCATCTTCCCCCAGTGCATCACATGACCCTTGAGCAAATGGCATTGCACCTAATTTATTTATTTCTCTGTATTTGACTGTCCTGATATTTAAGTGACTTTAACTTTTTTATAATTTCTCGTATTTACTGTAAACGTGTATCTGCACTGTTACAAGGATTCCTCACACCTATCTGAAACGCTGTTGTGTCTGTTTCTGAAAGGTCGCTCTACTTTTTTGACACTCTAGTACCTTTCATGGCATCTCACGCACTGCTTTATTTCACCTTGTGTATTAGCACATCACTATACTTTTCTTTTTCTGCACTGTAGGCACCTGAAAGTAAATGCAAAGTAAACCTAAAGATACTATACAGATATATTATTCCACTTTATTTTACAGTGATTTCATGTTGGATGAAATCACTGCTTTCCTGTGTGCCTGCATACATTTGCCTGTTTGTCTTAGTGTTGTATGTACACTATAGATTGATCTGCATGACACACAAAACCTACTGCATTTCCAATTTATTTTAAAATCAAACAGGTAGAAAGTAAGACTGAATGGTGAAAGGGAATGGAACAAGCCGTGAACAGTCTAGTTATGATCTGGATGTGTCACTCTGACTCCAATTTGATTAGTTTATCCAGGCCAATAAATGTAAAGCATCACAATCAGTCTTAAATGTGAGATATGTAATTTAATTTAATTTAGTAATACAAAAGTATTGGAAAATAAAATGAAGATAAGCCACATAAATGGCTGCAGCAAAGAGTGCAATGCACGCTATAAATAAACCCCACTTCATTCAATTATTTCTCCACAAACGAGATGTTATTCATGCTGTCATCTCATAGAAACTGTGTATAAGAGGTATGGGCCACATAGAAAGAACTGTCTAATGTATATTTGCACTCACATGTGGCTCCTACGGTGTTTTCAGTGTATGTCAAAAGGGCTGAAAAGCTCCTAGGAAGCAAAACTTTTATTAGTCAGACATGTCTGTTTTTCAGCCAATTCCTAACAGACAACCGTTTGATAGGCAACCATACTAAGCCAGTCCAGGCACAGTAAATGTCATGTGTTACTGGTTAGCATGTAAGAAACACTTACATGCAGTATGTATCTACAATGAACCAGTTGTTGGTTTTGCAGGTTATGTCAGCGAATCAAGCCACATACAAGACTTACAAATAAATGTTTGTATGATTCTCTCTGCAGTTGCCATCTAATACAGTATTTCCTTGGTGACACCAGGCTGTACATCTGTTTCAGCTGTCTGCTTGTCTTACTTCCAAATGCACAACCAACCTCTATCTGTGTTCTAACTGAAGCTGAATGTATTTCAAAATGTGTTTTAACTGCTAACATTTATGCGTCATACTCAATCAAAACACCTTTAAAGGTTTTCAGGCACTTCAGTTACTACAGTAGAATATGATAAATGTAGTAGAAATGCTTATTTATCAAAACATTTAGAATTTTATAGGGTTGGGCAAGTTATTCTCAAAATCAGGTCTGTTACAGATTACCTATTTAAAACTGTAATCTGCAGTTTATTGCACGAGATACATACAATGTTATGTAACCTGATTCTTTTCTATTATGTTAAATATAAAACAAGCCTTTCCTGTATTTTCTGCAAACACATGAATAGATGGCCTAATTAGTATCTGCAGCTCTCATTTCAAAATGTAGATTAGAAAATTTAAATGATATCTATTACTTCACAGTCAAATGGGACACTCCAACTTAATCTGATGGCTGTGTGTTACTGATAGCAGGTAGCTACTGTTTATAATCAACCTTTCGTTAGTAAAATTACATTTTACTCCCAAAGCCAGGATATGCATTACATCAGTGATAATATTCCCCAAACATAATTTCTTTAATATTTGCATCATTGCAGTTTAGGCTCAGGTACTTGGCTTTGATTAGGATTGATCATACGCAGATTATCAGTCAGTAATACATTTTTGTTGTTGCTGTTGAAACAAGGCTGCTTTACATCAACACATTTACATTTCACATTTACACATTGCTTCACATTTACATTACGAATGTAAATCCGTACACTAGCGCTCATCTGGCTGCATCCAGATGTGTCTCAGATGAGCAAACTGAGGAATTGGTGAATGAGGGCTAACGGGTTTTTAACGTGTCGTTTAAAACAGAAATCTCATCGTTAAAGTAGTTTGATATCTCTCCGTAGAGTGCACACTAAGGGTTGTCAGTAGGTTCAAGGTGTCTGCTGGTTGCATGCTGGCAGGCTACTTTACCGTATGACTAATTTGCAAACTTCTCAGTTGCCTTCTTGATTGTCATACATCCGTCTTTCATCATGGCATTGCTCGTGTGCGCATCATTCTACAGTACCGTGTAAGTCAAACACCTCCTGTTGTGTTGCTTTTGTCATTTTACTGATATGTTCACACTGTTCTGTTACTGTGCTAGAGGAGCAAAAAATTAAAGGTCAGCACTATGTGATGCTGTTTGAGGAAATGTGTCCCATCATGTTTAAGTTTCATCATTTGCTTCTTGAAGGTCTGCATTGGATTTATTATTTATTGAGGTTGATTCTGAAATGTTTTGTAAAAAGAAGAGAATAAAGTTTGTGTTTTTTCCCTTGACTTAGACCATTGTCATCTTTCTCAGGTTTTTTACTACTTACTTCTAAAAGCGACAAATTTAGCTAACTAGTCTGATGCAGTCACATGGTCTAATGTTTATTTTTCAAAATAAAATGTAAAGATTTGAGGGAATCAAACTTTGGGGAATTGCTCCTCTCCTCTGCCAGTAGAGGGCGAGTTGAGTCAACTTCAGTTTATTTGTAGTGCAACATCACCTGAAGAGTCCATGTAAATCAGACACAAACGCATGGGTACTCAAATGCACACACACACACACACACACACACACACAGGTTTTGGCTTGTATTGGTAGCCAGTTTTAGAGGCACTCAGGAAGCTGCGTTTGTGACCAAATGATAGTTGATGTCATGGACAGGCCGGAGAAAAGTGCATTGTCAATATCCAGTTCTGGATGTTACAAAAGCATGTGCAAGGACTTTGGTGCCGTGGATAAAATGGGACCTCAGTGAAAAAGGAAGATTTGGTACCGTTCATGATAAGTGGCTAAAAGTCTTGCCTGAGAAACTTTCAGATTTACTCTGATCAAATGCAATATGTGATCCATTGTGATTCCCGCTGCTTTTCTCTCCCCCCTCCTGTCACAGCAAGAGTCACATTCAGCCACAGAACGCTGCCCTTGCTCTAGGACACTTCAGCAGGGTGGCATTCAGACTTGCGTCTGTTTCAAGGAATCCTGCCCTGCCCCCACTGAGTAGGTCTTGAATATTGCGTCTAACTGATTCCAAATAAGACCAAGGCATCGCTGCATGAGGTCAGTTAGTTAATACTTAGGGACAACTTAATGACCATAAAGTGGAGAAAATCTCTGAAATGCAAGTTACAGAAAAGCTTTATGGCAGTTAAAAAGGCAACTGATTTTTGGCTTCATTTCCCTTAAACAACCTGTGATTGACTCATGCACACACAGGCAATGGTTTCCCACTGTGCCAAATGTTCACAGCCATTCTCGCAATGAAAGTTAGTTAAAACTGATGGGAAAGGTAATTTTCTTTTTTATTCTCATAAGGCTTTTGGCAGTATTATTGTCAGGCACGGTTTTTGGTTTGTGCTCTTTTCAGTGCAGCAATTTAGCCACTTATTTGTGACAGAAAACGTGTCTGCTTGTCTGGATCTGTTTTTATTTCCTAATGCCACAATCTATAACAACAGATCAGGAATGTGCAGGGGGTGGACAAAATTCCAGGAACGACTTGCAATGTGACGCAATCGATTGCAACATACCTGCAAAGAATCCTAAATTCATGAAGTTAATCGTTTCTTTTTTTTTCTTTTTCTTGAGATTCTCAGTGAGGTATTGATTCAACTGGAAGTTTCTGAGGTATTATGCCATTCAAGCACATGCTAATTTTGCCTGCCATTCTCTGCCCAGACTGTAACAGACTATATGACACAGTTAACCGTTAATAATCTTAATGGGAATGATACTTTTCACCTGAATCACATTCAAGTTCCACTTTTCTCTGCTTTGTCCATGAGCTTCTTGAGCTACATTATAGTTTGCAATATAATAATTTGAGCCCACTGTTTAATATCAACAAAATTCTCAAAATGTACCACTGTCATAATGCAACCTGAATGTACTGTAAGATAAAAAAGACTCTATAGTGTCTCCCACCGAAGTGTCAGTTTTATCTAAAATAGTAACTGCTGTTAATTGGACGTAGCTATGTTGTAGTCTGACATTCAGCAGGAGTGTGTGCACAAGAGACCGGGCCACCAGGGACGCCTTTGTCCACAGGCGTGTTGCAAATTAAACATGTCGCTCTTCAGGGGCGACAGCAGGTCACCTTGTATACAGCTCAACCATTAGTCCACACCAAATCTTTCATGGCTGTTAAATAAGCCCAATTTCAAGCAGCTCTTGATTGTGCTCCCAAAGTCCCTGATTGCATTTAGTAGCACATTCACCGAGTCTAAATAAGGAGAGATAATCCTGGTGCTTAACAATTGTCGACCTTGCCAGGACAAGAGGAAGCTCCGAATTATATGTAGGAAGCCCATTGTGATTTCGCAACATTCAATAACTTCATCATGACTTCTTTGTCGTTTCCTCTCAAGGAGGAAATGGTCGCTCATACTTATGTGAACTGTCCTTTTAAGATTGCTCAAGACATCTCAGGTAAGGTATGAAGTAGCTAAGATATAACAAAATATTTAATATTTGCCTAAACAAAAAAAAAGAAAGGAATATAAAGGAGGATGAGTAAAATAATTTAAGTAATCATTTTAATGAACTGATTGATGGTAAATGAATACAATAAAAAGATTCTTGTTTTTTTTATTTATTTTTCTATTCCAATTTTTTATTTTTTTTATTTTGTCAGTTTTGGGCCTCCATACAGTATGGATCGCCAGTCCGATGGTTGGGAATGAACGGTGCCTCCAAATGTAAATAATGGACAACACTCCAGATACCAGAAAATCCCCCAATCATGGAGAATTATTTGAGACTCCAATGTGTTCTATAATTAGCAGCTTATGCGACACAATCTGCTTTGCTCTGATGTGTTTGGTCCCATCCATCTGGTACTCGATGTGGGGTAAAACAATCTCGCTGGTTGAGGTTTTGCAGCTTAGTGAGATCAGATGGTACAGTGTCTGGTTGGAATGAACACCATCATATTATTGCCTGTCTGCTTCATATTGTTTAAGACAAATTCATTTAGTCACTACTGACACACCACAGATAACCCTTGAAACCTCAGTCTACTCATATCAAAGCAAAAGTAGAAATAAACCCATGTAACTTTAATTTTAATAAAAGATTTGAATGGTGCTCTGTAGATAGAGAATGCTTTCATGGATGAATTTGCATAAATGTGTTGTTCTTGGGGCATCCTGTTGGTGCTCTGAGATGCATCCCTATGTAACTGTATCATCAAAGAGCAAAATGCATTGGCCTAAGCCTTAATCATTTCTTAAACGCTGACTTTTTGAGGACTCAAGGTGTTTATCTGGTGATAGCAGTATAGTATTGAGCCTTGACTGATTGATTCATTATTCTTGCCCCCAATATTTGACCTCAATTAGACCTGGACAAAGAACATGCTGGACTGAGGCTTCTGATGCTAAAGAAATAGTGGACAAGGGTTTTCACATTTCATGACGCTATTTAATTAATTAACATCTATGGCTTTGATTTTAAAAGATGTGGCTATTCATGGTGGACCCTGTCTTTAAAAGACTCTCTGGTTGTTTACTGAGGTTAAAGGTCACGTTAACTCAACCTTTGACCATTTGGGGGCCGCTAGAAACAATCTATAAAACACAACATCGACATGTCATCACCTTACAAAGTTGATATTGCAAACGTGTTGACAAACAGTTGCCTGTTCACACATCCAGCAGATATGGAAGTGACAAATATAAGTCCAATATTCACTCTCCTTATCGCCCTGTCACTATGATCAAAAACACACACTGAAGTGAATATGCCCACCTAACTTTGCTTAAAGGCCCTTAGCTAGTACTCCTAGTGGCAGTGTCATAACTCGAGGGTGTCAATACAACAGCAGGTCAGAGATAAGGCGAGATTAGTCATCAGACAGAGGGTGATGCTGCTTGATGGAATTCATCTTTTAATTCCTTATGCAAACTAAAATAAGAGACACCTTGGTGTCTTAAATCTGTCGTAGTGCATTGTGAAAGTGGATGCAGTTGGTGGTTGATATTCAGAAGATTCCAGGGTCAAACTGTGAGATGACTTCCTCTCATTAAGAGAGGATTTCTTTCATCACACCACATTCTCTTCTCTGCCATTTGACTTCTGTCCCTTAAAAGAGACGCAGCCCTCCTGAGTAGTCTCAGAGCAAATTGCAAGGCATGCTGGGTAAGAAATGAATCCACCCTTGGGTTTAGATTAGTTCTTATCCCCTCCACAAAAAATTGTTTTATGTTTCTTAAAACGGTGTGTATGGAATGCAATTAGGTAATTTATTTTATGAATAATTTATGGTTTTATGTGGGGCTTTGGGACGACAAAAGTTTTTAGCTGTATTTATACAAAGTAATGATGCTGAGCCTTCAATACGTACAAATAAATCTAACCAGAACATCTTTATTCCCATGAGGTTTATTTCAAACTGACTGAAAGTTGAATGTCCTGAGCTACAACTTCTGAGCTAGTTGTGAAAATGACAAACATTGATTAAATAATGTGTAGTTATTTAGCAGTAGTCAATAATCAAATACATTTTTTAAAAGTTTATATGGTATATAAAACGAAATTTCATACAGTATTCCTTGTAAGGTATGCCCCCATTCTGCTGCTTATCATTTGAGAGCCACGATACTAGTAGTGCTCAGTGCTCAGTTTCAGCGCCACAGTTTATCTGACACAAATGACTTGCAGTCATGAAGCTGCTATACTGTGTTCAAACACACTGAAATGACCTTGACATCCATTTGGGAGTCATTTTGATTGGCAACATTTTCAGCCCACACAAATGATGCTCTAATTTTGATGACTGTCTGTGCATCTTGGTGCCTACGTCACTTTGAGCCTTTGTTACTCAGCCCTGTGTTACTGCCAGGCTATCTTTGGGGAAACTGTCTCACACCATTTGTTTTCTGTATGCAACAATAAGTTCAACAGAAATAGCTGTCTGATCAAAATCTGAATCAGAGCCCCTTTTATTCAGAGTTTATAAAAAGTATTTTTTGTCTGCACATTTGCAGAAGGACAGTTGACAGAAACTAAGAAGTGTTAAATCAAAAATGCTGTTTTCCTTTCATTGAAAAAGCTTTTTAAGGTGTGCTTTGTAATTCCAACAATTTGAAATGATTTATTTATTCTTGTAATGTAAACTTTTCAGTCTTAAAGTTAGGGCTAAAAGGCCTGGTGGCTTGTTGAAGCTGCCAATGGTTGTGACACCTGCAAAAGAGAAAACCAGTGCTTTTCTTAAAACATACTAAACGGAGTGTGGAAATTGAGTGCTGTGGCACAGACACACAAGCTATATCATGTCATGTCAATATCAATGAGACTTGTTGGTAGGCAAATCAATTGTTAGTTTTGGTCTCTTCAGGGCAATCATTGATCTTATTAAAGAGAAAGTAGCACCAGCCATATCCTTTAAATTTCAGCCATGAAATTGTTCGTCAGAAGGAAAATGGTGCAGAGATGCAGAAAATGATTCCCAAGCTACAAAGTCCTTTAGCGGCGTGCTGAAAAGACCGCCTGGATACAGTTTTTCACATTTTCTCACTGCTTTGGACGTTTTCAAAACTGATTAGGCTGATGGCCAAAACTTTGCAAAACAGAACCTCACTGATATGATGTAACATTGGTTTAACATTTTAAAAAAAAAGGTTATGATTCACACAGAATATTTCAATTTTAACATTTTTCCATTCATCAAAAGGAAATTGCAATTTCTATCAATCCATTATTGGACCGTGCTTGAAACATAAGCACTCTATTTTGATGTAACCTCATTACCGTTAAGGTTCATTTCTTTAAACAGTTTGTCCTTCATTAAACTTCAGCTTAATCTGAAGAGCATTTACTACCATTCATGTTGAAAATGTGTAGAAGAGCAAGAGTTAAATTGAGGTGGAAACTAGGTTTTGCCAAAATGATAGTATTATTGTGATAATAATCATGCTGCTTTCCCTGAAAACATGTTATGAGCAATATAAGGCCAAATGTAATCTAATGTTTTAACATCAGTGTGCAGATTCAAAGTGACTATAGAAGCATACGTTCTTTGTGAAACAGGTAAAGAACTCTGTCTATAGCAAACATATGTGTTTAATAGATACTGAAACAATTATAAAATCAACAATAAAAAGCAAATATTCTTCTTATGAAATGACTGTAGTTGTATCTGCATGAAGTATGCAGTTTATAATGCAATGCATTATTATTAGAGATGCACAATAACCAATAATTGTCAGGGTAGCTATTATAACATGTAACATAATAACATGACTATTGTGCTTCCTAAAATTTGAAAAGGACAAAGGCTAACTATGAGCTATTTAGAACTTTAGCTGTGAATTCAAATTTTGTAAACAAATTGTAGTTAACAAAAGAAAGGCCTTGTTCCCATGTTTTTCTTTATTGCAAGGAAAGGCTCCACATTATAACATGAAATAATTGTAATTAATAATTAATCATAATTTTTAAAAACAAAAACAATAACTTATTTACCTCCATCAGAGGTGAATGTATTGGTATCCACTTCATTTGTTCAATGTAGATTGTTGAAGCTTCATGTTAAACTTTTGAACATATTTATACACCAAGAATACAAGAAGGACTGCAGAGTTTATCCCCAATCACTTCCGTTGGAAGTGTATTATGAAGTGATCATTTAATGGCCAGTATAAACAGGAGGAATGATTAAAGCAAGCAAAACCTGTTTCAATGTCCTTGTGGGCCCCTGACTACTGTTTTAAGACAGACATGAACAATTGTGAACTTATCCTTTAATTTGTTGAATTTAAAAAATAATAATCAGCAGGTATTATATAATATTACACATATATATACATAATGTAATTTGACATACTGAAGTCACGCTCCCCAACTCTACATACACCTTGTACTGTACATACATGTATGTACCATGTAAGGTGCATGTGTGGTTGCATGATCAATATTCGCGGACAGGTTCAACATTATTCATAACATTTTAAAGAATAACATGGTACAATGTAACAGCTCTAGATGTATTACAGCAGCTAATCCGACAGTTACACTCCACCTCCCTGCGTGTGGACACTATTAGGTGCTAATGTTCCGCTCCCTTGGACACTCCTACAGTAAGTATGTCATTGTGATGAATTGTTTTAAAACCACCGGCTCCACTCATCAGTATCATGATCCCCTTCAAAAGAGATGAATTTACTTCGTCAAAGGAAATCCAAAGTGATACACTTGGCTAAGTAAGTAGGTGACAGGAGGTTGAATTGACTGGATGCAGCGGACATGGGTAATTTGTCTCCTCTAAAGCATTTGGAGATTCATTAAGGGGCAGGTGAAGAGGGAGATGGGGGGAAAGGCCTCCTGGTGACTACTTGACCTTTTTTTTTTTTTGCTTGTTGAGTACCTCTACTGTGCCGGTACACACATACACACAAACACACACCGAACAACACAACAGTCCTTTATCGTCAGTTTCACAACCGACTGGTCATACATCAGAGAGCCATCTCCCCCGGCTCCTCAAGGAGTCAGATGAATGTGTTTAGTGTTTGGAGCTGTTATTAGTTGTCCCAGGGGCAATTACAGGCAGGGACTAGTCACATTTGTCCTAAACTGTGCATAATATAAATAGATGGTGATCATTAGAAACACTTCACCAGGGTGTTAATCATGGGAAAAATGTGGAATAATGCCATCTTATTCAGGGTATCCCATTAACCAGCCTCACACCCTCAAAAAGCCTTTAGGACAAGCAGGGGGGAAAAAAATCCTGAAACAGAGAAAAAATTCTGCTGTGGCTCCAGCACATTAATCACGATAAACTGACACAGAAGTAAACCTGGTGCTGTTGTTCATCTAGATGAATAGCTGCTTACGCGTGCCCTCCGAGTCCCTCTGCCCGGACTCTTAAATTGATTGAGGAAGGTTAGCACAAGTTGCTGACGCGGAACACCTGCTTGCATCTCTTTGGCAGCAAATGCGTGGAATTGCTGCTGCTGCCGTAACAGCTGTGCTCCAAATTCCTGACCTTGGCTTTCTTTTATCTGACTGCCACAGTCCTCCTGTTTTCTGGCTTATCGAGCCTGTGTTTTGGCAGAACGAAACCACCGGTGAGCCCTATCGTGACCCTCTATCTGGTCAGACAAAGGATGAAATTTGTGTGCGAATGTCTGCGGACGCTTGTGCAAGAATCATCAAGCTCAGCAGATATATCTTAAGATAAAACCCCTCTCCCCGGCCCCTGGTGTTGTCTCCAAGCGATGCTTTTGTATTCAACTTAAATATCTTTGGGCTTATTCGCTCTAATTTAACACATTTATAGCTGCTGGAGTCCCTTTGTTGGGACTAAGTGAATGATGGGTTGGTGATGATTAGCGGCTGTGTGTGGTGTATAAAGGAGGAAGCAGATTAAAATAACACTGTGTGCCAGTCAGAGCCAGGGAACTCTAAATGGAAGTGATTTAGCCAGATTGGCTCTTTCTGTCTGGGGCTACCCTGCCTCCCAGCTTGCTTCCAGTCTGTGGGTGTTGTTGTTGGTCTAAGCAGCACCTCAAGTGGCTTCAGAGCATTGCCTCACTCTGCAAAATCTGTATTTATGGACCCTATAGTTAAGGTAATGATGCATGACTGGTCAAAATCATAATAAATGGGTGTTTAAAGTTAGGTGCCATACTACCTGAGTGCAGGGAATATGTGATTCCTGCCTAAAACCTGTAAAGCATCAAAATAATCTTGGGAAACTTCATTATCCAAGAAGTGAATTTCATTTTGCACAATTTATGGCAATCAGGGCAATAGAGCAGATATGTACATTTAAAGATGTACACCCTCGTATCTAAACACTCATACATTCTCACTCTAACAGCATGACTGCCACTGCACATTGTAAAGAATGGGAAGAAGACAGCGTCTTCCTTCAGCCGCATTATCTACAGCTCACTCACCTGACACTGCCATAGACTGACTCCACTTTGTCAGAGGTTGATTCATTTAGATGCCCTGTGCCTAGTATGCAAACTCACAAATATTTAGCAAAACACACAAGAATCAAAGGGGAATATATTATAATCAGATTTTATATCCTAATTGGGACCCATGTCTTTGCATTTGGACATCATCATTTGCACAGTTGAGGCATTTGTGTTAAGGCATTGTTATTGTTTTATAGTGCCATTAAAGTAATTTTTTCCTTCTGTCTGTTGAGCTAATAGATTTCCCCAGATGACGACAGTAACTCATGGAGCTGTTGAAACCTGACCAAAAATCCTGCCTGCTTATTTATCTTGGAGCAATAAATGAACAACTAATAGTAAAAAGTCGGAGCACACTGTACTTGGGGTGACCTTGGAGTTATGATGTATGAAGTTGGTCACACACTCTAATTCTCTAAAGGCCTGTTAACATCTGCAAGATGTTATTTACAAGGATTCAATTACATTTTTTAAAAAGAAAAATATATAGTCTAATTTAATCTTTCTAATAAAGATTTTTAATTTTCTCAAAAGAACCCTTCTATGATGAATGATGAACCTTTGAATTTTTTTAGTTTTGTTTGGTCTCCACAAGCTCCTGAGGGAAATATCTGGCTCTTTAGCTGCAAAATGCTCCACTACAGTTGCATGCTATTGGTGGAATCAAGGTTTATGAGAGCACACTAAAAACGCTCCGTAAAGCTGAGGGGAACTGCGGAGTTGGGTGATAATTCTCTGTGGGTGAACCCTTTCACATCACACACAGTCATTTGATCCATCGCTAACATAAAAAACATGGATTAGTGCTGCTTTAAGATGTCACTTTGACCAGCTAATGTCATACAATTTGCCACTCAGTTAATGGAATGTATTGTTAAATTGACTTTCTCGTTCTGCAGCTTGTGAGACAATTAGACAGCTAATTACAAATATAATGTCATATAAACAGACATGTATTATTATAGTGTATTATAGTATCCTACTCTCCAGCATCCAGTCACCTGCACTCCTGCACTCATCTGTAGCTCCAGGACCTTCGCCTTTTGGTCTCTGACTGTACTTTTCCGATTTAAAGAATGCTGTTTTAGGATCTATTTCCAGAGAGGTAATATTTTAAAGAGTATGGTCTAGACCTACTCTATGTGAAAGCGTCTTGAGATAACTTTTGTTATGATTTGGCGCTATACAAATAAAATTGAGAAAAAATTGAGAAGAGGTTCAGCCTCCTCCCAGCAATGATACAGATGTAATATGAGCAAACCACTGCTGCATATCTCCGCTTTGGTACAACACCACCTTCTAGTCTGGATCAAAAAGTGTCCATTAAGGCATTCCAAGAGATTATCCTGCATCAAGTTTAAGGAATTCAGTAGTTGAGTGCCACATATAGCACAATTCATCATGCCAGCAGGCGCACTGTGGGCTTGAGACTGTGGCAGGACTGGCCCCGCAAAAAAACCTGGACTCCTCTGTAGCTCAAATGACACCTGGAACATTGGGACCAGCTGACCTACATTGGAATCACATGGGGGAGAGCAAATGGAATTGAAGCAGCCTGTTAAACTCACTTTGCTAAAACCATATTTGCTGATTTTTTTTTTGTCAAGGTTATCTGGAAGATTGTCAAGACAACGTGTTTTATTAGAAACTGACAGTACATTTCATGAGCAACTGTGAGATTTAGGCTCCAGCACTTTGTCAGACAAAGGCGATCTAAAGCTGCAGTGTAATTTGCCTCAGCGCCGTTTAAAAAAGCTTTTTCGTTTTTCAGTTTCACTCAAAAACCAAACCACAGCAATGGTGAATGCTCCATTGGATGCGCAGCCATGTACAATCTGTTAAGGTCACACTGGATCTGACCTCATTTACCATATTGATGCAAATTATACTCATTGTGGTTTGACACTGTGAGGAAAAATGCTTATTTATGTGAAAAAACCATTGCATAACAATTATTTAGACATTCTCTGAAATGAAACACCATTAATGGCTTATAGTTAGAGAGAGAGATCACGTTTGCTCTCAGGACGGTGGTGCAGAAATGCACGGAGCTGGATCCGTTCATAGAGAGTCCTGTTGCCTTAAGCAAAAAGACAGACCAGTTTTTGTGAGTGTGGAATAAGCCTCCGCGGTTTGAATAGGGCAATTACCAGCAGAATACAGAGCAGAACTCAGAGCTGACATCTTGAGCCACTGCTGTGCAGCCTATAATCCCCAACACCCGGGCTCTTTGATAGCCTGTTTGATAAAAGCACTTGCAGTGATTAAAATAATCAATACAGTTCAATGGGAAATGGGCAAGGTCTTGTGGGGGGGGGGTCTGTTTTACATGAGAATTGATTCCAGAAATCTCTCTCTCACTCTCTAATTAAGACTGTGTCAGTGCACTGTACAGGACTCAATTAAAACTGGGTTAAAAATGAAGGTAAGAACATGTTATCAGAAACTTTTAAGAGTAATGTAGGTATCTGCTGTTTTTAACTTGATTTAAGACAAAGAAGTCAATTTTCAGATTTAGTGTTTTAGTGTTATGGTGGTGGTGGTGGGGGGGGGGGCAGACAGGCGGGGGATCTGGAGCGCGAGGAGAGCTGCCAGCCGGGACTCCTTCTGTGAGGCGCGAGCGGATGGGACAGAGTGGCGCGGAGACCCCGCCATCATCATCATCATCATCATCATCCTCACCACCACCATCCTCATCCTCAACAAGTGCGTCCGCAGAGCCGCATCTGGAGGCATGAGCGCTGACTCCGCCGCTCGGCGCCGCGCTCGCCCGCGGACACGTGGAAGCGTCCGGCTGTCCTTCTCCCTTTGCGGAGAACCGCTGTGTCAGCTTCTGTTTCCAGAGGAGGTCCTGCCTCCTCTCAGTGGTGATACAGATGTGATCTCAGCAAAGCACTGCTGCTGCGTATCTGCGCCTTGGTACAACACCACCTTCCAGTCTGGATCAGAAAGTGTCCACTAAGACATTCCAAGAGAAAAGTCTCTCGTGGTGAGAAGCCCACCGCCGTAAGTAAGATACTTTTTCTTTAACTTCTTTGCGTTTGATATTGCCGATGGAATATTCTAACCACCAGCCAAGAAATGTTCCTGAATGTGATTAAAAACCGCAGCATTACCCAGGCTGATGCTGTCTACTCTCTCTTATAGGCATCAATAGCCTGCTTGAATTTAAATCTTTCCACATATGCCTCTACTTTCCTAAATGTTGTGTCAAGCTCATAGTTTTAGAAGTTAAATTATATAATATTTCCTTGCAAAACTGAAGAAAACATCTGTTGGTGCCACCTACTTT
The DNA here is from genome assembly GCA_031216445.1 of Lateolabrax maculatus. Taxonomy (NCBI): domain Eukaryota; kingdom Metazoa; phylum Chordata; class Actinopteri; order Acropomatiformes; family Lateolabracidae; genus Lateolabrax; species Lateolabrax maculatus. The sequence goes on from CM062208.1 coordinate 20,818,346, forward strand.
CATTTGAAGTGAAAATAAAATGAAATTTTATGTTTAACATTAAAAGGTGTTGGGAAGGACAGCTCAGGCAAGCTCCAGTACAATATGCCTGTGCAGACCTCAATGTACACTATTTTACTCCATGATGTAGTGGTGTCATAACACACCCACAGTGTGTTCTGGCCGCCCTTGTGCGTGTAGATGCCACATCTTGTCCACACCTCCTGCTGAGCCCGGACTCGTGAGAACGTGAGGAGCTTATTTGAGACTCGTCCATGTGTGTGTGTGTGTGTGTGTGTGTGTATGTGTGTGTGCGCGTGAGAGAATGTGTGTGTGTGTGGCCTCAAGCAATGAAGCCCTTGTCAAAGACAAAGGGAATAATGAAAGGAAAGAGGAGAGGAAGACGCCGGCTCCATGGGGCGGATGACCTCGAACACAGTGAGGGGTTCATTGTGTGATCAGTTTAGCCCACCAGAGGGTGCGCAGTCCTAAAGTGCTGATCCTCCTGCAGGACACATGGAGTCACTTTGGAGCCCGCGAATAAGAGACAACAGTCTTTCAAGTGAGGGAGCTGTGCGAAAAAAAAGAAAAAAAAAGAAGCTTTTCTTCATTGTTGGAGTCAAAAGGAACTGTTTCTATTGTAGTGGGGTCTTTGTTCTTCTTTGTCCAGGTATGATATAATGTAATTAATATTAATGTGCATTACTGTGCTCTAGCATCAGAGAATCATTTCGTGTTACGTTTATATTAGACATTGCAGAACAAAATTACGTTCTCCTAATTGAATGAGATAATGCCGGTGATGACCCATGACTGTCTGCCGGTTTATGAGATTTGCTAAAGTGAAATGGATTTCTCTCAATAATCACATTATACATTTAGTAAACACTGGGGGAATAGCGTTTACTCTGCTCAATTTGGGAAGACAAAGGCAATTGCCAGTGCACTTAGAAAATGACTTCTCTTCGCAAGAGTCTCTGTCTGGGTGGGTTTGATTCTTCACATAAACACTGACAGCAACCATTGCCATCTCCTGCTGCACTGAGGAACTAATGTCTTATTTTTTTCTTTTTCCTCAAGAATAACACTATTTTCTTTGTCTCCGTCAGTGCACAACATGACATGCTGATGCCAGGGTCGCTCCCCCTGCTTCCAACTCTCTGACGCTTTCAACGTCCCCACAGTCAACCTGAGATTACAGTTGCCTGCTGGAATATGCACAGTGAGCAGCTCCATTTTTGGAAGAGCTCTTTTGAAATCTATTTCAACAGATTATATGAAACTCTATCAAGTCAATTTTGAAGGACTCTCTACTGTGGTGTGAATAAACGGATCAGTTTGGCATTTTGAAAGCTAATGAAAAGCTGCAATCGTCACCACAGGTGAAACCATGATTGTTTTTGCCTGACAGTGCTTGTGGGAGGTTGCCGCTGAATATGCAGGACATAGCGGGGCCTGATATGCCCAGGAAACCCCCCGCCTTTGCCAGCTTTGCCCTCTTATGGGGCTTGCTCTTTGAATTATTTATGGCAAGTGCACCGGTGATGGCTTGTCCCGTGAGTTGTCACTGCATAGAAAAGAATGGCATGACCGTGGTCCAATGTATGTCTCGCAACTTGGAGAAGATCCCGTCTGACCTTCCGAGAGACACCGTCGTCCTACTCTTGGCATCCAACCACATCACCCACGTCCCCAACCACGCCTTCAAAGAGCTGCACTACCTTCAGGAGCTGGACCTGTCCAACAACGACATTGAAACTGTGGACGTCGGAGCTTTCCAAGGTGTTTCCGACAGCCTCCTCGTCCTGGACCTATCGAACAATCGCATCCAAAGTGTCCCCAAAGAGGCATTTGCCCGCCTGCGAGCAAAAATCAGCCTCTCAAACAACCCGTGGCACTGCGAGTGCATGCTGCAGGAGGTCCTGAGGGAGCTGCGGCTGGACCCCGAGACGGTGAACGAGGTGATCTGCCACACGGCGGTGCAGGAGGAATACGCAGGCAAACCGGTAATCCAGGTGCTGGACTCAGGGATCAACTTCTGCAACTTTCACCACAAGACCACCGACGTAGCCATGTTTGTCACCATGTTCGGGTGGTTCACCATGGTGATTGCGTACGTCATCTACTACGTGAGACACAATCAGGAGGATGCTAGGAGGCACCTGGAGTACCTCAAGTCACTGCCCAGCAGCTCTCAGATCAGCAAGGACTTTGACACCATCAGCACTGTTCTCTAGCAGGGCTGTGTGCGGCTCAGGAGATGTGGTGCGCACACGCGTGTGTCTGTAAATACGTGAGTAAATGCGTGGTGATGTACAAAACGACGAAGCTGAGAAGCTGTTGCAACACATAACCACCAGTGTTTTTGAGCACATTATTTGAGGTCTTTCTGTGACTAAAATGGGTAATTTTTCAACCTCACAAATGATTTTATTTTTATTTGATTAAATATGAGTATATCTGGCTCTACTGAGCAACAGCGATAGCACAAAATAAACAAAATACTCCTTGATAGATCTAGACTGGAGAGATAAATGTTCCCACTCTGGTGTCGATCCACAGTGTGATTGAATTTGGACTGAGACGAAAGAGGAGGACGACTGTGTCTCCCAGTTACTTTGTAGTGATTGATTTATTCTACATATCACACTGTCAAAGTAAAGGGCATTTTACAAGACTTTGACTAATATATGAAACAGGGCATGGTGTTAACATTCAGTTTGCATAACACATGCAATACGGCCCTGCCTCCAATAAACCTTACACGTGAAACCACTGACCCAGGAAATAAGGTTACAACCACTGCAGACAAAGTGTTTTCAAACAAGGAAAAGTTGCCATACACTTGCGGCTCTGATGCGTTTTCAGTACCTCTGAAAAATAATTTAAACAAGCATTTCAGCATCCTTTAGTTATGAAAGGAGAGAATGTTACATCCACATACTGTAATTTGTGATGATATAGAGGTAGGAGTGAACATAACAAACAAAGTTTGGCACACTACAAATTGTCATATCTCTCAATATAGAAACTAAATTAATTCTCAAAGAAATATCTCAAAGATATTTTGAGTTTTGGACATATGATCACCTTATAAATGTCTCAAGGTGACCATGTTAGCAAACAATTGGCGATTTACACAACAGCAAACATGCAGCAAAATGATCATCTCCCAAACCTTAACAATGATCATGCTGACCTGCATGTCAAGCAAGTTGATTTATCGTCTCAACTGGATTCGAGACAAAAACTCGACCTTTACACAAGCCATGTGAACGTACAGTGTCTGAATGACCCCTGTGCATGTTCGCCTACGTGCAGCCCGGATAGTCATAATGCCAGCCTCGATGTGTGGGTCGTAAAAAACAAATGAATGAGCTTAATTTAGGTTCAAGAGCTCATAATTGAGTGATAACTCTCTATAACTCTGTGACCCCTCTGACATTACAAGTCAGTAAGTCTGTTGATTTAATATTGAAGCCCTATGTGATACAACAGTGGTACCCTGGGAAGAATGTTAGAAATTGCAACTGCCGTCTGTAGTGAATTTCGTGGTGGTCCACGTGGTTCGTGGAGAAACAACTGCAAAAACATGTATGGTAACAATATTGTTTATTTTTAAAATAATTTTTGTTTTATCATAAACAAAAACAATGCACCACTTCCTGTGTAGGACTACAGTTTTGCAACGGTGTATTATCCAGCACACACAAGTTCAGTTCAGCTAAATGTTTTATCACATCTTGAAGGAGTCAGCACAGGTGAAAACAGTAAGCCAGAGAACTTGAATATAAAAAGTACTAATTAATGCAGCTTTGTATACTGATAATTATCAGAGTTAGCAATTTTCGGGGTCCAACTTCACTCTGTGTATGAATGTATTTATGTTGAATGTCAAACACCACATAATGTCTGTTATTTGTGAGCCACAGCAGCACACCACAAATGGCTGAATTAACATGCCCTAACCGCTATTATTATGGAATTCTTTGGACACAAACTAAATTCTTCCCTTTAATTGCTAATGGGTTATTTTGTTGGTCAGGAGTTGATTGTGTCCAAGTGCCTACTATCTGGAACTAATACACCATAGCACTGTGCGCTAAGTTGGACAACTGAGTGTCAAGTCCTCTCTCTGTCCACCCTCGCCTTTGCAGAACTCAGAGTCAGCTGGAACGTATGCCTAGCTAGTCTCTGTGTAGGGCTGGGGACCGGAGTCATAAAGGTGTTAAAGCCCAATTCCCCAGATGGGTGGATTTCTCCATTACAGGACAAGAACGAGTGCCAGTGACAGAAAAGATTTTGAAAGTTAATGTTACATGCTTTTCTGTGATTGACAACCTACTGTACCTGTCCTCATGTGGTGACGCCCACTCATCTAGTAGTTCAAGCAGGTTACAATAAACACAAATAATCTTTTGAAACTAATACTCTACTTAAGTAGAGACTTGTTTTTAATTGTGCATAAAGTATTTGCAACTGACAAAATAGTCTTTTTTTTATACCACTGTAAGTTCATTTGTCTATCTGTGCAGTTTTGACCTGTCTCCTGACAATGCTTGTGCTGTCCAATGTGCATACAACTTTTACAATCTAAAGGAATGCACATGCCATCTGTGTTGTTATTTTGTTAAATGTGTCTTTAGCTAAACCCTTATCAAAGTGTTTCGACGTCTGTAAGAACTTGTAATTGGTCAGTGTCTTTTCTTCATCTTAGAAGAATTTGTCTATGAGCTGTGTATTTCTGGGATGGAAATCAAAGGGCTCCGATAACTCTGTTTGTGATAACCATATCAATTTTTTATCTGTTTCAGTAATACTGATGTGTTTGTTCTGTTTTCTGGATTTAAATGGACACCTTACCAGCATTTGAAAATAAAAATTCTTTTCCAAGACGGTTCAGAGTCCTCACATTTTTCGTATTTCTGCTCCATGTACAGTAATGACCAAATATTTTCTGAAGAAAGCCAGCTTTCGTCGTTCCAGTTAATTCATTTACACTTCATGGGTTCAACAAACAATTAAGCTTCAGAAAAATGGGAGCATTCTATTGTGATGTAAAATTTCACTGACAAGAACTATTCCTATCTGGCCAAACAAACAAACAAAAAAAAAACACCAAAAAATAAAAAATAAAATAACAAAAAAAACCCCACCAATGGCAAGTAAAACATACACAAAACATGGAATTTCATTTATTGTGGTGATTTATCAGCAGTCAGGATTTTGGCTCATTTCTTTATTATGAGGAGGTTTTATGATGGAACCGAGTGACCTGGGGCTACCATGATCAATAATGGGTTTTTTAATCTTCCAAACAATTACATGTCACAATTGCAGCGTGCCCAGAGAAGCCTGTTCTCTAATGGGTAGGCAATCTTTTGGCTCATCCAGTAGTTTGAATTCACAGTACGAGATCGATAAAAACCCATTACTGAGAGAAACTTGTGCCTGCTGCATCACTTTTAAAGGCCAATGTCACTAAAGCTCTGTGATGTACTGTAGCAATTATTTGAATTGGTGTTTCCTAAACCTTCAGCGCTGCATTGTTTTTTGTTCTGGCATGTTGCTTTTTGCTGGACATTGTGGTAGGACCTAATTTCTGCTAATGAATTTAAGATGCAGATGCTGGCATCTGCTTATTACAGCAGGGGTGTGTGAATGTTCTGTCCGGACATGAAATAAAATAGTCAAACCATCCATCCATCCATTATTATCAGTTCCTTCTTCAGCCAACTCTATCGCCAGACAAGAATGTTGATGTTGGATGCTGGAGATTCTGCTGAATCCTGGATTATGCCCAATTCTTGCTTTCTACAATTTCTGGGTATGACAACTACAGTATGGTTAAGGTCAGGGAAGGTTGTCGTCATAGCAACTAAACAAAAGGTTAAAGTATGGTTATGGGTATAATCCTTAAGATTTTCATGAAATCAAATCCCATTTTATACTATTTATGGTCAAGTTTCAAACAAACTGCATATCCAAAACACTTTGGAAATTCGAAAAGCACAAGCGCATTAACAGAAAACACAAATGCAAAAATCACAACACATATGCAAAAAACCACATCAGCGTAAGTGAGCAACAACGGATGTTGATAATGGAACAGGCCTCTCGCTACACGATCCGTACATCCTGCCCTATCAGTACTGGAGAAGGAAGCGAGATGGCTCACTCGTGAGCTTCCATCATCAGCTCTGGAAAAAATGATTTGCTTAATTCAGAATGTGGTAACACTTTACAATACAGTTCACAAAATCATAGGTCATTACTAAAGAACAAATGAGGTATAAAAATCAGGAATTAACTGCTAGTTGCTGAATAGATGATAAGGAGTTCCTGAATAACTCAGAATCAGGTATGCTATAGTAGATAATGATAAGTTATCCATGAAAAGATAGTTAGATATTATTATATTGAACGAATATCTCATGATTAGCTCCCGGTATTTGTGAATCCACATAATGGTAACTTACTTAATGCATCGTTCCTAATTAACTAGCACTGGTATTAAATGGCACTTAATAACAAATCATGACTTTCTTATTACCTCCATATTTGTCTGTGTTTTTGTCCCTTCAAGTAAAGTACTGGGTCAGGTAGAACCAGAACATGCTGGAAGGATTATATATATCTCATCTAGCCCGGGATCCCCCAAGAGGAGTTGGAAAACATTGCTGGGGAGAGCGATGTCTGGGATAACCTGCTTAGCCTGCTGCCACCGCGACCCGGCCCTGGATAAGCTGAAGAAAATTGATGGGTGGATGGAAGTAAAGTACCGTATCATCATGAGTGGCCATTAGTAATGCATAATTGCTTCATGATTAGCTTTCTGTTAGTTAACATTATTAGTTTTGATGGCCCCTCAAGTGAACTAGTACTTCACCTTTCCCAGAAAACTCATTTTAAAAAAGACCGAGGTGAGCCACAGCGGATGTCAGTAAAACGGACAGGTGTTAAACAGACTGTTGTTGTCTGCACACGTGGAACAGGAAAGTTCAGAGAGTGAAACGTGGTTTGCTAGCTAACTTTGATTACTAACACTATGTGATTATAACAAATGAGCGATGTTATTCAGTGTCTTTATATTTTCATATTTATGTACTTATGTAATTTAGCAAATGTTGGTTAATCAGATTAATGTAACCTAAACTGATATAAAGCCAACATTACAGGGAAAGTAGATTAACTGTAGAGATTGTTCTATGCAAATGTTGTGTATTTTTAAACACGTTCAAGCAAGGGCATCAATCTTTTTGACTCTCATCCATCCAGAAACCACCCCGGTGCAGGGAATAGAGAATGCTTGGCTAGTTGTAATAAGTTTTTCTATGTTGTTTATTGTCTCTCCCTGATTAATTTCTTAACATGCTACATCACTATCCTTTTCTGTTGCCTCCATCGAGAACATGATCTATTGTTCTCTTCTGCTGATTAACATGTAGAACGACCCACTTGGCTGGAATGTGACCCGCTTGTTCACCTTCCTCTGTTTCTTCATCGTGGCTGTTTACCCTTTGCACCATCTGTTCATTGAAATATCATTAACATTTTAATGAAAGCCCCTGACTCTTCTTATAAGGTAGACAAGAGAAAGCAGATGTCATTCTTCCTTGTAGCTAGCCCTCCACCACATCTACCATCCAATATCGATACTCAAATAAAGGGTTGTTTGACTACTCATTATGTCCAACAGATTTTTTTTTCCAATGGGAAAACCTAAAAGTGATTGCATTGATTGCAGTGCAACATTTTTAAAACAAAAGCTTTGAAAAAAAAATAAAACCCACAAACTTTTAAACTGCAAAAAACCCAAAGAAAACTTACATGTATAGTTCCTACAAACCTTACCTGGGCCAGTGAGTACAAACTCATGCTGCACAACCACACTTGGTTCAAATCCACAGAACTTTATTTTAAGCTCTAGTGGAAATCCCAAAGTTTCCAAAGATGCCAAATATGTCAGGCTGAATTTTAGGGAAATGTGAATAAATTGAAGTTAAAGACATTGAGAATATTTCCATCTCAAGGAATGCAGCAGCCATAAAAAAATGTTTATAGTGTTTCACTATTCCTCGTTAACATCATACAGAGTTTGCATAACGCTGTCAGACAGTGTGGAATAATCTGATTTTAACAACCTTTAGGCTACTTAAGGGAAAACTATATATTCAGGGGCTTAAAATGACTACCATACAAATAATATATGCACTACATTGAACGGCAATAAAAAAAAACAAACAGAAAAACATATAAAACACAATCGCCCCCATTGAAACTCTTAAAAGTGAGGGCTGTTCGTAGAGTAACTCAGTTTTTGGGACGATATACTGATGCTGAGTTTTTCAGAACTTATTTTTCAGTGCTTTGATCACAATAAATAAAATCACATTCATCTCCATTAAATTGGAATGGAGGCAAACATCTCAGAGACGGATGGGAGACAGATATGTCAAAACCTGGGTAAGTAAATTAAAAACTAGACACCACTAGAGGTAAAGTAAAAATTTTGGGTATTTGGGTGACCTGACCTTTTGGATACTTTAGGGTACTCCTGGATTTCAAACTAGGCAAAGCGGGAAATTGCCCCAAGGCCCCAGAACCTTATTGGCCCCAAAGGCACCAGGTTCCCTGTCTGTAAATTGTTTTGTCGTAATTTGGTTAATTGCAAATTCATTTTCTAATATGCACCAGAGGAGCACAATGTAAATGGAAAAGGCAAGGGCCATAACATGACTTGCACTGCACTTTTACCTTCTACCTTCTTGAGGCCCTGTCTTGTAGATGGTTGTGATACCTCTAATACAGGCCAGTTGATTTTATGTTGACAAGCATATTCTTAAATAAATCTGCATGTATCCGTGGAGGATCCGTGGTGCTTTGTCTCTAAAATGTGGTGTAAGAAGAATATGAACCCCTCCAGAGCTCCAGTAGGGACTGCAAAAGCAACCCCATATTGCCAAATATTCCACATCTCCTGTATATCATTTTGAGTGAAATCGTGGTTGATTTGGTTGCCTTCTGTAAGCTGTAACTGGACACATATCTATGCCACCTGGTTTAAAGTCAGTATTTAGTTGTGAGGTCTAGTGCTAATGATCTAAATCTTGTTTCAGATGCTTTTCTATCCAATCAGAAGTAAACGTTTGGCCACATCACTGACCTCTTTCTGTCCTCATCTCTCTCTGTATAATGGCATCTCAAAAACCTCACATGTAATTCCATCTACTGACAGTTTCACTTCAAAATCTGCTTAGAGTGATTACCATTTATTACAGGCCAGAATGTGAAATGGGTACGATTAGGGTAAAATACTACAAGATGTCTTTTGCAAATGTGTTTTGTAAGAGCATATCTTTACTCATGTTATTTTGTGGAATGAGATACTGTTCTGGTAATATTTTAGAAATGTACTGTGCTAGATATGCACTTTGTACTTGGAGAAGGCACTGTAAGGACACTCAACATACTAGAATTAGGGTACAACAAAAACAACAACAACTATTCAAATAAACACCTGAAAAGATAATGTAAGTTTAACAGGGTTCATGTATGTTGAGTCTGAGTCAATATTTCAATGAAAACATCATATAGACATTGCTCTTCCTACATATTCACTAAAGTTGCATTCATTGTTTGTTTGTTATTTTTTGGCCACTGCGGGACCAAAAATGTGGGGTACAGCGGATTTGACACAATATTTCACTAAAAACAGCTGCCTGCTGTGCCTGGAAACAAGGTTGATGAGAGCGGTAAATTTGTAGGCTGGAAAACCGAAACAATGAGCTGAAAGATGCTAAAACACTCCATAGACCTAAACTGAAGAGTTGGGTAATAAAATAGTCCATGGGTTTGTCATTACAAGTGACCCCTTTCTTACAAGTAGCCATTTCATCCATTCTTCATATACAAGTATTGATTGGTGCAGCTTTAACTAAATGGTCACAGTAGTTTTCATGCTGATTTAAGACCAATTAAGCAATGTCACTTCTATATAGTTGGTATGTGATAGCTTCCCTCAGGTTTGCACCAAACAGCAAAAGATAAACTTTTATGCAACTTTCCACACTGAATATCTTTGTGTGGGACAAGACTTCGCACTGGCCTTAAATGACAACACCATTTATGACATTTGGCAGTTTGGGTCATCCTGAATCATTCTTAGCTGTAACATTTCCTGCAGTTCACCACCCTAAAACTATAAAGTCTCATAGATATGGACAGTTTGGGCCATTTGGAGGGCATGGATAGCAGGTGGCAGAGAGACTGCGAATGAAGGTCACAGTTTGAATTCCTCAAATGGTGATCTAGTAGCATCTAAGTGCCCTTGAGCAAGGACATAACCAGCCACATGCCAAAATCTCTCCAACTTCATGGATAAGGATATGCTGAATCATTTTGGACATCTACACTGCTAATGAATAATGCTAGCTTGAAAATTGAAAAAGGATGAGAAACCGAGGGAACTTGGCATTTTAAGTTCTTTTCACGGCTCAGGTTTCTAAATGTATTTCCCTCCTTTTTTTTCCTTCAATTTGGAGTGTGAAGGCTTAAAATAATGCCAATGTTGGTTCCCACTTCTTATCTCATATCATAGTAATAAGCATTTCCTGCAATGCCCCTGTATTCTTTGACATGAGCACATACTGCCACATTCAATCAAATGATGCATTATATTGAAAGCTATCCATGCAGTATCTTATCAGCAGTCTTCCTTAAGTTGTATACATATTTAAAACACAGTTTAGAGCACTGGGAAATTTTGGATTCATTCACTCATCTGCTTTTTTAATAGGACCTGACACCGCAACTATCAGCAGGTCACTTAGAAGAGAGGCCTGGAGTGGGAGTTTTTCATTAATCTTATTTAGATGAGAAGGCACTTTGCTTTCCCTCAGGATCAGGAGCAGTTCACCATCACACGTCTCTGAAAACTAGAATCATCATCTCAACTCCACAGGTGCTGGTAGGAGAACGTGTTCAATTAACCCCCCACTATATTTCACCAGCTGGCACGGGGCCACCGCTCTGGTTCCGGCTCAAGCTCAGGCAGTCACCCTCACTCACCATCATTTCCACCTCTGTGGTAGGTAGTTTATAAGATAGTGCCTTTATATCATTTCTATGACTTCGTTACATGTGACTTTATGAGAAGTGATATTCCTATTTGTGAATACTAATGAGTAGTGTACATGTGTTTCCAGCTGCATGAAGGGTATTGATTTGTATACTCAGAGAAACAAGCTATTTGCCAAGTCTGGAAACCTCCCCAAAGGATTAAAAAAAAAAGAAAATTGCACTTTAATACTTATTTACTTGTGCAGTCCCAAAGGCTCCCTTGCAGTCACTTTCTCCCTGCAGAGATTAATGGCAGGCTATTAAATGAGTGTAAATGTTGTCCATACATGACTCCAGATTTTGGAGGACGTTGGACTTAAATCAATACCCGACTTTCAATAACATGATGTGAGGAACTGACAAGCAGTGCAGCGGAGTAAATCAGATTTTCAGTGTAGCCAATAAAGGAGGTGACCTGCTTCAGTGCAATGTTTAGTTAATGGATTCTTAAAATGGGGACATCCAGAGCTGTGGTGGATGCCAGGCCAGCAGACGTATGGTGGGATCAAAGTACAGGGTGTAGTGACTGAAGGAACATCAATCCCTGCACCACATTAACACTTTCTCCTGACAAGTATGTTTATATAAATTTAATTTACATTGACAAATTCTTTATGGAAGAATGTGTTCCAATGCAGGATGTGTGATGTTCTTACACTACAGAGAAGTTGTAGAGAGGATGATTTGGGTGAAATGTTGAGTGTATGAAGCATATGAATTTGTATCATATGTTCCAGGTGTTACAGTTAATCTACTAAACACGGACTACACCACTAACGATGAAAATACCATGAAAAGAGGTAATTACTGAATGTAAATACATTAAATGGCTATTGCAGAAAAAATGCTGAACATAAATAGTATCAAAAATGGACTGGAGTTCATGTAAATCTTAAGAATTGAAACCAAATTTAAAGTTTAAAGTATTTCTCTATAACATCAAAAATTAAGCAAAAATCAAAGTTAATCTTTAGTTGTTATTTATTAAGATTCAATTTGACTGGCACCATAAGCAAAAAAAAAAATTAAAAAAAAAATCCAGCTTTTGCCACAACTAACTTTGCTTCAAATGTTGCAAAACTGTGATTGCTGAACGGACGTACATGACATCACAAGTCCCACCCACTTCAAACCAGAGAAAAGAGAAGAGCAAATACAGACATTTAACACAGGTTTATGTGTTTTTATGTGCTCACAAACATTTGTCTTGAGGGATATAAAAAACACACAGTGTGAGAGACAAGATTTGGGCTGACAGATAAAATAGCACCTTGCGCAGATTCAGGGTTGCTCAAGGCACACTCTTATTATTCTTGGGATGACATTGCACCATCTCATCCATGACACAAGAATGTATCTTTCTACTCAATTATGTATTTCTGTCCACCCCAAGGCCATTTGTAGATAGTGTTGGCTTGGATTGTCTGTTTGTCTCAGACATATGTCCCTCCCTGTCTCAAGAACTTGGGACATTAACTTTATAACTATAGCCTCCACTGCGGAAGAACACCTTTACTGTAGCACTAAAACTCTATTACAATACACAGAGGATATATTTATGACTTACATTCGGGCCCCTCTCCCTTTCACCTTTGTCTGAATGATACCTTCCAGTAATGATAAATAAATTGTGTTTGGCAGTCTTCATATAGCTGTTTTCGTATGCATGGTCAGGAACTTTGGAACACGTTGCCCAAGGAAATGTACTGAGGAAGCTTTTAACTGAAACTTTATTTGTTATTGTTATTATTTGTTATTATTTATATTTTTTGTCTCCTTGTGAAATTATAAGAAGCATAAATTAAATACAAAATAAGAAATTGTTTTATTATGATAATATTACCCTTTATTGTTTTCTGCCTATTCTGCCAATGAATGAGCTGGCTATATACCCTGACATATTGTTGACATACCCAAAGCTTGTGTCTTTTAACATGGTAATTTTAGCAACATTGGAACATGTAACTGCACACATCTATCCTGCATTCATGATTGCACTCACCAAGTGATGTTTCAATATATAATTAGCAGTGGAGAAAGGTTTGTGATGTTCGAGTGCTGTATAGATCCATAAGGGTCTGATTTTCATTTCATGTCTCATCATTTCTCTCTCCTGTCTCAGATGTCATTGTACCTAATCAGGGCCTCAAAGCCATGTTTGGCATACAGAACAAAAGGTCACTAATATGCTTGCAATTCAGCATACTTATAATGTTCTCCTTTAATGTGAATCGGACTGAGGATGCGCTCGATTTATACAAGGTAAAAGGACCAATGTCCAGTAACAACTAGCAACAGGCTATTTCTGTCCATGTGCGAAACATCGGCACGACCAGCTGGGAAACCATTTGACTGAATCACATTAAAGCAAAGTGAAGAGCTGCAGTACAGAGAAGCAATGCAGACCTGGTATACTCATCTGAATTTTTTGCTGCTAGGTTCTTCGCATAAAAGAAATAACAAATATTAAAAATGGGTCATATCCTTTGTGTTGCCTAAACAGCCCTGAGGGTGGTGCGCCATCGCAAGAAAGTTGGATTCGCCAGTGTTAACGTCTGTTGTTTTGTGCCATTTAGTCAAGTGCCTATGTCATCGTAGATGTTTAACAAGCAATACTACGCAATGTGAATGAAAGACTGAAAGATTAACTATACAGCTACATATCTGATGTGTAGACACGGTGCAACACTCAAAATCTAGTCTCATCAGCTAATCGGGATTGTGTGCATGGTTTGTTCAGAAGTGATTGACAGTGCTGGCAACATAAACATGCATCTCCAGAACTGTCATCACATTTTAATTCAAATATTGTTAACATCTGATTGGTGCATAGATGTATGTCACATTGCCTTTTTCCAACTAGTGGGAAAAGCCAAAACTGTTCTAACTTTTTCAGAAAATAGTATGTTTATGTAGGTTATTTAGTAATATATATATATTCATATTCTGTACTGTTAATTATACTTACTACTACTTAGCACTAGTACTCTAGTACTTTAAATTACTATATTTATGCATACCCTTGCACCTTGCACTACTTGTCTTGTCTGTACTTGTCTGTAATTGTCTGTACTTGTTATGCACCAATACACCACAGCAAATTCCTTGTATGTGAAAACCTACTTGGCAATAAACCCAATTTTGATTCTGATTCCGATTCCGATTCGGTTTTGCTTACTATTGCTTACAGTTGGAAGCTGATTGAAAAACTGTGTTCTCAGGTCCTTTAATACTATCATCCAAAGATATTATCCTCTGTATGGCCACTTGACCATGTCTCAGATTCAGTTTAACTTTCATCAATCAATCTGTACCCCCCCCCCCAGATAGGCTAAACTTAAAGCCACAATGCTACCATAGCTAAAGATATTCCATTTCCTTAAAATTATCACCCTTAATAGAGAAATAAATATATGTTTAATGTACAACATAATCTGTGGAGTTAAAGTGTCAGTTCACAAAAATCACAAAGACATGTTTTTTGACTTATCTGTATCTTATCTGCCTCTAAAACCTCTACCATGAAGATGAAAGGAATTGTGATATGTTAAAGAAATGATTGAAGAAAATAGAAAGCAGAAATCTCATATCCAAATCTGCATGGCTGGATGCCCCTAAGGGAAAAAAACGTTTCCTTTATTTGTAATTTGAGTGAACATTTCATGACTGTTTTTATTGGCAGCAAATGTGGTCCTTACTCACAGTGACATTAAACTGGTTGAGTGACTAACCTGGGCCAGACAATGTTCCCTTTTATGATCAAATTATCGTCCGATTGCAATGTATTCAAACAGCTGCCGTCCTCTTAGTGGTGGCCTTGAAGATTCGAAGGCACTGCACCTGATTTGCATCACGCCAATGTCCACCAATTAAGGCGATGGCCGAACTCGCATCCCACTCCCTCACTGTCTACACACTCTGTCAGTGGTAGATCATAGTCAAAGCAGTGTCTTGAAATTAAATTTTGAGGGGAAGGCAGGTCATCTGCTATCTGTGTAGTCCATCCTCAGTCAAGCATATTTTATTATCCTTTAGCCAACCAAAGACGCTCTTTGTGAGAGAGAATTGATCATAGCTTTTACTTCAATGCTCTTCAATGCAGCTTATGATTTTAAGGATGTAATTGCAGCATTAAATTATCGTGTGTCTGTATGCAAATGAGCAAATAGAGGACAGTTGAAGAGAGTAGCATTACATCTGTTGAGACAGCTCTGTTCAACAGAGCATGTGGAAGTATGTTTCTTAAAGCACTACATAAAATAATGACCTCATGTCTACAATGTTAATTACTTGAATAACTGGATTTGAATCACTTCAAGTTGGATGCATCAGCTTTCCAACTGTTATGTATTTACACTGTGGTTGTTGGTAGGTCAGTCTGTCATATTTGTCTGTAATGAAATACTATTTGTATTAGGTATTAGTGAAATATCTCAATAGTTTATGGATGGAGTGCTTAAAAATTTGGTATACATTTTTATGTTCCTCTCAAGATGAATTGTAATAGTGTACTGACTTTTCATCTAGTCAATTTATTAGTTTATTTATTTATTTTAAAGCGGACTTAAAGATAACACAGAGATCTCTTGAGTGGGAATTTACATTCAGTGACAGAGGCCCAAGAGTTACAACAGCATGGATCACCGGGTTTCAACCGGAGGTACAGCTGGGTGTCGTCTGTGTAACAATGGTAGGAGATATTTTAATTTCTGAAACTAGTCCCCAAAGAAAGCATATATAGGGCAAATAAAATAGGGCCTATTGTGATGACCTTCCTTTGATTCTTATTATCAGCTAAAAAAATGTCACAACCCAGAATGGCATACATAGCCACTTCAATACTTAATACTTTATTGAACACTGAATTTAACCAGTTGGTTGGAGAAGAGGGCAAAAATCCCTGGTGAAAAATGACAATGATTTGGTCTTCCTGCTTCTCACTGACCATGGTGATTACTCCTCAAAGTGTTGCTGTGACAGTGGTATTGATTTGCCCCCGATATCATCACCTCTATGCTTCATGCAAGCTGGACCAGCTCAATTCCTTAAAGGACGTTAACAAAGGAAGCAGAGGAGCTATTTTTAGATGTCCTGCTTGCACACCTCAAGGGCAATCTGCAGGACAAGAAATGTTTTTTTTTTTTTTGTGTATATATTCTTTTTTTTTTTTTTTTTTTTACTTTAAAACTCATTCTAGATCATTCTTTCATGAAATATGCTTATTCAAGTCCACATATCCAAAAACAATCCTTGTATTGACCACTTTCTTGAGAAACATTTTCATAGCAAGGATACCATGGCCAACAGGAAATTTAAAGTAAAGTGCCACATTAGACTAGCCTGGCATCACCAGACTAATTTGCAAATGTGTATTAGTCTGCTAATTTCCAAGGGGCGTTATCGATGGGCGGAGACAACCAATCAGAGCAACAAAACGCCGTCCTGTCGGATGTTACGTCCTGTCAGAAGTTCGGCAAACACATATTTCTTATCAACATAAGGTTTAAGTGCTGTTCTTTGTTCTTATTTTAGAGAAAATTTATCGTCCAGTCCGTTTAGTACTGCTGCTGTAGCTGTATACCTGAACGACGAAGAGTAATCAGTTTGAATGGGAGAGGGGCCAGACATATCTGCCAGAGCAAATTAACATGAGCTTGCAGAGTCGTCTGGTTCGCTGGCTAACATTAGACAGCAGTGCAACAAATTACATTTTTTGTTAAGAAATATGTTCACAAAAACCCATGTATTGCCACAAAATCCTTCTAATGACCACTTTCCACAGCAACAAGGCCAGTGCCAGCAGAAGATCAAAGTGCTTTATCAGACATGTAGTGCACCAAAGCACAAGCTTCAAGGCAATTAAATGTAATGTTTGTCCCATCATGTGCGGTGGCTGCACTCTATAGACCTAAACATATGAATGATCACCCAGACAATAAGCAACAATGTGGTTGTGAATCTTCAATACCTCAAACCTTCCGTACTTCAAATGGACTCATCCCTGCTGATGACTGGATTCTCAGCTCTGGAGAAGATGCTTGAAATCTTAATACCTGGAGGGAGTGCTCTTGAAATACTGATGTAATCTGAAAGGGTTCTACATGGTAGGAGCTCTTCAGTATGTTAAGTATATATTGAACACAGGTGTACGCAGTTGTTGCTATAATCATAAACACTTTTTTCCCCCAACCGCTGGTTTCTTTAGACAACTTAATGGGCTTCAATACCTTCGTGAATTAATATTCAATTCAAAGGATAAGGCTGGTAATACTTTGTTTTTTATTATTGTCAATAAATCCCATGGACAACCCAAAACCAACAATGAATTGATCTTACTAACAATTATCATATCTGTAGCCAAAGCCTGATATACCTTATTATTTTGTGTAGTGGAAAGCTTATGTTTCTCTGTATCTGCTGAGTGTGTGTCAATGGGGAAAAATGTGTAAACATCTTGCTGTGGACAACCATGAGATGGCTTGTTCTTTATGTTAGGAAAGCTCATTTATGAATAGAAAAATCTAATATATGATACCGCAGACCAGCTGGAAGAACCTGAGCACAGTAGGAATCAATATTATTTGGGAATTTCTTCATATCAGATGTTGTGAGCATGTTGCATTTCCCATCTGCGCTGAAAAACCGCAACAAAGGGACATTTGGGGCTCTATTTGTGTATTCATTGTATGCCCTAGCTGTCAGTCGTCAAATGTTGATTTAATACGACTCCATGTTAGTCACAACAGGTGTGAAAACACATATTTTAATGACGGCATGTCCACTCATTTTGCAATTTAATTAAAGCATGTGATGCATAGCGAGGGGCTCGTCAGTGGGGAACATTTCCATCCCGTGCAGCTCAGGCAGTTGACCCGTTTCCTTGCCTCATTTGGCATGTCGCCTATCATATTAAAAGAGTGAAACCAAGAGATTTGTGTCACAACAAAACTGCAGCGGTGTTTCCTGATAAAAGGAAGATCAATCTTATAATACACAGGGGAGGATTTATTGAGCCAGCCACTCAGCCCTGAAGTGATAAACAGAGGGACGAGCACTTACCTAGTGCCAAGTTTTAACCAATGAAGAACTGAGGCAGGAAAGAGGAGATATGTTGGAGCTGCCCCGTTTTCCCTCTGGGAAGATGAGCAGCTTTTGATACCTGCATATGTCAGCCATTGGCCCCTGCTGTGTCTGTGGAGATTGTTCAGCACTGAGTGGAATTAATCACACCTACAGTATATATCTTTGCCTCAATTTTGGGGCAAGGAGAGCAAAAAGAAAGAAAGAAGAACCTGCAGTAAGTCCTTTTATTAGTTTCACTTACTTTCTGACTGTAAAAATAGAAAAGTACAAAGTACAATACAAGAAAAATGGCGCCTCTGGATTATAGTGCAATGCATGGTAAAATAGATTTGAAATAAAGTTGACAAATCTATTTCCAAATAAGGTGAACATGAGTAATACTGTGAACTGTGAAAGCAACGTGGCTCATGGGAAAGGCATTATATAAAGCAAAGCAAAATCTGAGAAGCTTATTGTCCCTTTTGTATCTGCCCTGGAAAAATATACACAGACTCCCTTCCTGGTTACTGAATTGTGGAGTTGGTGCTATAAACAGTTTTCAATTAACATCAGTATTGCAATACCCATGTCCCATATATTTAGTATATATGGGACGTGGGTATGGTCTTGACATAGACTTGAAAAAATGTTTAACCCATCCTTTAATTATATTTTAGTGGCCACCCAAAGATATTGCGTAAGTAACCAAAAAAACATTGGAACTGAACATTTTATTTGCTGTATGCAAATGAGTTTCCTTTGCTTTGTCCTAGGTACTCAGGTTAATGTGACTGTATCCGTCTGAAGGCGTCCTGATTACAATGTGAAATGAATATTTTGTTGATCTGGATTTTCTCTATGCTCAGCTTTAATAGAAATAATACAACAGTTAGTTCACGACCAAGTAATTTGATTGGACAAGAAGCATTTCATGAATTCTAATAAAGAGTATAACATCACTAGGAATTTTAACTACATAAATCACTCCGCTTTTTCTAATAACCGTTAACTACTTAGATAGTCATTATCTATCTTAGATGTAAAAATATGTATGTTAAATTGAGAATGTAATTTAAATTATTTGACATACGTCTTACACCAACCACAGCCTGAGAGCCGTTGCGATACAGAACCTGTCTGATGCGGGACTTGAGGAGAAGAAGATCATGGCAGAGAGTGGGCACAGGTGAGATGCCTTATATAAACATAAAGAGACTACAACGTGAATTGTGATTTATAACAAGTCGCGGAACATAGAAAATTAAAACTGTTTGTCTTGCATGTCCGAAAGCTCACTAAAATGTTGCTGGGGGCCATTCATGGAGAGTGAGAAACGATGAAGCAACGTACTGTCTGATCAGCTGTTACCTCATCAAATCACAAAGGCCACCAAAGCAATTTTCAACAGACTCTCATATCACTAATTGCTTAATAAATGGAAATATACAGATAAATGTACATGATACAAAGCAGCTGGTCGCTGTATAGACCTAACGTTACACAAAGTGTAAATGTTACTGTGTCGGAAGAGCCAAATAAATGATTAAATAAACAAATGAATCATAATCTTTTATTGCTTATTACTGTTAACTAATAAATGGCGCTTATGAAACAGTTGTATAAAAGCAATATCACACTCAAGGTTGTGCTGTTGTTCTGAATATCAGCACAGCCATGATTATCCTCGGCTGTGATTATCAACCGAATCACAGCCGAGTGTGATATTGCTTAATTCAACACAAGGTGGGTCATTTAGAACATTCTGCACCAAAGTTTGTCCTAATCCCTGACCATGGTGCTGATCCTGGCATCGGCACGGATTGTTCAAGGATACATTCCAACTTTACAGTCAGTCCAACTTTCCTTTGCTAATGCTTTTCTCTCACTATAACTGTGGAATACTGAGACAGGTACATGACCCACTAGGGTTAAAGCAGCACTAAAGAGAGAGTAAAACTGGAATGAGCACAATGTTTGACCTATTGAAGCTGTGTGATTTCAAAGTAGGTGTCATGAAAAACAGTGTATTATTTAATTATTATTTATATTTGATGGGCAGCTAATAATGCCAATTCAGAAAGGGAACCTGGTAGAGATTGGATAGAGTAGAGAAAGGACTGATTAGGAAAAGCAACACACACACACACGGGTAATGTGGGTAAGAACCACTATAACATTCTGACAATTACAGTGCAGCTTTATTGTGGATTATTGCAACATCAATTGTTTAAAAGTATTCAGTTAGTAGTTTCTTTTTTCAGCCTCAGATTCACTCAGATTTCAGCCATGATTGTTTAAACATTTATACAAAAGGAAAGGTCAAAAGGTCATTAAATCAAAAGATTTTCATCCTCATGACTCTTGGCTTGGTCATACAACCACTGGCTTCCCATCTGGTAGTGCTGATGGGAAGCCAGTGAGGGATCAAATCCTTGGTGCAGCACTCGCAACTCCCACTGGTTGATCAGGGTGCCTGTACAGAGCAGAGCAGCATCATTTGAAACTCCTGTAGCTTTTCACATACTACTAAGTGCCCTAAGAAACTGCACTGAATGTAGAACCGGGTGCTATTTTGGCTACAAAGAGCTGTACTTTAAAAGAATTTCCAAATACTGCATCCTTCTATTCTCTAAACCACTTATCTTGTCCAGGGTCAGAGGGTGTTGGAGCCTATCCAGTCTATTAAAAGGCTGACACACATAGACAAATAAATTCATACTCTTATTCACTCCTACAAGCAATTTAGAGCTGCCAGTTTACCTAAAATGTGTTAGTCTGGATTAAAGCTTTAATGGGCCTAATCGGTTTTTAATAACTGAGATCCAACTGAGACTTTGGTTGGGATGGATTTTAAAAATAATTCAGACCACAGACTCGAAAATGCCGTTGGAGTTATGTGTTTTGAAAGCACGGTATTTACAAATGCATAAACAAAATACATACTTATATGAGCTTACAACATTACTATAGTACGTTACAAAGCAATAACTAATTGTTAATATAGTAACACCAATTCCATGTTCATTGTGTGTACAGGAATTTGGTACAGCAGCTCCTGAGAAGATATTCAGGGTCTTTTTGACCTTCAGGTTTTTTCTTCTAGTTTTACTCTTCAACAACCGCTTTTACCATACTTCAGCTGTCTGCCATTTATCATCTTTGAGTGGTCACCCAGGTAGTATACAGTTAGCTTGTGGAGCTTATGTGCTATGAATTTGTATGTCAGAGTTGGTGAGAGGCATTGGGACTCAACCACACAAAGCAGAGACTTATAAAAATGAGTGGAAAGCTCCAAATAGGGCATCAGCCTTGACTGTTTATTCTCAGCAGGATCAGCAGGACCCCTTCACATTACATGCAGGAATTTCCTTCAATGTTACAAATGTAGTGTGTTTTTGTATATACTAGATAATATAGCAGCTTTTCCCGTAATTCTATATTATGCACTCATCTATTTAGCTGAATGAAATAATTGTACAGGTTGTTGTTATGACTTGACAAAAGTGCAAACAAAGAATTTTTCAATTTAAAATAGTCATTAACAGACGGATAGACATTCCAATGGATAGAAATGAAAACATGACTGCTTTGGCAGAGGTAATAAGCTTTTGAAAACAGGATCAGGTCTTGGTCAGTTACAGATTAAATAGAACATGTGGGCAAACAGGCCCTCACTTCTTCTCAAAGGCTTTATGGAAATGAGGCAACTGTCCTTGATAATGCAATTGGATGAGATTCTGCATGCTGCTCTTGGGAAGGCAGCTCCGATAGTTTGCTGCTGCGTCATACCAGTCTGGAGCATTATAGCTGATGCTCTCCACACCAACTCTATCAATCATTCAGAGGGTATATCAGCACTAAACCCTGTTATTTTGGTTGCTGAGCAGGGGGGTCGGTATTAGCGCTGATGCACTGTAAACGGACTGGTGCAGCAGTGGCATTGACAAAGCAAGAATAGACTACATCAATTAACGTCCTATTCTGCACGTCCTCATCTCCCCTCCTAATCTCCAAATCCAGTTCATTTCACAGAACAAATACAGCGTGTAAAAGATTTAGCTTTCGCCTCATCTGGGATAAAAAAAAAAGAAAGTTGTTTAACAAATAATCAACAAGCATTTAAATCAACAAAGGTCTCTTGGGGAGGGTTTCATGTCTCAAGCTGGGGAAATCTTAATACATAAATCTTTACCAGAGCCCACTGCAAATTTGTCCACTTTTGGAAATTGCAGTGAATGTATTAACTAATGTAAGAAGGTATTCTGAGTATATGTAATGAAGTGTATGCTCTGAATTCTCGTGTGTGGTAGAGACATCCAATCATTTTGTGCTGCTGTTTTAACATCTGTTCAATTAACCTGGACTTGTTTTTTGCAACACACCCACACCCATGCAGAATTGAAGCCAGGGAGCACCAATCTCCCAACCTGATATTTTGATTCAGTCAATATATCTGTTCAGCAGGGCAGGCTATGTGCAGACAGGAATTTCTTTATTTATTAAAAAAACAAACAAAAAACAGAAAAAGGACACTTTCTCTCTAGGAGGCCAAAGGGCAGGTGCTCAAGCCCTGTTTAAGGTTCTATCTGTGCACGCGCATGGTGATGGTTATTGCTGGAGGAGCACAGTTTTTTACGTCGGATAACATCACTTCCTTGGCACTCTAATTACTGTGTCAGGAGAACTTTTCCCAAAGAAGTCTGATGAGGAGTTCAGGATGTCGAGTTAGAGACAGCTAACAGACACCTCTGTAGGACATCATCACAAGGCAATATTTCACCACTGGCAGTGGGAGAGAGATGAGTTTGACAGACTCTGCTGAAGAAATGGGTTTTCTTTAATGATCAATTATACAATAGTAAATTGACAAGGACACAAGTGAAATAAATGAAGACAAGAGTCTAGAGCTGTGTGGGGCTGTACTTCTTCACAGTGATCATTTACAAACAGAATTTACAAAAGTGAGTAGTGTTAATGTGCAAGTCATAATTACGACTGGGAAAGTCAGATTTGTCCGACAGAAAGCTCTGATTTGGTGCTTAATAATATGTAAGTGCCTGAAAACCAAACAAATATGGATGTCTCGTTCTCTGTTTACAAGAAAAACTCCACAGAGAATGAGACAAACAAGAGGAACGTTTACATTCAGTGCACTGGGAGTCGACCCCTTAAGTCTAACAGATGTGTTAAATGCATTTTAACATATTTTGAATCCTGCATTGTTCATATGCATGTTTACTAGCCATCAGACTTCTTCTTCCCTGCTTTTTATTGGAGTATACCTGCATATCTTGGTGCATTACTGTCACCTGTATATCACTGGATTAGTGTGAAACCTTTGGCAGGAATGTTTATTGTGCCATTATTCACGTGCACAAGATGAACAAAATGAGGATCCACTCATAGAAAAAAAAAAAAAAAACTGCTCCATAGCACTACTAGCGGTGAAAACTCATATTTAAAAGGACATAGCAGTGTAGTGTCAATGTATAATATTTTTTAACCCTCACACGAGCAGCTCAGCCGTCATACCAGCATCTGGAGCTGTCCAGTGATGTGAACGCTAGCAAGTCCTGAATGTGGGAAATTTTCCCGTCTCTGCCATCCATCTCATATGACATGCATGCAGCATAATTATGCTCAGCAGCATGCAAACATGCTCCCAATGACAACGTTATCTCAATGAGGTTTTCCACGGCAGATTTACCACGGTCCCCGTCTAAGTTTAACCTGTTAACATACTATCATTTTCTAACCTTCACTGTCAGTGGCATTCTTTGCGGCAATCCACAGCAGAGATATTTCCCTAGATAAATCAAAAGTGGCAGACAGACAGATCAACATTGGCATCTGTATTATCGATCCCCTCTGCTACCGGGGTAAAGATAATCTTAAATATGACTTCTTAAGACGTATTTTGGTCAGAAAAAAATGATGTGTACTTAAAGTCTATTTGTATTTATCTTTAAGCCTGAAAAAGCTTGGTACACAAAATAATCACCTCTGTCGGTCTCTATCCAAATGCAACAGGTGCCAATATTCAATATGCCTTCCAACATCCCTACTCTCAATTCACTAAAATCTCCAGGGTAACATGTCTTGCAAACGTTGGGCAAAGCTGTATTATAAGCTTTAGTACTAGACTTTTTACTTTTTAATTGAATCAAATAAAATCCAGTAGCTATCCAGAAGCTGTTGTTTTCAATGGAAACTATAGGAAGTTTAAAAAGCTCTGAAAACTCATGTGAAGAGTTGTGAAGATATTTTATAAAGCACCTGAATTCTGATGTAATGTCCTGCAATGTTTCCCCTATATAGAGACACACAATGAATGGCTTTCTTCCCGACTTTCTGAACTTTTCCTAAAGTGTATTATCTTCCAATAGTATTCCACAGCATGTCAGTATACCCCAAAAAGCCTTGCTGATGTTATCATTATTAATGGAAAGGCATGCACCTGTCTCTCTGGGCAAGGGCTTATTCACCGTGTGACATTGTCTATCACTTTGTCATGTTTCCTGTCTTACACCCTCACGTCAGTTTGTTGCCTCTGGTCCATCTCTGGTATTTTCAAAGAGAGCACAGCTGCAACGCCTCACATTTAATTTGTTCCGCCTGCTGTAGACGTCACCTGGCAGGCCATCACCTCTTCCAAAATGACTTTGACCAATTATCAGAAAATTAGCCACCGTTGTTTAAAGTATTTTAAGATATATACTTGTGATATTGTTAAAAGTTGAGAAATTAACTCAGAAAAGATTTAAAGTGAGTTTTGATACAACAAGGTATCACAACAACCTTTTCTTTTCTACTTTAATGGCTTTTATAGCTCTGAGTTACTTTTAACCTTTGTAGGGTTTTGAAACCTGAAACTGATGGTGATATGTTTACGCCAGCAAAAAATTATGTTTCATCCTGCAGCCGTCTTTCCATCGATCTGTTAAGCTTTGACCCACATCCTTTGATCATTAGTGGCTCAGCTGGCAAGAACACGTTGAGTTCATATCTATGTAAACGGAAAGAATATAGATTTTTATGACCTTATAACCTTTCCCATTGAAAGACACGGGTCTATACTGAGTAAATACTAAGTGCTTTCTTATTTAAGTTTGAAGACACCAATATATTAATGTGGATATTAATCATCATTAAAGTTAAACTGTTTTCATGCCAACATTTTTTAGCATTCAGCCCTTCTACGTCAAGACACTACAGACAAACACATTGCTTCTTCATGCCCTGGTCATCTTGAGATTTTGGGCTATTTTGCTTCCATGACATGTTTTCTTTCAAACTTGTGGAAAGACAAGATATAGGATAGAAGGATGAGGGTGTTAAGGATTTGATAAGATATTATGTCTGAGCCAGAAATCTTCACTCACTTTATAAATATAAAAAAACAGCAAAACAATGAGAAAAGCACAATGCATTTGTTAGAAGAATAGATTATAAAAATGTATCAAAATAAACTCCAGAGAATGGTCCTATCAAGACAACATAACATTAGGGGAGACACAGCAACTAATTTTATAAGGAAAAACCGAACACCCCTGGCTCCGACTGGGTTCCTACAGAGGAGATCTCAGGAGATGGACATGATAGCTCAACACGCAGATTTAGAACAAATATAAGAACAATATTTGGAAAAATAAATGTACAAAGACAAATAAACTAAATATAGAGAAAGAAGACACAGTTTTATATTTAGAAAACCTGGAAAACATTTCCGCACAGTGTGACAAAATAATCTCTCTGCTTTATTCACAGAATCTGATCAACTCGGCAGCATTGTGTGTAGAAAAACAAAGAAAAAATGTATTTGTGCTCTGATAAGATTAATAGAAGAAAGCAGTCAGGGATGGAGCAGAGAGCCAGCACAGATTTCCAGGGTGAAAGAGAGCAGATTTCCAAAATAGTCCCCATAGATGCAGCTATTTATGTGGAGAAATGAACCATTACTGTATCTAATTTGTGGCAAATTGATCCTGGAGACTCAGCCTGTCATCCATCCTCCTGCTTGTGTGTTTAGTCTCAAATTTATACTTTGTCAGTTGGGAATAGAGCTGGGAGGACAAATGTGTCAGCTCACTGCCTCTCTGAGGCCGCTGTCACAGAAGAGCTATGATGGTGAAGAAGCCAGCCGAGAACGGATTCACTCGCTTTTTGGCGACAGCAAGCTCCGCAGGCGGACGTCACTGAGGAAGCCAACCTTCAGGTGCAACTTGAAGGATATAAAGTGAAGCAGGACATGACAACTACTCTAGAAAGAATGATAGATATGTTAATGTGTAGTCTGTTGGTAAGATGATTGGTTGGCAAATAGAAAAAAGGGGAGGAAAATGTTTTAAAATAGACAAGAAATAAAGAATTATAAACACAAGACATATCATTTTTAATCAAATATAATACTTTTACATCACTATATCTTTTAATGTATATGTCTTTTTTTTCAGTAGGGGGCACTAACTACATACATGGCCAACCAGAGCAGGACTCCTCTGACCTGTTACTAATTTTCCCCTCAAATGCACACGTCAAACCATAAAGGGTCAACTCATTTTGAGGTTTCTGATTGTAGTTAGGAATGAGGTCAGTGCTCTTGAAGTCACCGGGGATTAAAGTTCATCGATTCAGTTACCCTGCCGATGATGTGTGCACATAATACAGTTTTACACTTTGACTTGGTGCAGAGTATGTTTGAACAGGCAGCCGACCAATTAAAGAAAAACAACATAATTAACATAATCAATGATTGGAGAGAAATAATGAATGCAGACGCTTTCATTCCAGGTAGGAAGGGTCACTGAATGGGTTGATGAGTATGAAAAATGCCGTGAATCACAGTCACCAGATCTCAGTTTAATACCAATGTCCATTCTCGGTTCAGAATTCCACAGTTTTTTCCACTCCACAAGCCTACACAGAGAACAAAAAGTCCTGACTAAGAAAATGCATTTTCCCCCAAAGTTCAGTGGCCTTTGGCTAGTTACTTTGTACATGCAAGCAGGTATGTAGACTGCATTGTGGACACATTTTGAGGCAGTGATCAACACACTGGTGTGATATAATGAGAAACTATTTTAGAAGAGGCCTGTGGCAGAATTAATGTTTAATGGATGCATTTTATCAGATCAGGAAACTCCCAAAAATGTATAAATGAGTACTAAATAAAGATACCTACTGTATATGGATTCTACTATGAACTGCAATACCATTAAGACAATTACTACTGACTACCACTGCAGCAACTACCGATACCACCACTGCTGCTTCATTCAATACTGATCACAGTACAGGTTCATGTACAAATCATATTCCTCAAGGGCAGACCTTGGGGTTAAATGCCACTGCTGATCAATGTGTCAATTGGTGAATAAATTAACATGATTAATTAATGATTAAGTGAGAGTTTGTTGGTGTACTGACATATCATTGACCCCATCTAGTGGTGGAAACGAGTTAATGCAGGTGTTTTGCTGAAATAATGGACAGCGTACAGTAATAAACACCATCCAAGGTGTCTTCTTGGAGTATTGTTTACAAGGGACACCAGAAATATATACATACATTTACAGTGGTAGAATGTAACTAAGGAAATTTACTAAAGTACTGTAACTTAAATACAATTTTCATGGTACAACAAACAAAAAGTTTACAAAGTACCTCACAAACTAAAAAACTGAAAATACACAGTCCAGTCAAGGAATAAAAATAAGAAACAAATTAAAAGCCATAATAAAATAATTCCTAAAAATTAGATTGTATATTCATCAGCAATAATAATCCAATTACAGTATGAAAGAGCTCCTTCTTCCTCATGAGTACTGAGGACATTTTTTATATTTTAAGTACATTTTGGTGATAATACTTTTTTACTTTTACCCAAATAAAATTGTGAATGCAAGACTTTTACATGCAACAGACTTTTTCTGCATTGTATTTTTATTTTTACCTAAATAAGGATCTCCTTCCAGAACTATACATTTGTATAGATAGATGGATAAATAGATGGTAGGATGGATGTATAGATGTATAGATGGATGGATTATTGGATGGATGTATAGATGTATAGCTGTATAGATGGTTGGATGGATGGATGGATGATGGATAGATGGATGGATGTATAGCTGTATAGATGGATGGCTGTATAGATGGATGGATGTATAGATGTATAGCTGTATGGCTGTATAGATGGATGGATGGATGGATGTATAGCTGTATAGATGGATGGCTGTATAGATGGATGGATGGATGGATGTATAGATGGATGGATAGATGGATGGACGGATGGATGTATAGATGTATAGCTGCATAGCTGTATAGATGGATGGATGGATGGATGTATAGATGGATGGATAGATGGATGGACGGATGGATGTATAGCTGTATAGCTGTATAGATGGATGGATGGATGGATGGATAGATGGATGGATGGACGGATGGATAGACGGACGGATGGACGGATGGATGGATGGATGGATGGATGGACGGATAGATGGATGGATAGACGGATGGATGGATGGATGGATGGATGGACGGATAGATGGATGGATAGACGGATGGATGGATGGATGGATGGATGGATGGACGGATGGATGGATGGATGGACGGATGGACGGATGGATGGATGGATGGATAGATGGCTCTGTATGGGCCTCAGGAAGCAGTGTAGAGGGGAGGAGTTTCCCTGCGCAGTCTGAAGAGTGTCGGGCAGCAGAGGAGTCAGGATGGCAGAGAAGCTGGCATCTCTGTCCGTGTACGGGTTTTAGATTAAAAACTGGACCTGTGACCAGTTAAAAGTGACGCTGATCAAGCTTCTTTTTTTTTTTTTTTTTTTTTTTCTGGTGTTGTTCTAAAAGCCATGCGCCTGTTGACCTGTCTGTTATCTGCGCTGATTTCATGCAAGAATGGCAGAGCGAGCGGAGAGTTCAGCCCGCCCGGACACTCTCTGCATGTCAACGACGGCAACTTCTCAAACCGGGACCACATGGAACAAGAGCCCTTTCAACAAGTGCTCGGTCCCCTGTCAGGTCTGTACGGGCTTCAGTGCGTTACAGGACGAGTCAAACTTTGGTTAAACTTCAAACTTGTCAGAGTTCTCGTTGATGTGTGCTTAATATGTTGGATCCAAGCGGGAAATAACACGTAAGATAACACTGCGGCTGCAGAAATGGGATGAATGTTGATATTTTTACTCTTTCTTTCTAAATCTCTACCTTATCAACCATCACACAGGTCTTTTTTTTCTAGCAGATTATAGATGTCCTCGTTCAGTCGGCCCGGACCATCTGTATCAGGATTTGCTCGCAAATCTACTGGTGTGTTCAGGAGCAGTGAGTGGTGTGGGAGCTCATGAGGAACGGCTTCTCCATCTGTCCCTTTTTAACTGCATCACCACCAACAAGCCAGCAACTCACTTCTTTATGCTCTGTGCAGCATTTACAATGTTATGACAATATATTAGAAACTCTTTAAAGTGACTTGGGGGGTTGGCTGGAGTTTTCAGTGAATGATGATAAGATGTCAGCACTAGTTGTCCATAAAAATAAAAAAAAAAGTGTGTTAAACATGTGTTAGGTGTTCAGGTGGCCATTAATATCTTTCACTAAGCATCATCATTTCACTCAAACTATGCTTTTTTTGAATTTTTGAACCCCCCCCCCCTTCTCTAAAGTGTGTCCCGCTGCCTCACTCACACACTTTCCATGACAGCCTCCTTGTTTACAGCAGAGCGGTGGCGAGGAGCCGAAAGAGGGATTTGTGACCCTTTTCACTCATCAACTGCTTCATGACTAATTCATGCTGCTGTAGGAGTACATTATACCATCCTTCATCACATGATCCTCCAGTCTGTGCTGTCGGGCCAAAACACTTGGAAATGTACCCGAGCGTGCTGTTGTCTCCAATAGCACCCCCCCCCCCCCCCCACCACCACCACCACCCCCGCACACAGCCTGCATACCTTGTGTCCTGCCAAACCTTCTCCTCTTAGCCTTCCTGTCCCTTCAGTGCAGGGAAAACTCTCAGGGGAAGGACTTCACGCTTACTACTTCTACTAAATAAAATCGAAAAATACAATCATCCTGAACCAGATGGTCACTTCTCCAATGCTGAGATTAACGTCTTCATTGTTGTCCCCTTTCATAACGGGCAAAGCAACAGAATTAAAGATTTAATCATTTGGCCCATGGGAGGACTGTAATTATTTGACTGCAGGGCTGGGTGTTGTTGGGACATTAAGCCTCTGTGCCACCCACCTCACCCAGCTCCACCCTTAGCATCCTTTGTCCCACTTCAGTTTGATATTGCTGACTCGTGCTCGAGGCCGGTTTGGCCCACATATCAAAGGGTGCACTTGTGTTTTCCTCCATCAGAGGAATGTATGGCCTAATTCCAACACGCACACACATACTGGCATGTTAGTGGGGAGGGCGGCGGGGGGGTCACCAGAGATAAGTCCCTGTTGGACCATCTGTTTGTGCCGCCTGGTGGTCTCACAGAACTGACCAGTCAACATGTTTGTGCTCCTCCCTGTGCATCTTGATTCTGAAGCCATTCTATGGTGAAATGATAGTAATGTAACGCTGAGTCTGCTTGATATGTCAGCAAAAGCACATTTAAATGCTCGCAGCCACAAATATGCTGTTTTCAATAATTATAGCATGCCATAATACTGCCTAATACTGACGTCTTCATTTCTGGAGCAAGTACTTAAAATGCATTTTAAAAAAACACTGATAAAGAAAGCTAATTCTTTACTTCAGTGGAAGGGCATTCTTTTTTACTGGACACCAGTGCTATTATGTGCCTGATAATAACAGTATTCAAGTCACATCACCCACAACATGGGATCTATTTCTCCTTGGCCTCAGACAGCCCATTTCAATCCACTTCATAAACCTCTTTGTGGCTTGGTTCAGTTCGCCAAATGGGGAGATTATAGTAATCTGGCACGAAACACCTCCACTTCAGATTTAGTGACCCCCTTCTGTTTCGTTTGGCCACTAAATGGAGGCTGTGTCTCCCAAAACAAGCATCCACCTTGTCTATCTGCACTGGTGTATGTGTCCCAGTGGGTTGACAGTACAGTAACACAGCCAAATGTAGATGTTTGTTTCACATTATGGCTGAAAATGAATGCACCCCTGACAGCTCCGGGCATTTGTCTGCTTCTGATCAAAAGGGACTTATTAGGGGCAATGATATGGGATGATCTGGTTATCTGGTTTTTGCACGTGCTGAAATATTGTGAAAGCTGGTAGCACAAGGCATGGCTTCATGAGTTTTCAGTAAAGCTTTGGCCATCTTTTAGCAGCAGGATTATGAGCAATCAGACCAGCATCGAATTCAATCATTGCTACTGTCAGTGTTAAATTGTCATCATTACAGAAAGATGCTTACGACATTATGACTGGTGAGATTGCTGCTGTGGCGATATTGCAGCATTTAGTTACTAATAAAAAGTGCAGTAAGGGCCTTATTTATGGCCTCCTAGCACAAAATAACTATGCTATACTGTAGTTGTGGAGAGTTGATGATGAGCTGGCTGCTGAGATTTATGGCTCCCAAAATTCACTTTCAGGCCCAGACTGCACATGAACAGTACAGAATATTTATAGCAGGGCAGTAGGTGAAGGAAGATACCTTGGTGCTTGTCAGTGCTGGCAGAGTTTTGCAGCTGCACACAGTACTTTTGGTACTGAGCAGTTTCTTTGAGGCATTGTCCAGCTGCTTTTTTCAGTCATAAATGCGCATTTTTGGCCTTGTGCTATGCCACCTTCACAGTTGTCCACAGCAAGACGTTGACATGTTTTTATTCCAATGGCTGCTAGGGTTTGGAATGCCCTTTACTGTCAAAAATTCTCAATTTTAAGCTGTGTTTATTTATTTTTCTCGCCACGTGGGGGTGGGAGAATAAGCTGTAAACACAACTTTGACATATTACCCCCTTGTACAGCTGTTATGGTGAAAATGTTTGCAAACATTCATTAGAAGTCGTGTTTCTGACTCATTTTTGGTGTCCACTTACTCCTGAGGGAAATATCTGGCTCTTTAGCAGCTATATGCTTGTCTACAGTATGTCAGTTGCTGGTCGCCAGCTTTGTCTGTCGCTTGGTGCTGGGCAGGTAGCGTACAGTTTGCATATCGTAGCTTTTTTCGCTGCTGCAGTTAAAAAACGGACTTGATGAGGGTTAGATTGAACCAAGCAGTAAAGCTGCGTCCGTAAAACCAAAACAATTAGCTAAAGAGGCCAAAATGCTCTGTAGAGCTGAGGGGAAATGCCAAATTGGTTATAGTTCTCTGTGGGTTGGAGACTTTGATCGACAACTTTCACATCCCCCATGTCATTTGATCCATTGTTCAAATATAAGTATTGATTAGTGCAGCTTTATTGCATTGTGTATCCCTCGGCATTGACCCTTGGTACTAATCTGCATGAGCCCCATTTATTTATATGAGCAACTAGTGTCATAATGGATTACTGAGCATTTCTTCATTGTTATGCAACATCATACCGCTGAAAAATAAAGCCTTGTTGTCATGAACCTACTATTGGATTTAGGGCACAGGGGCTAATTGGGTTTGTGGATAAGGTGTCACATTCTCTAGGAGCTACCTGAAAACGTAATGATTAGGGCTCCAACATGAGAATCACATTATTGGAAATATGTACTGTACTTAGCTGTTTGCATGCTGATAAAGCATAATGCTGTCTTGAATGCATGCTGTGCTGTACTAATTGGCCAATATCACCATCAGTATTTGTGTCCTCCTCTGTAAAATCTGCTGGGATTCATTGATTAATATCCTCAAGGGATTCAGCAAATTACTTTTCCTGTTTTGTTGCCAATAAAGCCCCATGTATGTTAATTGGAAATGCAGCCAACTCCATTCTGTTAAAGGCATATAGTCGTTCTGCATAAAAGGGTTGGACCAAATAACAGGAACACGTTGCACTACTTTATAATGCAGTCCAATCTGCTACAAATGCTACTTTTGTGGAGGTTATAATGTTACATTCTGCCAAAAGTGTGTCAGAGAGTAGTCAGTTTTGACATTGTAATTTGTGGTGTTTTAGTGGATTGCATTATATCATATTGTAGATTATGTGTGAACTTGAACTTGAATGAACCTTTGCGCTCAACAGTAGATTGTTTTTGTGTTTCTCTAAAAGCAGTACTAATGCCCTGACCATGCATCTTTGTCTAAACCCAAATTTATTTTTTTCGCAGCTTCTGCTTTTAACCTAAAGGTCCAGGTCAACGATGTGCTGAGTCGTCAGTACCTAAGGCAGGCAGTGGTGGATGTCTACATCAACTACACCAGGACCAACACAGCTCTTACTGGGGAGGACGGTGCCGTTTTGCTTTACGTACCATACCAAACTGGGATGCCTATCGCAATTGTGGCCAGCAAGGATGGCTACGTTTGCACACTGCTGCCCTGTAAAACCAACAGAATGCCAAGTAATGCATTTCATGTGTGAATTGATTTAAATGTTTATATATAAGTGAAAATATACCGATTGATTGGTTGAGGTACTATGCACATATTCTACAGGTCGATTTGTGCATTATATGTAAGTAGACTGTAAGATGGAACTATTAACATAATTGACAAAATGGTTATGGGCATATGATAAATTAGGTAATACAAAAGATTGAGTGAACATTAAATAGTGCATAAACAATAGTTGCCTAACGTTACTAGACTAGTGCAATATTCAGTACATAGTTTTTAGTGCAAACAGATGTCTTAAAGTGTTGAGTGCAGAAAAGTCCAGTAGTGCAGTGGTGATGGTGTAACAGTCTTTGGTTGGTGGGGGGAATGAGGAGTTGAGGGGTGTGTGTGTGTGTGTGCAGGGTGGGAGGCGTCCTTAAGAATGCTACGAGCTAAACGCAGACAGCGTTTTTTCTGGACTTCCTCAATGGCTGGAAGTGGAGTCCTGTAATGCGTTGTGCAGTTTTCACCCCCCGCTGGAGTCCCTTGCATTCCACGACAGAGCAGCTCCCATACCAGACTGTGACACAGTTGATCAGGATGCCCTCAATCACGCAGTGGTAAAAGTTCACCAGGATGGCTGAGGACAGATGGTTCTTCTACAGTGTCCTCAGGAAGAAGAGGCGCTGGTGAGTTTTATTGACGAGGCACCATGTGGCCAGGTGCTGTACCTCTTCCCTGTAGGCTGTCTCATCGTTGTTGCTGATGAGACCAATCACCGTGGTGTCGTCTGTGAACTTGATGATGGAGTTGGATCCATGCACAGGTCTGCAGTCATAGGTGAAGAGGGAGTAGAGGAATGGGCTGAGCACACAGCCCTGTGGCACACCGGTGTTGAGTGAGACAGTGGTGGAGCAGGTGTGGCCTGACCTAACATGTTGTGGTGTGTTGGTCAGAAAGTCCATAATCCAGTTGCAGAGGGAGGTGTTGGTGCCCAGGTCTCCAAGTTTAATAATTCACTTGGAGGGGATGACAGTGTTGAATGCTGAGCTGAAGTCAGCAAACAGCAATCGTGCATATGTGTTGGTGTAGGTGTGTGAGCACAGAGTGCAGTGCTGTGGAAACTGCATCGTCTATGCTCCTATTGCTGCGGTAGGCAAACTGGTGTGGGTCCAGTGTGGGTGGGAGGGAGTCCTTCAGGTGTGCCGGGACCAGCCTCTCGAAGCACTTCATGATGAGGCTGCATACCGTGTGGTTGTGTGTGTGTGTGTGTGTGTGTGTGTGTTTGATGTATCTGTCAGTGGATCTGGCCCACATATCAGGATTGTTTTTTTTTTATCAGGACACTTCAGATGGTTTCGTGTAAAAACGCGACCACAGAAAATACTGAGCTTCATGGACTACAGTCATTTTTTCTAAACTTTCTAGTTGTCATTGCAAGGCCAAATTCTGCTCCACCCCACCGCATTTGACACCTAATTAGGTGCAGCACCCAATGTAACCAACTATTTGGGATCATTTTATAACCCACATCTGGAGTTGTGTGTCTTCTTCCGTCTCTGTTGCTCATCTACAATGCTGTGCTTTACCTATGACAGCAAAGAACTGAATCTTGAGCTATTGTTTTTGTAGTAACAGCTTAGATAAAAAATTAAAAAACTTGAATTCCCCCATTTCTTGCCTCTGTGCAAGGATTAATACCCAACTTGATATAACACATTGCCACACTGCCATCTAGTGGACAAACAGTTGATTTTTAATTAAGCACTCAATACTAACTTGGCATCTTTCCCCTTCTTGTTTTCTCCTTGCCGCAGTATTTTCGTCTGTAACCATGTCACTACTTGGTCGGAATCAGGGGAACATCTGGCTCTTTGAAGATTATGTCCTCATCACTGGCAAAACATCTGGTATTGTATATATTGTTCAAGTCATAGTTTTTAGTTTTTCTCTCTCTTTCTTCCTTGTTCATGTTCTCTCTGTCTCTCTCTTTGATGGTCCACACAAGCATTAATTTAAGCATTTATTGAACACATATTTTCAGATATTTATGATGTTTTCCTTTGTTTGTAGACGCTTCATCGCAGCCCATTGTCCAGTTTCACAAGCGCCTGCTGAACCTGACAGACGGCAGTAATGTCACCTCTGTTAAAGCCTACCTGACCATTCCCAAGCTGCCATCAGAGGAGGACAGCTTTCTTAACACTCTGGGCATCATGAGCAGTAAATCAGGTAGATATGTGTGTTGCGGTGACTGTTGTCTGAACATTGTATATTTGTGAATTTGTGAGTGATTTGACTTTGAGAGAACTGACACACAAAGCACTACAGATAACATTTCCACAGTCTATCTGAATTTCGAAAGTTGCATTGCAGATTCTAAATGACAAAAGTGACTGGAAGTTCAGATGAAAGTGAAAATCCACTATGTGTAAGATTTGAAATATTACTGTGGTGCCATCTTTTGGTAGAATCAAAAAAAGACACTGTGGTAGACAGAAATGCAGGCTTATACTAAATGGGATGGAACCAGGACTACCTCCAAAATATATTTACATATATTCCATCAGATGCTCTAATAAACTGATTCTAACTGTAACAATATTTAACTGGAATCATATAGCTAAAGTGTTTATTTCATCCAATAAAAGATCAATCCAATTGTAGTGTAGTCCACATTGTCTCTAAGCATTACCTCCTCTGTTTTTCAAGGATACATCGGAGTGGAGTTGAGTCCGGTGGCGGCCGTCAGCGTGCAGCTTTTCTCAGGAGACACAGAGTTACATGTGAGTGGGCCCGTTCAGATCAGCCTCAGCATTCCTGACAGCTGTGGACTTCAGACTTCAAATGTTGTTCCAGCGTGGTTCTTTAACCGGACCACGGGTGAGTAGAAGTCACAATCATGCACACACTAAAATCCAGCCTCCGGTATTTTGATCTTTGAAGAATCAGGAGAGAAAGTGAGGATGACCTCATGCTCGGAAATGTAGCTGAGTAAAGGTTGCCCAGCTGTAAATGGTGCGTCTATTAAAAGCAAAGAGTATCAGAAGGCCGTGGACGATCGTTGCAAATGGTGTAATGGGCTAAAATACACAACACAATAGCCACATAACCCTTATAACAACCTTACAAATAAATGATAAATTGAGTCAGGTCAGTTGAATATACTTCAACAGCTTACCTGGCATGTAATGTAATATGCATTGTCAATATTACTGACAGCACTGAAAGCTATAGTTTAGTGGATCATTATAATCTAATACTAATAAAGTTTAGATTAATATGAATGTAATGTTCAGTTTAAAAAAGGCGTGACTTGACTCCACATCTGCAGGGGAGGGTTTAACCTAAATTCAGAGCACATTTCTTATTAGGGCTTCTAACAGAGCTACCCCTTAGAGGCTTCATGACACTATCTGTTCAGACTAGATAAGGAGGCTAGCTTTACCTTGTTCAGTTGACTCTATGTTAATAGACTTATGACTAAAACAGCTAGAATTAACAGTGCTTTGCTGATTTATTAATTGCCCAGAGGAGCCGCTGTGTGAAGTGAAGTCTCCTCCAATTAGACAAATACTACAGTAGTGGTTTGGTAAATGCTACTCAGAAGTCGAGTTAAAGCTGAAAATCAGCGCACTGGCCTAAGGTGGGAAGCCTGACATCCTTCCCCCACTAGAGAAGCGAGGCCCACTCATAATTTAGGACTTGGACACCCATTCAGAAGGCCCCTAACTTTGGATCCTGTGTCCCACTTTCTAGAATAGACACCTCTCACTCATTCAGCAGGCTGCTTAACTGGTGGTAAAAAGGTTTAATTTACTTGTCGTCTGCTTAAATAATATAGTGTAAATTAGAATTAAGTCCTTGTGAATGCCTTCATTTTTTATTTTCTTAAATGTTTATATATACACTCTACATATTTGCCTTCTTTTGGGGGTCCTTGACATGTTTTTGATTTCTCAAACACGAGTTAAATTAACTATCGTCTGACATGATATGTGTTTTTCAGTGTACTTTTCCACCACCATTGTATAAAACAGTTTTGCATGGCATTGGTGTAACACAAAAGGTGGTCTGTACAGATTTCCGATATTTATTTTTTGACTACCTTGCAATCTTTCCCATTTATTATGTAGAACTAAAAAATGTAACACCAACTCACTGTCATTTCTTAATGACTTTAAGAAATGACATTCATTTTAGAGTAGTAGATTTGGTGAAATTGATATATATACTGTCAGTACACCACGTACCGTTAATGTTGTGGTAATTATAGGAAATTTAAGACAAATTGTATGCAAACAATGCTGATGTGTGTTTTATTTTTGTTTTATGTAGGTGGGTGGATGAGAAAAGGACTAGGGACAGTAGTGTCAGTAGAAGGAAAACTCATGTGGACGTTCACAGCTCCTCACCTTGGTTACTGGATAGCAGCACCTCTGTCATCTACCAGAGGCAAGTGCTCATACTAAAAACCCTGGAAATAGAATACAGTGTTCTATGTTTTGTGCACACACAATCTCCAGTGATTTTTATGCCATGTGTGTTTTGTTTTCATCCAGACTTCTGATGATCTATGTGCTTTAGGTTTCTTTGGACTTGCCATCCCCATTAACTTCATCTTGCGCCATTCGACCTTGCTGATGGTGATCCTTGGAGGAATGCTTGTTATTGTCATCTGTGTTCTGGTTGGGTTATTCTTTCATCGCAGGTAACAGTGGCTTTCATCTCATACTAGTCCATATATACTATAAGTTAATATGATTACTCAGAATAACATTTAAAGATGTACTTTCTGGGAGTTTTTTTTTTTAGGTTAACAACATGCTTAATGGGCTGTAAGTGAAGGATAAGACTATATTAAGGAATAATATAGTCTTATAGTATAGCATTCCATATATTCATACCTTGTAAGCTGCTGTTGATCTGTATATCCAGTATGTAGTCGGAGACATTTTTTTAAGCCTATAGGGCACAAGTATTTTATCATTTTCAGTGGAGTATTCCTTTAAAAGTACTTAAATAAAAGTAAAACACCATTGATTACAAAAGCAAATCCTTTACTTGTCCAATTGAATGTGTTTATAAGTATGTATTCTTACTGTGTAATCATGCAGTGAAGGCAGGATGAGCTTTCAGACAAAAGAACAAACTGTCATGCTCAATTTCATCTTCTCTACAGACGTTTGCTCAGTGAAACTAAAACAAACAAGATCCTACCAGGGATGAGGAAAGACCAAACCACCTCCACATGTGACGATGAAGTCTTTGAAGTATGTTCAGGGGACTCCTCTCATCCACGGGACGGACTGAACCAATCATTCACAGAAAGGGGGGATAATCGGCGCAATGCCTCTGTCATTTGTTTGCACAATGGCAATGTCACAGCCAACCCCAGTGCTGTGGCCATTGCGGTGGAGTGCAACGAACTTAACACTGACCTCAATGATCTGATGTGTTTGTATAAAACTACAGAGCAGGACGGGGCTCCGGGCTCGCTGACGG
This sequence comes from Lateolabrax maculatus, assembly GCA_031216445.1. Taxonomy (NCBI): domain Eukaryota; kingdom Metazoa; phylum Chordata; class Actinopteri; order Acropomatiformes; family Lateolabracidae; genus Lateolabrax; species Lateolabrax maculatus. The sequence goes on from CM062208.1 coordinate 20,857,454, forward strand.
AGAATTTGTTTTTCTACAACCAGCCTGTTGCCATTCTTCATGCTCCAGCTTTCTTCCATGTGGAGGAGCAGCCAGAGCAGCCCCAGTGGAGCCGGTCGGCCACTCTTCCCCGCGCAGGGGCTTCAAACAGTGTGGCCTCCGAGCCGCTGAGTAAAGACGGCTTCACCCAGACTGTGCCAAAAGGTCCCTCTGCCACCCAGAACCAGGCAGTAGAAACTGAGGACCAGCTCGGGGTTCTAGAGGGCTCTCAGGCAGCCACCTCCACCAACACGTCCAGGGGTCACTTCAGCCTCCCGGAGTCAGTGTCGGTCCCAGGAACGTTAAATAAAATCGGGGGCAGCAGGCACTCGGTGCATGCCTTGGCAGAACTTTCTAAAATCCCCTCACTTCAGCCCCCTCGGGCCTGGTTTGTGTCACTGGAGGGCAAACCCGCAGCCGAGATCCATTACGCCGTGTCGGAGCAGCAGAGGAGGCGGAGGCCAGTTGAGAGTCGAGAGACCAGCTTAGACTCAGGAGTGGATATGAGCGAACTGAACCAGACGTCCGGGAGGAGGGCCGTGACACTGGAGCGCAATGCTACTTTTGTCAAAAGCACATCCAGCAGTAAACATGCACCTCCGCAGTAAAAACGCTGAACGCCTCCATGCCTACAGCCCTCTAAGTTTCTAAATAAACGGGATCAATTCTATCTATGATAAGTGACTTATTTCCCTTATTGCTTCATCTTTTTTACACAGTAAAGTTAACGCACCAATCCAACATGGGGGTACTGGCCCATTTCTACCATCAGATGCAACGCAGTTTGTGTGGTTAATGTACACAATTATAAACAGTCCAAAGCGGAGCAGGTGGACTGGCAGTTGCTGAATGTGGCGCTAACATTACATCCCAAATATGTCTCATACCCTGTCTTATCTCTTAACTCCTGCCTCAACAGTTGGTTTTAACCAGAAAGTGTCCAAGCAAATGTCATACGGATAAGTATAGTTTCAGTTGCCCTATCTGTCCACCTCCAATGTGACAGACCATAATGCCATAATGAAAGATCATCATCTTCTATTCCCTCACGATTAATGGACAGATTACCATGGTTGTTTTAACATGACTGAAGTTTGCAATTTTAACAAAGTCATTTGATTTGTATTTGTTTGTGTATATTATCATGAAGTGAATCATTTCATTATATTTTAATAAATAATACATCAAAAACTGACCTTGGTTTATGAGCATTTTTAGTAGCATACGATATACAATATACAGTATGAAACTATGGTGTATAAATAAATATGCTAAAATAATTGAACTCAAATTATAGTATTATATAGTAATATTACCTGAGAAGTTAAGGAATATTTACTCTCAGGTACAGTAATCGATGGTTCCTAATATTTTACACTTGAGAGAAGGACAGTCTACTCCGCTCACAAAGAGTGACTTTTCAGACTGTTTTATTGATTTAATTAATTGTTTAATTTGATGGCCCCAAGGCACCAAAGGCAAACATATAGAGAGAAGTCACACAAATGTACAGACTTGTACAGCAGAACTTTCTCATCGACCCCACACAAAGAACTGAGCACTTCTCCTACCAAAGGCGATCTGAGAGAACGGCCTGACTTGTTGTTTAGCGGAAATATTTTTATTCCCTATAATTTTGTATTTCTATTTCTATCCAGTGTCTTCTTTTATTTATTGTCGTTCAGGGCAGGCTGCCGCCGGCCGGGCTGAAGGCGGAAGTGCGGTGTGCGCTGCCCTCCGCGCGCACAGCTGGCACGGTGAAAGGGCGCAGGAAACCGCGGGCTGCTGCTCTCTGTCGAAAACTTGTTCCTGTTGCATCTTCAGACCAATTTTGTAGGTCGGCCGTTTCCGCTCGACGACAGAACGACAAGTCAGAAGAGCGGTAGGCTTTGTGTCACTTGCTGTGTCGCACAGATCCCGTCCAGATGTGGCTCTAGTTTACCTGCCGGAGTGCGCCGCTGTTCGTCCACTGCTGCTTCAACATTGCAACACCCTACATACAGTAAGTCAATAGTTAGGTCTTTTTTTTAAGCAGCGGGCAATTACGTGAAGTTGTTTTCTTATTTGGACTTTTACGTGGAGAAAACACACACACACACACACACACACACATACACACTTTTAATTTTCAGGCAGCCCAGTGGTAAGTTCGTCTAGCTTTGGGTGCAGTGGCCTTATTTGCATTGCAGGCCTTACATAAAGCACTGACTTTCGGTTTTGGGATGATTGTAAGTTCATCATGTTACAGGAGGAAACGTGTCAGTCTGCCTCTGTAAATCACCTTGTGCCTTGTTTTCCGTCTGGTTGCAGATCATGGACAAGCTGAAGTCAGAGCAGGACAAACTTTGTTTGTGGCTTTCAGCGGACCCCGATCACATCCTTAAACAGTGTGGGGACATGTTATCTATGAATGAATTCCTCGAGGTACAGAAGCAGAGCAGTGCCTTAGACCAGATGAGAGTGCTTTTGAAAACGATCATTCTAAAGGGAGGAGAGACCTGTCAGAGCTTCTTTGACATTCTGAGGCAACACCGAGCACATTACCAGCAACTGGAACAGCTTTTCAGCCCCAACACTGAAGGTAAAACTGCTGTATGCAGCTCCGGCCTGCACTGTGTGTACTGTGAGTGAGCCTCAGCATGCATTTGGGTTCAGTTAAGCCAGAATTGTAATAAACGTTTCTTAAGGACGGTGCCACGCTAGCTGGATGACTGTCTTCCCTGTTTACAGGGTCACCTACTCCAACAGTGTTTGCTGATGGTAACAGTGTTGTTACTGCCAGAAAAATAACAAATACCAGAGCAACATCCATCAACATGAAGATTGAAACAGTGAGGGATCCAAGAAGTAGTCCATCCGGTGAGCTTTCATATTTCTCAAGTATTCCCTGTAGTGTTACATAATAAAATCAAAGTTGTAAAATAAATTGCTGCGCTTCAGTAAAGCCGCTCTCGTTTCAATTGTAAAACAAATTTTGAAATTTTTTCTTTGTCATCTTGTTCAGAGAATGCTGTTGGACAGGTTCCTCAAACACATTACGCGGCAACTGGTGGCAGTGTAATATGTGCTGATAAAATATCTGGTGTCACTACTGATGGGGATATTGATTTCTCAGTGACTGTGAAACCATCACCAGTACATGCAGGTAACAGTTTGTCAACTTCTTACTAGTGATGTATTAGATATTTGTATAGTGTAGTTGTGTGTGTGTGTGTGTTTGCGCGGCATGCGCTTTCAGTCAGTCTCTCATTCACAAATCAAAGCATTTAACAATAAAAGAAAACTTTCTGTCCCACTGCTTTCGTCTCAGGAACAGTAACTAAGACGCTGTCATCCTCTCAGGTACAGTACATATTGATACAATAGAGATAGAACCTCTTACACAGTAAGATGCACATCGATTGGTTAGTTTAGTTTTTGAGGAATGTTTCTAATTACCCAGAGTGGGACAAACTCAAGATGCATTTTTTATGACCCTGCCGTTAAAGGTGCAGTGAGATCAGCCTGATAGTGGCAAAAAATGATTTCAAACCACATGCTGAAACATAAAAGTGCTGTTCAAGACTTTGTCCCACAGTGGCAGAAAAGTAAATTTTCCCAAAAGCAAATGGCCCATTTCATACAGCCCCCCCCCCCCCCCCAAACCCTCATTCATTTAGGCGTTGATAACCAAAACCTGCTGTCTTTTCACAGGGCCCTGCTGTGAAAATGATCATTGAGCACAAAGTGGAACTGATTGACTGCCTGCGGGGGGATCACTCCTTCATTCTGCAGCATGTGCATGCCAAACATATCGTCACAGACAGAGAATATCAGAATATCAAGCACATCTCACAGCCAGAAAAAACTGTCACCGACCTGATTGATCATGTGATCGTGAAGGGTCAAAAATCAAGCTCTCTTTTTCTTGAAGTTCTCAAAGAGCCTGAAGTTCTCAGGACATATCCAGAGCTCATACACATTACAAAAAAGTGGTGCTAAGCAATTGTGGAAGCTTTTAATTGCAAAACAGACAATTGTAAGCTAAATTTTGGGGAGTGATTTTATCTTTTTTAAAATGAAATATTAAAGAACATTTTTAAAATCCATTCTCTTCCTTCTTTAGATGAATGTGGAAATAATCAAACCATATAGTGTTTTCCTTTAAACTGTGAACTAACAGTTGGAAAGGGTGGTCTTATCCTATGGAAATCAATTGTTGCATTTATGGAAAAATAATAAAAAAAACTTTTCTGAGTGATTAGCAAAAAAAAAAAAAAAAATGGCTAAAGTTCGGATTTATGATCCGTCATTGGTACACATTTCTAAATGTTGATACATTCTAAGAGGATTTTCTCCTACATGAATTGACTAATGCACATCATGTAGTTCAAAGCTGCATATGATCTGTCGAGCCACTAGAGGTCAGAATTGGACAGGTTTTGTTTATGAATTTTTGGATTTCCTACAGTCATGACATTTATTTATGACATTATTTAACACAATATTCTTTTAATATATGATTGTATATATGATCCAATGTAATGACCAGTTTATACTTAACATGGTATTGAATTCTGACTGTGGAGACAGAAATATGTTAACACAATACACTTTTACTGTAGGTTTATAGTTATTTAAACTTCAAAGAGTTCATGTATGCTGCTACCCACATGACCCGATTACTTTCATATATAATCCTGCCATCAGCTCTTAAAGCTTTGCAGCATTGTACCTTTTTGTGTCTTTCTCCATTAGGACAGTATCAAATGTCAGGAAAAACTGGTTCAATTAATTCAATTAATTGGAACATAAGTTAACCTTTTAAGTGACACCAGATCAGGGTTCATTATCTTCACAACGAATAGACATTGATTGTTGCATCACATCCAACTGCTTCTGCTCTAGAAATATTGACAGGTGAATATGAATATTTGGACTTCCTTACAGTAACACCCAGGCCCCTTTGCCCTGGAAAGACGCCTTGGATACTTGGCTTTGGTTCAAGGAGCTTTGGATGTGTGGAGTAAAAAGCGGCTGGAGGATCCCTTTGCAATGGAAACAGTCTGACGCACTTGGTAGATCATAAAACGGCAGCAGGATTAGCACTGGCCTATAGGGGACAGTGAATGACAAACACACTCTTACACCTCATGTGAACCGTGTGCTTGCCTCAATCATTACCATATATTTCTCCAGCATTTTTATGGCTCTAACTTCTTTTGAGGCAAAAGCACTCATCTGGGCATTATTTGTTTTGGGAACTGTCAGATGATATGTTGCCTGCACCCAAGAGATTTACAAGGAATCACATTTTGCTTTTTCTTTGCCAAATGTTGTCAGACTCATGATGGACCGTTTTTAAAAAAGTGTAAAAATGGCACCAGACTAACATTTCTATTATCTTTTTAAAACATTTTACACCTAGTTTGAGTTCTGAATTTGTTAAAACTGACCCCAAACACACCTAAACTAACCAGCAAGGCTTGTGCAACTTGACATTCCATTTCTGGGCAGTGCGAAGGAGTAGCCTAATATTTCCCAGAGTTGTCTTAAAGATTAATTGCCTTTGATTAAATGGTATCTTTCTTTTTTTTTTTTTGGGCTGTAGAAGTTTGCTGTGGTAGAAACTATAAATACGGACTTTTCCCAAGACTACCTCTGGTCTGGACATGGTTTTCATGATGTTTGTTCAGAAGACATTCTAACAATGTTACAATATTTGGTGATTTTTCTTGACAAGCAAAACCCCTGTCAAATAAAATCTGCTAAAATTAAAGTTACATTAACCCATCGTTCAACTCATTAATAAAGCATTCCATCACACACTGTAGTGTGTTGGACCAAGGCCTGGTGTATTAGTGGAACATGGTGGCACCAAACATCAGAATACATTAGCAGGCCCTATTGTTCAACTTTTCTCCTGCAGTCCCAACATGGGGGACATTTTTCACATGCCGCTGCACTGCCAAGCTTTCGAAACCGAACCCCCGCTAGGCCAGACAGCGAATGCAACCCGGCGGTGGAAAAGGGGTATCTGTTACACAGGCGAGAGGCCAGCTCAACAGTATTTGTTTTAACAGCAGGCTATTAGCAGGCATGCTTGTCTTGTGTATTTACTAGGGTGTCCAATCATGTCAAAAATCCTTCTCAGTAATAAAGATAAAGGATTGGATTCTTAATTCATTCAGGCTGTACACTATCCAGTCTGAGACCGTGTAAAGCCTGGATGTTACACTTAAGGTGCTGAAACGTTTTCATGTAAATGTGCAACCTCTTCATTGTAACATGAATTTTACTGATTAACCAGTAATATCCACTATTATTAACTAAATTGAGCATGCTAAAGAGTGTGTGGTTGGTTGAGACTACTACTGGTATGTTAGGAGGTGGATTGTTTTCGTGCAAGAAGCAAGACCTTTTTGAAGGAGGAGGTTGTTGCTCAGTTTGTTAAATGTCAGAATTAATTATCTGGCATTTACAAGTAAACTGCAGTTTGTCTTACCATTTTAAATAAATGAAATAACAGTCAGTCTGTCTTTTTGTAAGAGAGAGATAGTATTTCCTTAGAACAAGATAAGGTATATACATGTTTTACATTTACATGTCAGTCATGTATCACTCTAACCTCTAAGCCTGGCATTGCATTTACAGGGCAGAAATTACTGCACTGACATTCATTCCTCAGCGACTAATGCTAAGCTTAAGGCTGTCGCAATCAATATTTAGTAAAGTAAAGCAACTATAATCAATGTTTTTATTTAACAGTGGATCACATGACTACTGTATGTGAAAGGAGTCGCTCTTAGTAATGAATCTATAGAGACTACTGCAGTTCCCCTCCGCACTACTTAGCAGCATCTTTTAACTTAACCTAGGTTTGAGTTTTATGGCTAACAAATTTACTGGTTCACTCTTACAGCTCTCATCTGGTTCTGGCTCTCAACTTGGTTAATACAAGCACACAGAGACATACACATTTGGTATCAACGGATAATGAATTGGAAAATCACTTTGATGTTTACAACACAAAGAGTTGTGCATTTTAGTAAAAAGCAAACAAAACCGTAGTCTTTTTGTAATCCAACCTGAAAGTTAGTGGCACAGTAGAGACTTGTTCTCACAGTTTGCTCAACACCTTAATTTCCACAAATCAATACATGGTTTACACTCCGTATGAATGTTGTGTATAGCAAAATAATATATTGATTTTGTATTTTTCACAAAATAAACCTTGCTGTTTTTTAAGAAGCCCAATCGACCTGTGTTTTGCCTTTATGGAACACATGTCAATATTATAATTACCACACCATAATATTGTCATGGCTTCTTGCTGCTCTTGAATCTTGTTTAATCTCATTTATATTACTGACTCACTGGACAATATCTTATGACCCTGAGATCAAGTTGACTTGAAAATGTATTTCGCAAGTAAAATCCTATTTTTTTTTCCATTAACATGTTTGTTAAGTATTTCGTATTTTCCTTATTGTGTCTGTGGTACTCAGCCCAAAGCTATTTCTTTGCTACTGATAAAACAAAATCTTTAAAAATAAATCCTACATGGTACACTGTAGATCATTACATATATTTTGAATTGCACACAACACAACTCCCCTTCCTTTGTGTGGGCATGTGTACACACACACAGTTCACAAGTCCCCCCCAGTTGTCCAAAAATAGCACCGCTTGGCGTAAATGGGTTCAGAAATAGCCTTGAGTTGAAAAAGGGATAGACATGGATACCCTGAGAGATTGTTGGATCTCAAGTGTCATCGCACTTCCTTCATTTTGTTCGTGTCACACATTACAGCACATACGTAGCTATGAAATTACAGGGTCCTCATTCTCAACACCTATGGAGAAGATGTGGGTTTAAAAAACCAACATTTCAGCTCCTTCCTTGCTGAGGGACAAACAGAAGTGATGGGTTAATATACATTTGGAACAATCATGCACAGGACATCCTTAATTGCACCAGTCATTAATCAGGCTTTCATCTGTATCACCTGTATCTCCACTTGTCTTCACTTATATCAGCACCATCAAAACAGACACCTTTTTAAATACTGAACTATGCAGGCATGTTTTATTTTATTTTCAAGTAGTAGTAATATTAGTATATTAAAGTTTGTGAAGAAACAAAATTGCATGCAGCAAATGAAGCTAATTATTAAAATGACAAACCTTTGGATGTGAATCATTGCATACTTAATGCTACAGTTGGCTTTGTTCAACATGTGATAAGGGTTTGGGGTCAAGGTGGTTGAATCTGAGGTCACTGTCCCCCAGATTGTTGGTCTGCACAGGAAATCTGAAGCCTGTGTTAACCTAACTCAAAGCAACCTGAGAAGCTCATAGTAACTGATTAAGAAAAATTGCTTTGACACCAAAAAGCAAACTCACCAGGTTCAAATGCAACAAAATAAAAAGTACACTCATTAATAAAAAACACGCTTAAGAGTTTCAACAAAATACTTTAGCTTTAGCTCAAAAGCTTAAGTATTATATATAAACACCTTCCATCCAGTTTTGGCCCCTTGCACCCTTAGGTTGCGTTCTATATATGGCAAAACGACACTGGTCGGTTGCCAGTAAATAAGATCCTCTTACAGTCAGCGCAGTGCAAAATAAGCTTCACATAACAGAAATGACAAGAAAATGCAGAGAAAACACACAAGCAGCTGACTGTCACAGCACCTCAAAGTAGTTATATTCATTCTTAGTAAAAACATAAAAGGGAAAAGACTAGAAGTCAACAGTTAGAGAGGTGTAATTTAATGTAATGTAACTTTCTGTGTGACTAATTAAAATTTTGACCTGATGATGGCTAGAGGAAAAGTTAAGCAATCACCAAAGTTATTATAATTAATCCTCTGTGAACCCTTAACATCTGTACTAAAGTTCATGGCATCCATGCATTAGTTGAGAGATTTCACACAAAGTTAAAGCATTTTAACCTCATGGCGGCACTGAAGGAAAAATCAACTCATTAAGTCACTAGGATTCATCCAGTGGGGACCATGAATGCCCGTACAGAATTGTATGACAATCCATAGTTGTTAGGGTATTTCAGACTGGACTACAGTGGTGGACGAACCGACCAACCGATATTACCATCCGAGACTAGCGAACTTGTACTACATGATAATAACATCTATTACAATTAAAGATGTATGTAAGTGCACAACCCCAGCTTCATTAGTGCTGATTTCAACATCTTAATTTCCAAAGACAAAGGGGTTCGGATCTGCTGTGAGCAACAGAAAATGGGACATGTGCTCTGCAGACAGGGTGGATCAAAGATGGCTGTTGATAGCTTTAAAGCCTCAAAAAATGCCAAATTGATTCATGATGGTGGACCTGCTGTTTCAGCCTTTAACAGCAGACGGAATTACAAACAATAATTCGCCCTTGTGCAGATAGAACGCCAATGTAGCTTATAAAGTTTAGCTGGAGCGTATTTCAATATTTATTTGGCTTGGGGTGCAAATGCAGAGCAGCTGTTTCTCATGCTGTTCTGGGTCCAGTGCATGTCACAAGAACTGCTCGGTAAGGATACAGGGTTTCGCTCTGTCTGTGGTGTTGTGGTTAAATGCTTCACAGACTTTCTTTTATGTGAGATTACCTTTGATGATGAGGATATTTCTTGACATTGACTTGTCTTCCATGGTCAGCATCATTTCACTCACACATTTGACTGATGGCCGCTGATTCTGTGTTTGTGTATCTTGTGTGTTTGTACTTGATAGTCTTTGAAGGCAAGAGGCTGATTCCAAAGTTTATTCTAAATTAAAATACATCATCCTCAAATCTACACCCACGTTAAAATGTGTTAATTCGACTGAGAGGTGAAAATAATACTGAATTTCTTTGAATACCTGTTCGAACATGCCATTAAAGTGGTCATAATCAATATTATTATACTGTGTAAAAGGTGTCATTTGTGTTGATGAACCTACAGGAAATGATCACCAAACTCTGCTGTTCCTCTCAGCTCTACAGAGTTTCAGCATCTTTTAGCTCATTGTCGGGGTTTTTCTGGGGCAGAATTTGACTATTTTGTTTCACTCTCACTGCTCACAGTGTCCCTTTCGGACACAGCAGGCAGCTATTTTCTGCAAAAATGCTACCAGCGAAAAACAAACAAAAAAGAATGCTACTTGCCCAGCACCAAACAGCACACGGACAAAGTCAGCGACCAGCTGGTGAACATGGTGGAGCATTAAGCAGCTACAGAATCCAATATTTTACTCAGGGGATAGTGGAGACTAAAAACAGAGCTAAAAGGAGAGTGAATATTTGACTTAACATTCACCAGGTGGCTAGAAACATGACTCCAAATGAATCCGAATGCTGCACCGTAGTAGCTGGATGTGTAAATTGAATTTCAAAGGTGATGCTATGTCAGTGTTTTGTTCCCAGCTTGTTTCTGCTGCCCCCTGGTGGTCAAAGAATCAGTTATTCCAGGTTTTGTGTGTCACCTCTTAGACAGAAAGCTCTCCTGGTATAATTACATCTTTCCTTTTGGGAAAATAACATTATTGTTAGCTGATATGCCCGTTTTAACAGGAACTTATTGAACTTCCATGCTTGGCTTGAAAAAACAAAAATCTTTTGACTGTGAGAGGGGTGACTTTCGAGTCATGGGAAATGTTTGTGTGAGCATCATAAGCAGATTCTGAAAATAAAACAGCCCAAGGCACTTTGTAACAGATATGACAGCAGTGAATGAGTCAAAGCCTAACGAGTCAAAGCAAAGACACGCATGTTTACTTTACTTGACTCCCTCATGGTCATCCGGCTGCGGAGGTCGCTCATCTGTTCGGCAATGCAAGTGCACCATCGAGGCCTTTCAACCAAAGCGTCCAGGACTTCAGCTGTACAAATAAAAGGAAATAAAGGGAAGCAGCCTCCAGGCTGGGATGTTTGAGTTGCCATGTTTGTGGTCTGACACCTGTATGGAGTGAGATAAGGGTCAGAAAAGGGGAGCTCCGGGTTTGATTGTACGAACTGCGCTTGAATCCTTTAACACATCTGCTTTTATGACTTTTTTTTTTAACGATAGAAGGAAATGATGTAGCGCCCATGATGAAAGCTCAAATAAAATAGCTTGAACATTAAACAGTCTTTTGAGGGCAAGCCAGCCCTGGTTTATCTGCAAAACAATAAGCAGACAGGCAGCGTTTGGCTTTGAAAATGATGAAAATAAATCATTCCTCCTGGCCACAGAGATAGGGCTAAATTTCAAATTGGTGGCTGCACACAGATGATTGTGTGTACGTGCCACTCAAAATGGGATAATATGAGACTGAGGCAAAGTTTCAAATGTCAGTTTAATTGAGCCAAATAATGTTGTTAGGGGTAGCACTGAGAGGTCAGGAAGGAGGAGGCTATCTATAGCAGCATGGCCATGTGGAAGATATGATAAGAGTAAATCCTTTGATAACCTCATTTTACCCTCTTGTATAGTGGAGTATTGACCACTTAATGTATTGTGAGAGGCCACAAGGCATACATGTTTTTAACTGCTATAGCTGTAATCTCAATCTTTGGAACTGGTGCCTGGTCTTTTTCAACAAGACCTTCTCCCCATTTAGATTACTCTGATAAAATCATGGAGCATGTTGGTTTTATGGTGAATCATGCCGTCATGTAGGTCTTAACGCACTAAAACTGTTTGATAATCCCAGTTTGTACACCTCATGATTATTTATGTTGTATTTTTAATTTCCTGAGCCGACACAGGGTATCCTTACAAATACTTTCAAGCCACTTCTCTTCTGAGGGCATGATACGTGTATAGGTTTGTGAGTAGTTAAAGATGGTGGCAGGAAAGCAAAATAAGCCTCCATAGGTATATGACTAAGAAAGAACATTTAGCAGATAATACAGCTGCACGCTCCTGACTGCAGAATCAGTGAAGCCAATCCAAGCTTGTTTGCCGGGCTAAATGACATTGCTAAATTGGATTAAAAAAATTTATTAAAAATATATCCAACATCCAAATGTTTAAGCCGTCTTAAAGTATTTTGTATAATATCGATTATACATATAGGAATGTAAATTCTGGATCATTTGTGGCAGGAAGATTTTTTTTCCAGCTTTTCCTGCATTGCTGATGCTTGCTGTTACTGTGACTCTGTCACTGAACCCGCTGGCTGCTCCTTTTAGTTTGTGGCCCTCTGTGGTTTACTTGTTTGCAGTACTGTGCATCAAGACATTTGTGTGTGTGTGTGTGTTTGTAGAGAGCTTAATGAGGAGTTTTTAACAGCCGACGGACCTGGAGCCTCATTTATCAACATTTCACATGGACAGGTTTTGTGCATGAGCTGTACATACTTATTTCCTCCCGCAGAATGGGGTTTAGAAATTCCTTCTTGCATGTGAGAGTTTGTGTAAATGTAGACGCACTGCTGACCACGTGTATGCAGAAACCCCTCACTACTGAGGTACTACTGTGCAAGGTTTTCTCATCAACAGCTGAAATGGAAATCTGGTCTGCCACCCTCCTGTGATGCTTCTCTTCTTATCTTTAGTTACAGTGCTAATTCCTGTGAAAAAGCATTTACTTCATTTGTTACATGTGCTCAAGCCATATTCTTTCTTTTCTTTAACAGTCTGCCTGAGAAATATGGTTGATTTGGGGTGTTTCTCTATAGCACACAGCTATGCATACATACAGTACATATATACTTTATACAATGCCAATTTACAGGTTGGATTTATTTGAATCAAGATGCTAATAAACATGCACCAGTTTGCTACATTAATAACAATATAATTGAACAATCAACTAATTTAATGGCAGCATATAAAACTGTAAAGTTGAAGCCCATTGCCACGTGTTAGCAGAACCGCATGTGGAATTCAACAATAAAGCATTTAATTCAAACTGAGGTTAATTGAAGTAGAAGCCGCGGCCCCATCTTGAAACAAGAGCATGAGCACTGAAAGTAAAGTCCATTTAAGTTACGAGGACGGAGACAATAATGGCACATGACATGATCCCTGTATGAGCTGAATGCGGTGGAGCACAGTAAAAAAAGAAAAAACTGTGTGTACTTTTATTTGTAAAACTCCCCCTTCCCAAACATTTAGTTCCCCGAAGACAAGAGGTGATGTGAGTTATTGGCTTGGCCACACTGCTCATTTCACAATCTGACTCCCCTCTCTCCTGTCTGGTATCATCACTGAAACACTTGGTGTAGAAATGGTTGTTCTTATGTAACTCTAATGTTAGCCAATGGTCCATGGTCATAAAGCATGTCAGCCTCCCAATGATCTCATTCAGTCCTACCAGCCTTTCCCTCAATGCAGCATTAATGCGGTGTAGCAGAAACTGTCCTGTATAGCAAAATAACATCTTGGGGTGAAATTACAGCCATTTTCATATGGGAAATGTACAGGTGAGCCAGAATTATACAGTATATATATATACAAGATATCCACTGATATGCTGACTGTACTGTAGGAAATTTTGCAACCCTGGTATTTTTCTCCAGCCTCTGACTCTCTCACCTCCCCTCTCCCCATGACATTGCCATCTCCCAGACTGAACTGCACCACTGCTATCTCTAGGCAGCAGGGGGTTGCTTAAGGGGAAAAAGGAAAAAAAGGAAAAAGACACAATCTGAGTACGAGCAAACCTAAAGTTGAGGATTTTTACTGCCCTTTGGCTCTTTTTGTTTTCCTGCCAAAGCCAATTTTCTTTTAGAGTAGCCACAGCTGTCTCGCAGGAGTCCCCGTGGATTTGGGACGTAATGCGGCAATGAATAGATATTTAGCTTTGTCACAAAAGGCTGGAATTTAACAAAGCGGAAAACTGACAAGAATACCAGAGCTGAGACCTTGTCATAACCCAAAGTTAGCTCTCTGTCAAATGCGGTTAATCTCATTCCCATACATAATGGTCATTTGTATTTCTGATCCTTCTCATAGTGACATCTGAAAATAAGAGCAGATCATGATTTTGCTAAATTATTGGCCGTGTATTAACCAATCTGCTTTTCTGCTGAGGTTATACTTTTCTATGGTGACGGGTCTCAGGAAAATTGTTCTTGTCCACACAAGCATTTCTAAATTAATGGCTTCTGCTCGATACATCCTTTAGGTGATGCATTGAGCCTGACTTTTTCTCTGCCAGCTCAAATGGCAAATTAACAAAAATGGAGACAGGAAATAAATAGAGGTTTGCTGCAAAAAAAAAACAACAACAACATTTTTTGGTGTAATGCCTCTGAGTTACTAGAACCATAGATATAGATTCAAAGGTCAGTTAAAGTAATACCAAGCATTGGCTGTTGTGTTTTTGCAGTCCATGTTTAGGTAACTGTGTCAGTCAGCCATTGTACAAGCCATACAGCCAGAAATGTACAGCATGCATTGATCGTGTGTCTGTGCGTGGGGACAGCTTTGCCTCAGGCCCTCAGCCTTGGACTGATCTCAAAATTAACCTGGAAATTAAGTATTTTCTGTTATTTCCCTCCAGACCCTTCTGGTCTCCGTACATTATGAATTTGAATCATTAAGCCTTGAGTTTAGATTGAAACATTTTTATGCTCTATGTTGACGCGTCTTCTCCTCAATTTGTGCTGCCTATAGAGTCACTATTCAAAAGAGTCACTCTCGGCAAATGAAACCTGTCTTAAAGCCTTTAAATTTTGTACTTAACACCTAACCCCCAGCATGCAAATTGATTGCTGCCATCAGTGGACTGTTAGGTCACAGGAGATCTTTCTAGATTGTTCTTTGATGAATAGAGAGCACCTCTGTAGCACCAAGGGATGTGTGTCTGACTGAATCAATAAACAAGATTTTACAAAAGATACCATCCTGAGTGTTAACAGTTTGACAGTATGATTGAAATAATCCCTCAGACTAAGAATAGCGGAACAGTTTTGCAGCCAGTTACTGTCACTCTTGCAACCACAGGCCAACGCACACAGAAAAATGTATATTTATAGCTTACCTAGTTCTGTGTGTTTCTCAAAGACGCCTTTTTCAACCAAGATGATGATGATTTATTACAAGTTCATGTCCAGTTTTAGATGTCCATATATCCATATATGTCCATATACTGCATGATATAAAACTAGTATAAAACAATAATTAAAATTACATGAAAACTAAAAAGAAAATGGCTGATTGTGCCTTGAGCTGAAGGCTAGTGTGTTTATTGATCTGTTGTGGTGTCACTCTGTTTGATCCTTGAGGATTGATCGTGCAGTTGCACTTAACAAGGTAGCTTGTTATCCTGCAGGTTCCTAATGATGGAAATGATCCATAGATCTATTGTTTACATTCCCCCTTAGATCTTTTTCGCTTTAAAAACCATTATCAGAGCAGTAGCCAAGGTCTTAGACAATGCATATACCCTTTCTCCCACATCACTCCGGAGGAACATGTTTTTGTTTGTTCACTGTCACTGAAATCAGTAAAACATGTACTGTAATATCTCACCAAACAACTTATTCTCGTCTATTTGCAAGATGGAGTAGTTTGCCAAATATCAAGTGCAGCTCCAGAGATTGTGGAGCAAAAAAAGGTAATTGTCATGCAAGGAAGAAAATGCTTTAGATATTGGGCCTCACGCTTGTACAAACAAACAGATTTGTGCCTAAGTGAGTATTTGTCACATTCTCTGCAGTGGAGTTAAAAATCATAATGCCGTGAGTTTGAATATAAAATGTGGAAATCAGCTAAAATAAACAAACTGAGCCAAACAGCCCTATATAACAATTTAGGGGCAATTCAATTGTGCTAATGATTAAATCACACACATATCAGGTATTTTTCAGTGTTTTGTGAAGAAATATTTTCGCTTTTTCACCCAGCTCACCTTCCTAAATCCAAAATGTAAATATCTACTATACGGGATGTTTGAAAAGACTAAACCTCCAGTGGAAAACATTATCAATGCAAAATTACTAATTAGCAACCCTCAAATGCAGATAAATAAGTTAATCTCTTCAGTGAATGTCTCAGTGACCGATTGTCATTATGATTTTTGGGGAAATGTTGTGTTTTTGAGTTTTGGAACCTTTTCAAAAAATTATTTATAAACCCTTCATCGTGAGAGCCTAGTTTTAAAAAGATGTAAAAATAGATTTGATTGTTTATAATCATCGTGGAGTATGACACGCATATCTCCTCTCTCACAAACAATTTTTAACCCATGTTAAAGTCTGTGCAGGACCTTTTCTTCTTAATACTGTGCTGGCCACTCGGAACCTGCAGTGTGTGTGTGTGTATGTGTGTATGTAATATGTTCCCTCACCAACCCAAAGGCCTCACAGGAAGAGGCATGCATGACAAAGGTTCAACCAGCATATGCGAGCAGGTCATCAGTTGTCCTGGTAACTTCGCTCTGAGGCAGAGAGCCCACTAGCTGGGCCTTTGGCTGTCAAGGTTCCAGCTGCTGACATTTACTTTCATTCTGTTTAATTGCCCACCATTCTCAGAAAATGGTTGAGAATGATCACGTGTCTAAAATCCGATGCGCTTGTTATACTAACTGCTATGAGGTTTAAAACGACATGGTGTGAGGATACGCTGAAAAAGAAAGATCTGTCCTCTTATGTAATGTTTCACCCATTAGAATACATATTATTTATTTATCATTTATTTCCCTATATGGTTTGTTTTTTTCCTCTTGTGATGTATACTTCTTTCTTTTCTTATTTTATCTTAGATTTTCTGTGGTAGCATCTGGATTTAATTTCACGGTGCTTGATTTTAAAGACAGGATGGGCTGCCCCCTTCTGTAGAGGGCAAGGGCAAATTCTCCAGTGAGAGATCAAATCCTTGAAAGACAGAAACCCTTAAAGAAATATACGTGTACTCACTGTAATGTCTATACGGTCAATATGAAGTTTGAGCCAGCAGCCAGTTAGCTTAGCTTAGCACAAAAACTGGAAACAGGGGGAAACAGCAAGCCTGTTTCTGTCCAAAGGTAGCGAAATCCACCCACCAGCACCTCCGCAGCTTTATTAACACATTATATCTTGTTTGTCAAATCCATACAAAAACCGAAGAGTAAAAACTACGCATTGTGGACTTGCAGAGGGTCCCGGCCAAGAAATAGTCCCCATTAATGATAGGGATATGTTGTCAAGTGGTATATTGGGCCTATTTGAGTAATTAATATAATTGGAAGAAAATCCTGGAAGCTGGTCCACCATCCTGTCTGACAGAGTATCTCTTGCCTCGCAAGCCAGTCAGCAGACATTCGGCACCATGACCACATCCTTCCTCTATTGACTCCTTCCCTTTATTCAGTCTCCTGACTGATGTTGTCTGCAACATAGATTAACAATGTCACTTTGTTTACCTGTCTTCAAAGTGGAAAACACGCTGTAGCTCAGTCTGGTGAGCTGATGCTATCTTGTTAGCATCCCCACAAAAATGTGTGAGCATTTCCTTCTGTTTCCATCAGTTTCCTGTGTTCTCAAAAAGACAGAGTGTGGGTCTTCAACTCATTTCCCACTTAAAAAAACAAACACACCCAGAGTCTCTCTCTAACACACTCTCTCACTCAAAGAGGGGACAAAAGAAGGACAGGAAAAACTTCCACACTTTCTATCTCTACTCTCTCTTGTTTTTCCTTTTGGCTACAGGCCTGGTCATTCATTATACAAGCATCACCCTGAGCACTCACAGGGCCTTCTTCTGAACTGTCTCGAGAAGGAGCAGAATGTCTTCATGTTTATGGTTTTGCAAAAATGGCTCATTTCAGTGATGATTAGCATATTCAGTTTAGAGGTTTAGAGGTGACGTAAATCCATCCAAACTGTGCTGGAGCTGGAAACAGCCAGAGAGTCCAAAACAGAGGGAAGCTAGCTTCGATGGCCTCTTGAATAAGGAGTTATGAGGATTTCAGGCAGGAGCAGGCTGATGTGTGATGCAGACTGATTCAAGTCCCACAGGACACCGTTTATATTTGCAGTTTATATTTGTAAAATTAATTTGAGAAACGTAATCAGAATATGATTTTGGTTTGAGGATCCAGCAGGCACAGCAGAGCAGTGGGAACATGTTTCCTTTATTAAAACCAGCCAACCCTGGCCACAGTATCTGTCGCTCTATGTTTTCAGTCATGTTTCCCTCCATGACTGAAAAGTCATATTTCTGGACTTCCAGTTTCTGTTCCAAAATGTTCCCATTGACATCTGTGTTTTGAGTGAGAGTGGATGCACCTGTTGGTGTCCAGCATGTATCTGAGGAAGTTGCTTTTGTAAAGAGCTGCAAATATTTACAGCAGAGCACCAATATATTTATAATACGAGAGACAGTGATTTCCTGTAAAGATATTTCCTAAAACTTTGGAAAACTCTTCCTCTGGGAAAATGACTCTATTTGTAACGTTTGTCATCAAAACATATTGATATCAGACCTGGCAGATTGAGAGAAGCGCCAGTTTTGCCATGTGAGACAGATGCAGATGGAAAAATGGAACCTTAGCAACATACCTGATAAAAGCAGCCATTATGCACCATTTGATTTCCTGAACAAGCCTGAACAAAACTGATTTATGAGAACAAGAAATAATTACTTTGCCTGAACTAAAACGCCATTACCTTTCTTTATAATTATTATTATTTCAATTGCAGTAACCCAATATTTACTTACTCATGCCAGTTTTCAGTATGCAAATAACTTATCCTTAACAAGTAAGAATTATGCATGCATATATTTTATATGAGGCACAATAAATATGCTGTTATTTGTTAAAACGCCATTTCCATTTGTGTATTTCTTTATGCAGTGTCGGTTATAATTCAAAATACTGTCATTTAAAGCTGATGTAAATTGTGACACAACAATGTGCTGCAAGAACCCACACAATTTGAAAAATAGCTGCAATGGCTCAACAGAACGATAACAGCTGGATGAATAGTTGGAAGGGCAGTGAGAGGTCGGTGCTGCACGAGAGCTGAGATGAGCCAAGTGCAGACATCTGGGGGGATCTCAGCCCTGAGGCCAGAGGTCGCAGAGTGTACAGCCCAGCTCAAAAGCTGGGGAAATAAAGCTTTCTCAAGTACACAGAGTAAAATCTGAAAAATTGGCATTTTGATATTAGTAAAGGTGATATTTTTCATATTTCTTCTCGTTGATTGATGGAATAGTGGAAAGGTCACAGTAACGACTGAGGAGAATCCAAATATTAATTATCTAAACAATCAGGAGGGAGTCGCCTGACAGTCATTGCTCAGACAGATAGATGGGTAGTGCAGTTGATGATACTGTAGATACAGATAGACTGTAGATTCTCTTGTCAAGTATTTGAATCATTATCATGTGTTTGATTACATTTGGTTTATAATTGGTTCACATTCATCTGTAAAGAAAAGGGCTTACCACATGGTGGGTATATTTGTGGACAGTGTGTTGTACTGTAATGGTTAGCCTTGAGGCTTAAGATCTGGGGAAATCAGACATTTAGCCACTACCCCTTAAGATTTCTGTGCATCTCACTGGATACTTTGATCCTTTGCCAAAATACTAAATATGACAACTGTGACACATGAAATGAGAAATGTGACAAAGATTTTTGACTGCTGACCCATTTTTTATGGACTCATGAATTCTACACATATGGCTTCAAGGTTAAAAGAAAGATACAGTGTATAAAGTTGGCCAGTGAGCACAGACAAAGATAGTGCTCAGCTCAGAGCAGGTCTGGAAACACTGACTGCATGTTATGCAATCCCTCTTACAGGAAGTCGGGATTCCTGCACAAGAAAGATGGTCATTAGAAGTGGCATTTTATCACTGTCAGAATGGTTTCCCTCATCGTCTTTTGTTTTCACATGAACAGATACCATGGACTTGCACATTACAGCTGGGGAACAAATGAGTTTTGCACATCTGTGCACTGTTACTCCATAGTCATTCATTAACTGGATTAAAACTGACCCACTTTCCCTCAAATAAAACACAGGGGGATTTTACCACATTCTGAGCAGCCATGAAAACTGCATTGGTAAAAAAAGGACAAAAAGAAGGAGGTCCTACATTATGAGCTTAAAATACACCTTGTTGATTACTGGGGGTCATGTGTAAAAACAATTTCTGAGCAAAACAAAGTTCAAACCATATCTAACTTTTATGTGATAGCATATGGAGCCATGTTTTCAGCAATATATGCATCCTTATCCAAGCATTTTGGCAATCTATAGAGTTATTAGTTAAAGAAATCAGTAACAGTATAAGTATTTAAACAGCACAGTTTAGTTAGAGCAGCTCTGTATCTTCAAGGAGGGTTAATAGTGCATTTCGCTTCTTTTAGAAGTTAAGGGCTCTCAGTCATTAGGGAATGCACTTAAGCTTGGAAAAGTGCTTCAAAACACCACCAAACTGCAGATAAAAGTACAGCAAGCAGGAAAAATAGTAGCACTTAAGCAAAACCACACCACTCCTTAAAGTAAAGTCATGCAGTGCCTGTTTGGGACATGGCCATTCGGAGCCCTCGGAAGTGCCGTTTGCTCATCCGACTTCACACTCCACACTGCACTCCCCTGGGTCCTCAGCAATACACCCACCAAGTGTGAAGTCAGTTGGATGAACAGTTCTTGAGATATGTGAAGTACAGTCATACTGTCACGGTGAATTATGCAGGAAAACAGGGGTAGGACCCAAACGCATAGAGGAGAGGAGGCCAGCAGGTATGGTTCAGGCAGTTTATTGAAACAAAAAGTACAACAGAAACTTATGGGAGGGGGAGACAAACTGAAAATCCCAAATTTAACCAGGTCCAGAGCTGGCAGGTGAATAAACAAGTCACAGGATAAAAGGACCAGATCCTGAGACATACCCACATACATGGCTTCAGTCAGCTGATCTCTCTCTGTGTGTTTGTCTGCTTGTGTGTGTGTGTTTGCGTGTGTTTGCGTGTGTTAGTGTGTGTGTGTGTGTGTGTCTGCTTGTCTCTCTCACTCTCTGTTTAGACACAACTGACAAATATGTGGAATAAATAAGCCTGTGTAATTTAAAAAACTCATTCACAAACAGCTGTGACAAATATAGTGGTTGGGCAGTCATTTATATTGTTTATAATAAATTATCAGTTTGTTTTCTTGCCAGACTAACCCTAACCCCCAGGAAAACACACATACAATCATACATACATACTTACATACAGACAGATTCCTGCTTTATAGTTAGATGAATGTCCAGGCTGTGTGATTACCACTTTATCATCTCAGACAAACAGAAAAGTTAGACAGCAGCTCATTCAGATCGCTGAGTTCCAACTTTAACCACTTTCAAAATTAATTTAGGTTCCTCTACTGCACTTTTTTTTCCTTTGTTGCATTTGGTTAAACTTACAACTTATTACTGCACTATAACTGTATTTTATTTCATTTTATGCATTTTATTTCATTTGATCTATTTTTTGATTTAGTTTTATTATATCTTGATCTTATTCGGTTTTTATTGTACTTAATGTCACTCCATTAATTTTTTTTTTTGCCTGTAAAGCACTTGCCTATGTGCTTGAAATATGCTACATAAATAAAGCTGCCTTGCTTTACCTTTTATCACAGAGTTTGAATAGTGAAAAAAGTTCCAACCTAGTTGTAATAAACTGATATTACATTTGTTTGTTTTTTTGGTTGTTGTGTGTCGAGCCAAGCCTACTGGAGTCCTGGTAACGTAAATCATAACTTACAAAAAACATGCTCACAATCACAAAAACTAGTGTCCACTCTTGTTGCCATTAAACGAAGCAGGCTTCCAAAACAGAAGTTCAGGGAAACTAACGGGAAACCAGGGTCCAGTATGCTCCAGGTCCGGACCAAGGGCACAGCCACTTTCTTTGCAACACATGCAAGAAGTTTCCACAGGCCATCCCCAGTGCAGGCACACCACTTTGTAAGCTGTTAATTCCATTTAATACCACCACCAACTCCCATTTCCTTTCAACAGTTGCTGTGAGTTTGTTTAAGAGGTTGGGTTGGTCCGCTATATCTGGTTTCACATGACACTCCACTACCACTCCACGAGCACTTTGGGATGCTGTTAATCTCTGGGGTGGATGTTGCGCAAAAGTCCTAGAGACCGGCGGAATGGAGGATATCAGAACATTTTGTTTCAATGCTGAATGTTAGAGGGGATCTCTGTGGACGAGACAATTGCACTGGGACATATGTCCTGGACAATGTAATGATAAGAGGACTTTGACAGTATTTTGCATAGCTTTTATCACTGATACCTTGTTTCTATATGTGCAACGCATAATGCACTGCACAATGCATACTGTAGATGTAACAAGCGGGTTAAAAAGATTTTGGTTTCTGGCACAGATTTGACCTCAGTATGACGCTTGCTGTCTTTGTCAGTGTCTCTTAGTTTGTCTTTGCTCCACCTTATCCTTCCTGCCCACCCTACCAAGCACCTTGAGGACACAAAACGTTCTCATCTTCACTCACCACACCTACATTTCACAGCCAAAGTGTCCTCATCTTTCAAGAGCCTCTGTGCTGCAGCGCTGTTCATATTTTCCATTTCAGGCTCACCCATATCATTATTTTGAAGCTGTCCAGTTCATGATTCTTTGACTTCCTCAAAGTTTTTGCCCTTGAGAGGATTAATTTTATGATTCAGCATTTATTCCTTCTGATGAGTACTAAGACAGAAGGAAATTCATTTTGAAATAGTAAAACATCTTTTAAAAGAGAGCTAGAAAACGCAATCGTATTGCATCAATCATTCAATCGTATCGTCTACAGTATAGATGGGAATAAGAATAGTATAGGTGACACATGAAGACCTTGGGGCACCATTCCAAAGACAGTTGTCCTTGATTTCTTTTATGCTGTTGCTTTTACCTGCATGGCTACTTGAAGATCTCAATATGAAACACTCTCTCATGTAACTTCAACTTAGAGCATGCCAGCTGTGCATGTGCAGACAGAGTGACACAGCATGTTTAAAATAAGCAGTGTAGCAGGTGGTGATTAAAATTATGTACTGAACAGAAGGAGACACATGAAATACTGTAAATGGTTTAGAGAGGTTACACTCTTATAAATATACTATATGCTAATGAAATGAATATGCTAAGATATGATACAATTGTATTGATAACTTTCTGGATATTAGGTCATGGCTCATACAAAGCTTGGATAAATTAAAATGTATTCACATATTCCGAAAATAAAATGAGAAAATAAATAAAGCTTTACATTTTAGCATTTAGATGATATTTTCTCGCAGAACAATTTACAATCACTAAAATAAACCTAAATATCCACAACATTCAAGCAATCATTGCACAGTACTGACATTTCAGACCCACATACAGCAAATTATTTGTCCTATGTCACATACTTACTGTAGCTGTCAGATTGAGATTGTCACAATATCAGCAAATCACAGAGGCAGGAAACAGATTGGACCAACACAATGAAGCTTACTGTAAATCATATCGTAGCAATTATTTGTGACAGAAAAAGGCATGAATAGGCTCATTGTCTTTTGTATGGGGCTGAGTTTAGGTGAACATGACCTGCTCTGCTGCCAAGAACACAGTTGATGTAATTAGAATGGGGTAACGTATTGCCCTGTAAATTTTAGCAGGTCAGTGACGCTACAGTGCCACCTAATACAGATTACAATGACCTCAACAAGTCTTCAGACATAAATGACAGAGTCTTTTCACCTAAGCGACCCAAGTGACTCATTTTCTGATCTGCCTCTCCTTTAGGTAACACTGCTATTATCAATATCTTTATATTAACAGTGGATTAAATGACTATGTGGATGTGAACAGTGTCACTCGAAGTGATGAACCCACTGATGGTTTCACTTAACTCTGCAGTTTGCCTCAGCTACGTGCTGTAGCGTCTTTCAGCTCTCTTTTTTTGCTTTTACATGTCACTGTAGAGACAGACAAAAAATTTTCAACACAAAGCTCTAAAAACCCTACTAACGGCTACCAGCCCGGCACAAAACCACAGACACAACAGCTTTAGCAACTAGCTGATGAACAAAGCGATGCATTTAGCAGCTAAAGAGATGATGCACGCATGTATCCATGTATGCTATGTGCATAAATAAGCATCTGGGAGTTGTTGTCTTCACCACCATTGCCATCACAGCAGTCAGCATGTCCCGGGTGGGAAAAGGCCGAACCAATGTCTGTGTAAACGGACAACTCAACAAAATATATAACATAGGTCTCGTTGTTTTTAGACATTTTAAAACGGAAAGTTACATATTATACCTTTTATGGTATAGTTGAGTTGAGGGATATGATTACATTTAGCGAAAGTTTGCATTCAATAAATCAGCATTGATTGTTGGCAGGAGATGGACTCTAACTGTTCTAACATGTTATACCACTGGATTTTTTTTTTTTTTTTTGTCGTCCAATGTGATGTTATTTTGCTTTTGAAAATGTGAGAGGACAGACATCATTTGCACAAATACAAGAGGACACTTATAAGGAATAAGTAAACAACATGGGTTATCATAACTGTATGTTTTTAGCCACACTAGCGGCATGACTTTACGGATGGCAATGTTGGGCTGTTTGTCGGTTGGTCCACAACTATGATCCAAGCTGAAATATCTCAACAAATTGGAGGGATTGCAATGAAATTGGGTACAGATACAGTATCCTTGTTGCCCAGATGGTGAATCCTAATATCTTAGATGGTTGATATTTGTTTTTTATCGTGAAATGTCTCAACAACTATTAGATGCATTGCCATGAAATTTGCTACAGACATTAATGTCCCGCTCAGGATAAATTGTAATAACTTTGGTGATAACCATCCATCTATCAGGTCAAAATACCTGCAAAACCAAGGAATGTCAGCAAATGTTAGCATTGTCATTGTGCACCGTTGTGCTCAAGTACAGCCTGACAGAAACACTGGCATGGCTGTAGACTCAGTCTCGTCAAAATATAAAATATGACACAGTTTGGTAAAAACAATGTAGTTGCCATTTCACATCTGTTTTGGATTCTGCTGGTGGTTGAGCGGCGCAAAGCAGACGCTCAATTCACCAATGCCCCGGGGCAGCTCTGCTTAAAAAGCATTTCCTTTTTAAGTTAAACAGCAGTGTAATCTGATGTGGCAGCTGGTTAAACTCCAGATGAGCCCAACTGTAGCCTCGGGTCTTCCAGCTGTTTTTTATTAGTTGTTTTGCTGGCTGTAGATTAAAGACAAATGATCTTGTCTTTGCCATTGGGGCTTGTCAACTTTAAAACAGCTTACATGAGTAACTCACTCAGGCTAAATCAGTTATCTATCACTGGTTAAATATCAGTTTTGTAGACATCATAATTTTATTCTAAATTCCTTTTTCTATTGTTTTTAAAGTACGTTGTAACTGTTTTTTTAAAGTGCACGAGGGATGACTAAGGCAATGATTATAAATTGCAAATGTATGCAAATATATGAAAGAACACTACATTAGTAAGCTATTGGCGAGCCAATATTTCAGCAGGGAGAGGTATCAAAACAGTTGAACTGTTCCATGATAATGACATACCACTTATTATTCCCCGTCAAAATATTATTGCGCTACTATGTGTCATTTCAGGAACCAGTGCCAACACGCCCAACTTCACATTGCAGAATTGACAAGGCACATCCACTGAAACAAAACACAAAA
Organism: Lateolabrax maculatus; assembly: GCA_031216445.1. Lineage (NCBI taxonomy): Eukaryota > Metazoa > Chordata > Actinopteri > Acropomatiformes > Lateolabracidae > Lateolabrax > Lateolabrax maculatus. The sequence continues at coordinate 20,883,080 of CM062208.1, forward strand.
ATCAATTAAGGACATGATTTCATATTTTGTGCATGAACATTGAGTGGGGGAGGCTAGACTATTCCTGAAACCCATCAAAACCTGTGTGTTGAGTACTTGGAATCGTGGGTGGGCTGTGTTGCTTTTTTTCCATAATGCAACAGTGTGAGAGCAAATTCTATTTTCCGTGAGTTGACTGTCACTTTAAGTGGGCTCACAGGTCATGTTAGTCATTGTTATGATGAGTCATTCATGCTGCAGTGCTGAAACTAGAACTCTGCGTCAGATACAGAGTTTATTTTCTATAAACACTACAGTACATATCTATTTTTGATATCATCTATATCCTAAGTCTAACATTCAGGGGCCCTACAATATAAAGCATCTTTAATTTTCATGACAAATGTGGCAAACTCTGACAAAAAACAACTCAAAGTCCACCTACTAATGTTTTCTCCACCTTTCAATTGTATCACATGGTTTTTATCAGTAGATGGAGTTTGATTAGTTGCCGTGAAGATGGATCTGTTGAGATACAAGCTCAGTTGCTGTTATAGCCCTTTTACAACTTATCTGGGGGGGTGAAATCATTGTATATCAACAGATCTCCATGTCAGCAGAGGAAACTCTGTCTACTACAGGAAAAGCTAGTCAGTGGAACTTCAGTTGGGCTTGTTTTGTCACACTACGATTTCCCACACCAAAAATGAGCTTTAATGCAAGACAAGTCTTATTTTACAATTCAACTTTTAATTTCTAAACACATAAATGGAAAGTATGTCAAACACAATCATTATGCAGGATGTTGCATACTTGTTTTATCAATTTCTCATTTTATGGAAATAATAATCATCACCAATGATTATTGCAATTATTACTTCCAGCAATAGACGTGAACTCGAGAAAAGAATGTGTTACATAATCATGTGTCTTCATGATGTAAATAAAATGTTGAAAGTGGTGTCCCTAGAAAAGACCCATTCCTCTTAGGATGAAAGCTACTTTGGCAGTAAGAATGAACACAGTACTTATAAAGTAAAAAAGCTTCATAAAGTGCTTGAGAAATCAAAGCAGGGATATAATATGTTATGTTTAGCTGTCTAGGTTGCTAACTAATAGGTTCTCGTTTCTGTTTTCTGTTATATCTTTGTCCATTTACTTAAATAAAAAGACCTATTTGTCTGAATGAGACTTCAGTAAAAAATCTTTCAGAGTTGGATAAGGTTTTCTATGCACAGTACAAACTAAAAGCCGTCACGAGAAGCAGCTGAAGGCATCTGAAGGCTATTTCTGTGTGTATTTTTGTTATCTTCTCTTACTGTCTTTAGACTCCACCTTTCATAAAACTATTTGTAAACACACACAGATTGTGAGTATGTGCTTGTATGCACTGCAAATGCACCCAAAGTGAGTCAAGCCAGAACTACTTCTTGTCTGAGGTAAGCAAGCATTGAAAGTAATGATAAACTTTTAATTGTTTTTCAGTCTGTCCTCTGATGCAAAGCCCAGCAGCCCTCCCACACTGAAGTCAACATTAATTCAATATCATTTCCTTAATTGCATCCAATTGCGAGCAAAGGGCAAAAGAGGGAGCGGAGATTTTGTAAACAGTCCATCCTCTGTTTACAGAAACTTCTTATCTGGGGATGTGCAGGAGATTAAATACGACTTGTTTTGTTCGGGACTCGAAAAGAAAAAAGCATTGTGACTCACGAAACCAGTGGGCATAATCACAAACATGAAATTCAAGTCATGGTTTTTAAAACAATCAAACCATGACATCAGTTCTGCAGGAGTTTTTTCTACATTTCTAATGTTTAGAATTTTTCAGGGGTATTTTAATTTTTTCTCGGGGTACATTTTCGTAGTTTCATTATTATTATGTCACCCTAAAATGTCTTTTTAGCTTAAAGGCATGGAGTTAGATTTACATCTGTTGCTCTACCTGAAACTTCTCACATTATGACAGAGGTTGTCTAAGTCAGGGGTCATGTGGTTGCAAGATAAATCTGGGGGGGGGGGGGGGGGGTCATTAGATGATTAACCAGACAGGAAAGAAGAAGACAAAACATCACCGCTACACATCATTTCTTATATTTTTTCTAGCTTCTCTCTTTTCTGAAGTGCTTGCAGCTTATAGACCGTTTGTGATGAGTGGGTCACAAGCCACCTCGCTATGAAGGGTCACTCACAGGCCAAAAAGGTTGGGAACCAGTGCATCATGATGAATAAATAACTATAATAATATAAATACAGTGAAAAAAAAGTAGCAAAAGTAAAAGTAGTAAAAGAACATTCCTGTTCTAATCTATAAGATATTCAGCATTTAACCACATATTCTTATCCACTTCACGTCTTATGTCGTCTCTCTCTGAACACCTTGGATAGAATCATTTGGCATGCCTTATCCACTCCTGGCAGTTTTCAGCTGAAATGTCTCATCCATTGCATCCAGGAGGGACATTTGGTCATGTGACCGATGATCATATACTTTCCACCTCCAGGCAGAAAAGATTCCTCAATGAGGTTAAGGACATGTGATTAGGGGGTTATTTATGATTAAATCAGCTATTTCTCAGTGTTTCAATGATCTGTTCATTCAAAAATACTTTGGAGCTGTCGTTGTTGCAGAAGTAGAGGCTTTATACTATATTTAAGGTTTTGAACATTAGGTTTTCATTTCTGGCATGCTGTGTACAAGCATTTGTAACTAAGACAAGAACGATCCATCTTTTTGGTATTGGGTAAGCTTGTATGTAAAGAAAATGTAAGCTTTTTAGAAAAGTGTTAATTGACTGCATATTGTGTAAAAACCACATGAATTGTGTTAATGTTACAGTCCACAATAGACGGATGTTGTGCTGATTGTGTTTAGATTTTTGAAAATGTGACTGTAGATTGGACAAAATTATGTTAGCGATTGTGAAAATTAACTGTAACCTTTATTTGCCATCTTGAACTGTGCAGACACACCTTTGGTTAGCTGCTCAGTGCTGCTGAAGCTTGTGTCACATTGCCACATACATGTATGTGAACTGTATTCTAAGAAAAAACTGCATCAGATTATTTATTAAGTAAGAGCACCTCCTATATGCGCTGGGCTTTGTGTGTGCATTCATGTGTAACACATTTTAAAAGCTGCAATGCTCATCCAGCTGACTGCCAACACCGGTTCTTGCAAGACCTGAAGCACACAGTCTTCTGCTGCTTGGTAAGGCGATCTCTAATGCCACTGCAACTCACTTACTCAGTATGCTGCTTATTTCTACCTGCAGTGTGCTGCTGTCACTGGCTGCTGTACTATGTATATTTACTCAAGTGGTGTACGCATTTGAGTAGTTCTGTTTTTTTCTACTTGATATTTCTACTTCATTATTATTTTCTTTTCATAATAAAATTTGACATTCAAAAATATATATGATGACCTTAAATTAGTTTTAACTAGCTTCACCCCCACTACCTACAGCAGTAGAATGATACTTACACACTGATGCATCAGTATTAATGTAATTTATTATACTATATTAGTCACATGGGGTGATTTTCTGCAAAACAAGTACTTTTACTTTTAATACTTGAAGTAAATTTAGCTCATAATACTTCTGTACTACTAATTGTTTTATTGGTATTTTAACTCAAGGATCGAAATACTTCTTCCACTACTGTTACTCGTTATAATGATGCTGTCCATAAATTGCATACAACATAAGGGAATGCTACTTACACTAATCATTTTCCTAATCTCTAGATTCTGCACCTTCTAGCTAACTGCAGTGGAAGATGGAGCTTTAACAGGATGCGTGCTTCTATCCCTTCTCCTGTTGGCATGACTCATATGAATAATTGAGGATCACGATAAGCTAGTTGGGACACATTGATCTTGCTATTACCGATCAGCTCTTCTTTTAATAAAAAGCCATCTCCTCCAGTTTTGTCTATCATATAGCTCTGCAGTGACTGGTGTTTGCATGAAGTCCCCGCAACACAGACAGCAGTTTGGTGTACACTTTATTAAATTAAATATACTTAAATACACTTTAGGAAATTGGAATATTATATAATTCAACAAATATAGCACCATGTCTTCCCTCTTTGCTCTCCAGAAAATGGACTATAGAAACCCTGATTATAAGACATTTAAAATCTGGAAGCAGGAAGTAGTAACTTCTATGTTTTGCTTACTCAAATGTATTTTTTCCCTTCAATTACCACTCGACTACACACTGGTATGGGTTACATTTGGGTGGAGAAACATAACTATCTTTATGACAACAAGCAAAGTGAGTATACACACTTCAAGGTAGTGGTCTCTCACAATTGCAGGAAGACTCTTTAGTGCTCTTGACCCTCTGTGAGCAACCTGGGCAGACGTTTCCTTATGTGATAGCAGGGCCACATTCTGCAGTTTGTCTCGTTAGCAGACGTCCTGAATAGTCGGCTCCACAAACAAGCCACTTCTTCCCCCTTTTCTAACTGAGGCGTTTTGTGCAAATTGTTGAACATTCCAGTGTGGCTTGCTGAATGACAGGCTTTACTTGAGGAAACCTTGTTTTGTCTTCATGAAGCAAGAGGAACAAATTGTTAACAGCCAATTAAGCCACGATCACACATGTGTTGTGTTGTGGCAACCCATCCATACAGTTTAATGTTTGTCTTTGTTTTTTTTCCCCCAATTATATGCAGTCTACATAGAAACACAAGCAGTGTGTGGGCAAAACTGTGGGAAGGTTGTCAATCATGTCTACGTTCAGTACAAACAAGCAGTGTGTGTGGGTATTTCTGTGTTTCAGTGCAGATAATTACAACTCAAGCAGTTCTAAGCAGTGTTATTGTAAGCAGTTGGACGGTTGGATTAAAGGTTAAAAAACATTAAGAATCTACAGCCCTGCTAGCCCACAATGACAATGTTTAGCAAGTAATGTTTACAATCAGAATCAGAAATACTCACGTTACAGTTGCTCCCATTCTATAATTTATATAATATATATATATTATATATATATAAATACATATATAAGATAAAATAAAAAAATAAAATCAATTGAAAGTCCTAATTAATTAGATGATATGCTGATTAATTAATTGCATATATCGATATTTGCTTGGAAAAGCCCCTAAATAAGAATATTCCAACTCAAAAACATGACATTATTGTGGCACATGACTAAGGCATACAATAGAAATATCAAAATCAATAAATGTTTCAATCATTCTTTTCAAATACATGTATTGTTGTATTTTTGTATTCTTTGTTTTATTAATATTTAACATAAGCTTATCGCCTAAGCACCCATATGGTGGAACTTTTGTCTCCCCCTCTGGCAGTGATTCCAGGAACCAACAAAAATACTCAATTCAACAGTTGGCCAACGAAAATAAAACCAAGTGAAGCCTTGTGTGTCTAATAAACAAGCTTAGTGCATTCCAACTCCCAAGTTACCTCCCGTAGTCCGGCCGGTGGTTGATGTCGGCTCCACAGAGCTGCCGCCGATCGCTTTTTCTGGTGTCGCCAGCGTGGGAATGTCACCACAGACACCAGATGTAAAACTCCGGTATAGAAATACAGAGAGTGCAGTGAAGTAGGTGGTGGTTGGAGGCGGACAACAGATGAGTCAAGTAGGGAGAATGAACAGGGACCATCGTGCCAGATCTATTGAAGAACAAAAAGGCCGTCTTCTTTGCATTCATGATGGCCTTCATGTCCTTTGTTACCCATAGCTTGTCATTTGAGTAACAATGGACAGTCTGGGACAGTGCAGTCCACAGAAGTTGATGTAATCTTTGATGGTTGCCATCATGTTTTTGTGTGTTAGCATGCTAACTCTCGCTCAATGGCAGAAAACACAAAGTACAGCTGAGGCTGATGGGAATGCTTTCAGTTTAGCGGGCAGCTGGTCATAAAAATGTTTTGAACAATTAAACATTTTGACTTGATGATGGCGCTCAATGAAAAGTCAGGAGGTCACCAAAGTTACTGCGATTCATCCAGAGGAGAGTGTTCGGAGTGGGAGGAGAGCACCAAAGTCATTGGGATACATTATCTCTGAATCATGAACGTCTGTCCATCCAGTAGATGGTGATGGTATTTCACTAGTTTAGTGAAAACTTTTGACCGGATCCTGGTGATGGATGAAATGTTGAACCCGTCAAAATGCCATTGCAATCCATTTTATCTAGATGTTTCACTAGATGATCAGTGTGGTGGACCGACCAACATTGCCATCTAGAGCCCCACTGTTAGCATAACTAAAAACAGTGTTTGGTATGTGGATGTTATCAGTTTTGCAGAGATAGAACAGTAACCAAAGCATGCATGTCACAGCTTTAACATCTTGGCTTACTTGTTTTGGTGAATTTCATTTTTTACACAGATTCAATAGAGCTTATGAATAGTACTAATCTAAAGTGACCGAGGATTAAACACAAACAAAGCAGATTTGGAGTTGATCCAGCTCCTATCATAATTGAAACTAGTGCTGACGCTGTTGGTGTCTGTTGAAGTGCTGAACCTTTCCAGGTTCCAGGGGACAGATTTAGCAAGGAGTTAAATCTCTAAACCTCTGGTGTCAAATCCAAGGGCACAGGAAGTATGATCGTCACAGTGAGTGTATTTTCGTTGCCATTGACACAAATGCAACACATGTGCGGATTGCAAAATAAGCAATTCTTTAGGACTAAATATATGGCAGAATTAACTCTCAGTAGTTTATTTGCACTGCACAGGCATGCAACATTCACACTGGTCACAACAAGCACATACAAAGCTACATTCATACAAAAGAAAAAAGAAACATGCTGGGACACACACATGCACCTATGCACATACAGAGACACGCACAGCTCTCATTACACACACACAACAAGCCCTGTCACAGTTTATCCTTCTATTCTCACTTTCCGCAGTGTCCGTGCCACTGTTACGATACACCTGTCATCACACTCCCCAACGTCAGCTGCCAAACAGCTTTCTGGCTGATGTGCATTAGCTACTTCCTGGAAGCTCTTCGAGCTGGATATAGACCACCAGACATAGCACAGTTCCACAGATTGACAGATTAAGCTGCCAGCTGCTGACAGAAACTTTTCCTAAACACAAAGTACTTCTGAACTGGGAGGCTATGTTGCGATGAGGGCACTTATATAGAGATGTTTAAGATAATCTCCCCTTGTTTTTGAGACAAAACTGCATTTCTGTGAATAGAATATAGCAATAAGTTTCTCAAGTGCCCATGCATATCTGGTATTACTGACAAAAGTCATTTTACATCTCAAACAGTTTAAGATGCTTAAGACACCCAACTAACAGTATCCTCTGTCTCACATCTTCAAGAAACCTAAAAGATAATAAGATCTCTGCTGCTTGTTTGATCACCTCCTCAGGCTCTTAGTCAACCAATCCTCCTCTGACAGAAGATTTCAGTTCAAATTACTTCTCATCAAAGATGCACCTTTCAGTAACATGTCCTCTTCTTCCCTTACTGATCTCCTCCATCTGCAGGGTCACATTAGCTGACTCTAACCTCCTGCCAGCACCAAGCAGTGGACCTGTAGAAGCAAGGCTTTTTCCATTCCATCTTAATACATCTGAAACTCTCTGAGCCCCGATTTATGAGAGACTGTCAAATATAAAAATATGAACATTGTTCCCCCTCTTGTTCTAAATGTTCTTTTTATTATAATAGTTTTCATTTTCAGTCAATCATTTTTTTTTTAAACTTTCATCATTGGCCTTAATTCAATTCCCTGGAAAAGAAAACATTGGGCTACCATTTCGCATCCTGTTAACCAAATCCCCCTGGGTGTTTCCCAAGGAATGGGAAGGCTGGGTGAACCCCTCACCCCACACGCAGTCAGAGGAAAGAGAAGCAACAGCAAGACTCTCAGATATCTGCACCTGTCCACACTGTGATCCTAAGAAGGCCCCTGCTGGGAAGCTATGGGGTAGCGAGAAGTTTGTGAGGGATCAGAGATAACAGAGATAGGCCGAGAGCAGAGAAAAAGTGCTGGGAAGAGGTCAGAAAGAGTCTGGCTCAATTTCCTGGTACATTGTGTTCCTCAAGTTTTAACTGAAATTACCCAAATAGTACACCAGTCACTGTGGATTTAACCCATCTGTTAAATACAGCGGGATGAACATTCAATACTTCACAACAGGAAAAATCCAAATACAACTAACAAAAACACAGAGACATAACTCAAAGCACATGTTGCCATGAGCAGAGCCTTACTAGATTACTAGCCAACCAACAGGTATCACAAATAGTTGTGTCACCGCAATGTCATAGTGTGGATTGATGCTGAATCTACACAAAAATGTGTAAGTGAAAAAAGTGATTTAATAATGCTAACAGACAAAAAACACTGGTTTGGTGTAAAGTATGATATTAGAATGGATGGAACCAAAATTCATGAAGATGTTTCTCTCTGATGTGTCAGTGAAAAGAGCGCTGGCAGCACTGGAAGACACCCCACTGCAATGTGCAGTACTCAACCATTTAAATGATATCCGTGCTGAAAAGCATCGAGCCAATTTCCCAGCAATGATCCCTTATTTACATCAAACACCATTCTATTCTTCTTTTTTCTTTTTTTTTTTCAAAATCAATCTTCTTTGATTTTTTTTTATGTACTTGGCCAAAGTCAAATTTTGTTTTATCTGCTACTTCATGGTGTATAACACACAACAAACTGCACTTTAAATCAGTGTACAAGCCTGCTTACAAATTCTTACCCATTCACTTTCAACCATTTTATAATAAAGAAAAATGTTCATGAATCTCATAAACATTCTTGATTTGTGCGTACACACAAGCTAAGATCAAATGTGACTGTACAAATACTTCATAAATCCCCAGCTTGACACTGGTGAATCCCCACTGAATATCCACCTAAACATTGGTAGGACAAGATGATCTTGATAAAAAAAAAAAAAAAAAAAAAAAAAAAACATGGAGTAATAATTAGTCTTGGTTCCTTGACTCAGATCTGCCCTAAGCTCAGGGTACATTCTTTAAAATCCTGCTTATCTGACTTGTTGATAGTCATTTCTGAGATTCCCCAAAGGTAAACTATCTTGTTCAGCGTCTTTCCATTGGAGCTGGCTGTTATCCCACATGTACACAACAGCAGCTATCGGTACAAGACAGGGTAAATGTTTTCATTAAGCAAAAGGCCTCCCTTCGTCCCCATTTCCTCTGCTGTCGTGGAGGGGTGCCGGATGGGGGTGATTAGATAGCGACAAGCACACACATTGGTGCCTTCTCATCCTGTGGAGCTTTCTCAGTGTGGTGCAGTAAATGCTTGAGTCTACATTGTTGTATTGTAATGAATCAAACCCTTCCATTGGGTTACCAAGAGGAAATGTCTACTACTGTGGTGCTTTTACTATACTATGTTTTATAAATTACAAACTTGCCCCTGTGGTGGCGAAGAAAATGGGTTAAGGAAATCCACTTATCTTTGCTGTAATTCCCCTGATTCACTGACTGAGGATCACGTATCAGAAGCCACAAGGTTTAATCCAACAAGAATGCCACTCGGCACAGTGGCAGTGATATATTTAAAGACCTATTATGCAATTGGTATTTTTTGTGACTTTGCGCCCCTACAGTTTCAGAGTGCAAATCACTGTTGTAAATATAAATCGCGCCTCACTCACGCTCTCTTTTTCTGTTATTAGCTTCCTCCCTCAATGTCCTCTTCAGTCTCTTTGCCTCTGCCATGATGTCCGTACTGAGAATACCGAGAGAGTTTCTTCTTATAGCTAGCTGAAGACCCATGGCTGGTGGTGTGTCGCCGTAAAGCGATACGCACTTCTTGAGGGGACATTGTACACACTCAACCCAAGTCACATGTGCAACCACAGGGGAGCGGAGTGGGAATGAAAGAGGCATCAGTGTAGCAGCACAATGGTTTTGAAACAGTTTTTAAGGTTAAATAGTTGCATAATGTTGCTTTAAGCTCCAGTGATCTTTTCTTCTTTGTCATTGTCCACTTATGCATTGTGGATCAAAGTTATAACAAATATTGATTATAGATAATATTGATTAAGTGAAGCACAAATATCTTGGCCATTGATCAGCTTAAGACAGTAGTATGTAAAGCAATGCAGTGTTGAGATAAAGTTGCACATTCTTACTTTCAAAAGTGCTCAACAAAATTGCAACTGTTCTTTAACTCAGTTTCAGGAATTGCACATGTTGCACAGCATTTTATGACATTCATTCTGATGTTATAAACCTCATATATAGATGGATTGATAAATGTACGTGTGAAAAAAACACTATCTTTGTCCAGTCGAAAAGTGTAAATGAGAGAACAATGTAATAGCCTAGTGTTGCACTTTGTGCGGCACACAAATGTATCACTGCTTTTGAGGCTAAGTGCAGGTGACAGCGCCCTAAAGCAGCCTCTCCTCGCTATTTACCAGCCAGTGGTGTGCAGCCTTACTTATTCAGGTCACATAAGAGGGAGACAAGCCACCAGCAGTAAAGAGAAATACACGCAAAGTCTGTTCACATGGAACAACAGGAAGCATGTGCGCGTTGATCACTGAGAGGAAATATTGCATTTGTACAACTTTAGCTAAGTTGACATGTTGTGACTTGGATCTAAGCCGCCACATGCTGAAAAGCAAAATAAGGGTGATCAGAAATTCCTTATGTCAGCTCAGCCTATTTGGAGGCAGTGGAGCAGTAGTAAATGAGTGGTACAGGGAGTTCTAATTGGACAAAATGGGATGGGGGGGAGGGTGGGGGGGGGTGTTGTTCTGCAGTCTACACTTATAAGAGTTGTGAATGAACTTTTGAACTCATCTGAGAGCAGCTTGTGGAATGACAGTATGAACGCATTCTTGTGGAGAGACGAGACAATGACGCATTAAATAGGTGCTCTGCTGTCCCTGTGCTTCTTTGTTTTAAAGCAACTACTGGAAAAAGAAGACAATCACAACAAATCAGGGTCTCTCTGGGAATGTGCACATACGCAAAGCAGGGTTTTCTGGAGCTCGGGGGTGGAGTGTGTGGTACTGTATGGTACTGTGTGCAATGACAAAATGTGTTACTGGTGCATAACCTAGCAGTCCTGCATCAATGTTTCTCATAATTTCATAAATAATATTAAACCACTAAATATTCCACAAGGACCACACTCATTCAAAATCTTCATTAATAATGCATCCTTTCAGAACACCATTCAACTTATTACGGTAACAGTATTAGTGATGTGCTTTAAATGTTAAGCTCTGCACTGTTATCGACTTATTACTTCCAAGTTCCAAAATGAATGTACAGTGAGAGGAAAGTCAGTGAGTTGGGCACTCAAAGGAGCTTTTAAGAGTGAGAATTGTATTCTGTGTTAAGATTAAAAGTGCTTGATGCAAAGATCATTGCCTATTTTATGATAGATATGTTGCAGTATTTATTATCCCAAGAGTTAAACTGTTTTGTGTATGTTTTACTAGAAAACAAAAATCTAGTCATGTATTATTTATCTCATGTTGTAACAGGATATTAGTTTAACTTTCATTTATGTATTCAGACATGTAAGCAGTTAACCACTATATTGCCAAATGAGATGTCATGATACACACATGTATATATACGGAGACACAATGAACGATTATATTGAATTACTAACCACCCATGGTTTGGCCAATAATGTGTTGAATTGGTTTTAACCTCCTTAAAAGGTCAAGATAAGAAGAGTTTGTTAGGACAATAAATGAGCCTCAGAGACACATTATCACTAAACAAATGTAATTAACACCATATTCAACTTATACACATACTGTCTGCAACTTGTATCGTGACCTTTTGAAACTCTGTAAGTTCACCGTGCAGTATTGAGTAAAAAAGATATACTTTATATATAAATGTAATAATATATTATATAATAATATAATGTAACTTAAAAATAACTGTTAAATATGTTCTTATAAAATA